>OZ023210.1:48397313-48770321 GCA_963995525.1 Escarpia spicata
GCAGGGTAGAGAAATACAAGACCAAGCAAGATAGGATCATGGAACAAATAGAGGAATTCTACACCGAGCTACACGACAGTGAACAGAGTACCATAATTCACACCGACCCGAAAGAGGTACCAGAGATAACACCATGGGAGGTGGAAGCAGCGCTAAGAGATATGAAGAATGGGAAGACATGAGGCAACGACCATGTAAACACTGAAACATTAAAAGCAGGAGAAGATACCATCTCAAAGACACTGGCTAAGCTGTATACTAAATGCTTATCAGAAAGATGAATACCCACCGCATGGAAGAACACAAAGGTGGTGACAATCTTCAAGAAGAGAAATAAGAAGACTTAAAGAACTACAGACCGATATGTCTGATATCAAACATCTACAAATTACTCACAAAGATTCTAACGAATAAGCTAGAGAAGACACTCGACGAAAACCAACCACGAGAGCAAGCAGGATTCAGAAGCAGATACTCAACAACAGACCATATACATGTCGTAAACCAACTGAAAGAGAAGTGTTGAGAATATGTTATCCTGCTCTGCATCGCTTTCGTCGACTACGAGAAGGCTTTTGACTCGGTGCAAACTCAAGCAATACTGACCTCCCTTCAAGAACAGGAGATAGTAGAAGACATGTACATCAAACTCCTGAAAGATATTTCGAAGACAAAAGTGATGCTAGAAAATGACACACCAATATACAGTCACGCCTCGTTATAATGCGGTAGTCGGGGTCCACGAAATGAATCCGCGTTATAAACGGGACGCGTTATAAACGTGGTGCGTTCCTGTACCTGCCGTCAAGGGCGCTATGACGACGACCGACGTCGACATCGCTGCTGCAAGAAGAACGCCATCGAAGCCAAATTGTGCATGTCGCGCAGTCTATACACAGTTTATGAAGCTTATTAAACTGCCAGCCAACGTCAATGTGTATTCTGTTTAAATGTCATACACTGTTGGACATTGTTGAATGTTAAACTGAATAAAATTCATGAATTGTGTACCGTTTTTAAATAAACAACGGACCAACAAGCCACGGTCAACTGAACGATAATATGGTACTGCTGACGTAAGATCTAAAATGATGACCTGGCACTCAGCAGCCGAATATGCAAATGATTTGACAAACGTTGTGTTAGAGTTTATTAAGGATTTAAAGCTATAAGTACGCTCACAGTTGGCTTAACTTGTCTTTCAATCAATATCAAAATACAAATTTAGAAAGCACATTTACCGTGCCAAACAATATTACGATTCACCAATTCATATGCGGTTGACAAATTTATATTTTAGCACACCAGTACAGGCAGTAGCTTTTCGTTGATCACGGCGAAAAGGTAATATTGTTACGCAATGTTAGCTTACTGATCTTGCCTACTAAGCCGTATAAAACGTATTTAACCCATTCTTAAGCAAGGCATATTTGTGAATTTCAATTGCACTTTACAAGCTGCCCCGTGAACTCGCGATCCGCGGAAGCCATAACTGAGCATGACTAGCAGATTGGAAACGATTCATTTGATGTCGGCGCAAAACAAACAATACCTCACTCCACATTTACTGTTCCTAAAGTTAAAATCAGCATCAGAGACAAAAGCCAAGACAAGGAGATTCAAACAAGAATCACTGCCAGCTGGACAGCATTCGCCAAACACAGCATTCGTTAAACACATCTTCAAGGATAACTTTGGAACCTGCTTGAAGACACAAGTCTACAACTGATGCGTAGTTCCAACGATGACATACGGAAGGGAAACATGGGCACTCGCCATTCAGGTAAAAGATCAAGCTAGCAGCCGCACAAACAAAGATGGAAAGAAGTTTCAAACATCACATATCGGAAGAGAAAAACAAACATCTGGGAAAGTGAGAAGACTAAGGTCATAGACGTGATAGAACAAATCAGAAGACAGAAGTGGACCTGGGCAGGGCACATCCGCAGACTACGAGATAACCGATGGACATCGCATATCATAGCCTGGAGACCTTACGATGCGAAACGATCTAGAGGAAGACCGGCGAGACGGTGGAGAGACAAACTAGACAAGTACTGGAAGGGCACCATTTGTCAGAGGATATCGCAAGACAGGCAGATTTGGAAATTACATGCTGAGGCCTTCGCCCAACCACGAGACACTACGGCTGCACAATGATGATAAGTCTAAAATATGAATTTCAGTGAATCAAACACAGCAAGTGTGCACGAGAGTGCACAAAGCACAGAGAGAGTGGGCACTCACGTGTAGTTTGTGTAGGGCATGAGTTCCTTGGCGTAGGCGAGCATGAGGTTGAAGCCATGCGTGAACATGTCCTTGTTGTCGGAGGTGCTCAGCTTGCGCAGACAGTCCTCGTAGCCCAGGTCCTTGAAGTCCTCGTGGTTCGCTGCCACGCGACTCGAGTTGAGGAACTCCACAACACCTGCAGCATGCAACACTCATATACTCTCTGCGGTACACTGTTGTACAATAGCTAGCTACCATACAAACACTGTTGTTGTACACTAGCTATCATACACCCATTGTTATACACTAGCTATCACACACATACTGCAGTACACTGTTGTGCACCGATGTACAATAGCTATCACACCAATTTGTTGATACAGTTGTACTATAACAGCTATAATACATTAACCGATGTACACTGTTGTACAATAGGTCTCACACTCCCTTAGTTGTACAACAACTATCATACACAAATTTTTGTACAGCATCTGTTACATACTCATTGTTGTACAATTATATCATACATCCACTGTTGTAATACAACAGCTATCATACATCTGCTGAGTTATCACTCTCCCAATGGTGTACACTGTTGTACAGTGGCTTGCCATGCTGACACCTACCTGAGTCTGGGAGTGAGTTGAAGTCCCCACAGAGGATGAGAGGGATGTTGTTGCAGGCGGGGGCCGTGGAGCCCGGCCGGAAGCTACGTTGTGACTCCTCGATGATGTTCTTGAGCTCCGACATGAGGATCATGGTCTGGATGAGTTTGACGTCGCAGTACTCCGGGTCCCAGTGGACGTGACACGTCGCCACCAGCAGCGGCTGTCGCACCTGGCTCTCCAATGGCTGACCTGTCACATGACATACTGGTCAGTGAGTACCGATAGAGGAAGGCCACAAATGACACACACAAGTCAAAGAACTACGGTAAAAGAAGGCCTCAAATTCAACAAAATTTAACCAAAACGCCATCTAGAGCAAGCTAACCCAGTGGGCAAGTGGACAAGGATATCTTTGGCTTATCAAGGGTCCGACCTGATTGTATCTATGTGTAACCCAACCTTCAGAAATACTTATCAGTCTTCTTTTTAAACATGTTCACGCTTCTAGCACTTTCACAATCAGCAGAAAATGTGCTCCATTTGACAGTGAATGAAGCCGACATGAACAGTATAAGCAACTTGTGTATGTTGTAATTGAATAATATAAATTCAGTCGGACAGTTCATTGTTGCAACTTGCAAAATTACTACATGATCAAGATAAATATTTATATCTCAAGGTACATCTTGCATGCATTCATTCATTGGCCAGTTTATCTCAGTTTAAGCGGCCTTACTGGGAGCACAATTCGTTATTTGTCCACTTCGCCCTGTCCCACAATGCCACAACCTACCATTCTCCCAGACTTCCTCCTTCGTCTCGAGCAGTGCCGCCAGACCGATGTTGTCTTTCGTCATCACTCGGTTGATCATGTCATGTGACCCCTCCGCACTCGCCATCGCCAGTTGATTGAACTCCACCAGGTGCTCCTTGACTAGCGTGAACCTGCAAAGGTCAAGGTCAACATCGTGGTAACTCACTTACTGGGTGCACCAATGAATGCGCAGTCAAACTCCTGTGGTTTGCCTGACTGAGGCACAATACAGAGTTTGTGTATTCAGATAATATGATGGCATGAACAGAAATTCCTGGCAATACAAACACAGATGAGTTGTCTCTACAGTTAGTCTATAGACAGTATCACCTCATCAAAACCTCATACTAAAATTTATTTAATTTGTTATAACACTTGAAACGATGGTCATTCTCAGTGATCACAATGCTTGGTGTTATTTTGTTCAACCGTACATCATATAAAACTGTGTTATGAAGTTTAAACATGAATTAAGAAAATAAAACTATGTAAAAACAAAATGTGACATCTCGTATCATATTCTCTGAATGTCGGAAAGATACAAATAACAACTTACTTTGATGTTCGGAAGAAGATGGCGCAACCGTCAACGTGTTTGCGCTCAGCTTCCGACATTGTTCGCGCACGCGACTTGGGAGAAAATATTCCATGGTACCCATCTTTCTTTAGCTCCGGCAGGAAGAACTTGTAGAACTGTTCTGTTTCTACCTCCTGAACAGAAGAATGCACATTCCATGGGTTAATATAAAACAAATTGTGAACAGGTACAAGGCTTGTTCAAATTCAAAAAAGGTCGCATTCACAGAACTATTTCTGTGGCTTGACATTTACAATCTGTACATCTTAACAGTATTATACCAATGAAGTGCCGAGGTTTGAGAAATAGGGGTGATGATTTATCAGTGTATGGTCACCATTTCTGTCTTAATACAGGGCTGTGTGTGCAGGCAAGCATTTAGAATAATGTTCCTTGTCATTACTGTACAACATGTTTCACATGTTCCAGTTTTTCTGCCCAAACAACAAAGTAGCACCTTGAAGCACCACCTTGCTGCAACCTTTGGTTCAGATATTGCCACACTACAAAACTGAAACTACACGTATCTAGCTTGGAGCAACATCCATGAAGTGTTTTAGAGCTGCGTGAGTAATACCTGACACATAGTGGCTGCAGTGATGTGACAGACAAGGGCAAGCACAGACCTGGCAAGAACAACAACAGAAAGGGGACAGGGTTCTATATGATAGATCAAAGAACTGGCAAAAACAACAACAGAAAGGGGACAGGGTCCTATATAATAGATCAAAGAGCAGGCTACATTCTGGCAATCCACTAGGCTCATGGAATTTCTGAGAAGTCCTCCATAAAGCAGTCTTCCATATCTGCAGAAGATGTATCTGCCACATCTAGGCAGCCTCTACATCATGGAAGGATCATGAAGATGTCAATACAAACACCAGGCAGCTGCGCTGGTGCGCATGAACACGCTCGTAAACGGTGCATGTGTATTAAGTAACCGGTGCGATGACATATTCACGGCAGGCTGCCCAACCAAAGAGCGTGTCTCCAGGTTCGCGCACTCCCCGAGTATAATGAATTGCATCATTTTGTCGGTTTGTTTCTGCAATGAATCTGGTGAACTGTTCTGATGCTGATGATGTAGGTGGTAGTTGAGATGTGCAAGTGTTTCCACAGACTTCCAGTGTTAACTACTCCCATCTTTTTCTGCTCTTTACACAGCTGTTGATTAATGGAGGCACATGATCCAGAAAGCAGCTACAAACAAGGACACGTTCAGAATGCTGTGACAGGGCATACACAGCAGATGTGTGCGTGTGTGCGTGCATGCATTTTTTTCTGGTAATAAAGTGGCTTCTGCAATTCTGTTTTATAATCATTTTGTAGAACATCTCACCTATCCAGTATCAAACTATTAAATCATTTTCAACTGGGCCCTGTTGAAATTCTGTGAACAAAACGGAAACGTGCTCTATGTATCTCACTTCATTTATTAAGTGTCCGAAATAAGCAAAAAAAGAACAGGCCCAGATTTTTTTAACTGGCCCAGATCAATTTTGAACTGACCTGACCCTGCTGAATTTGAACTAGCCCGACTAATTAACAAACCACTTGGACACATTTCCATTTTTCCACATTCTTTAATCACACACGTGAATGTCTATCATTTGAATTATACATGCAAGTACATAAGATATATATATATATATATGAATAAAAAATAAAATAAAATTAGGCCTTGAAATATGTACAAACATGTATGTAAGCACACTATGATAATAAAGTGCAAATTGTAAAATAATATTTTTAATTTATTTTTAAACTAGCCTATAACAATAAATATTGTTCCAAATGTATGTCCTGATTATTCGAACTCTGCCCAAAGCGAGAACTTGTATTAACTGTATTAGTCTTACGATGCCACCAATGGTTAGACTTGGCGTTCGTTGGCTTTACTACTGAATGCAACCATTCGCGTGATAAGAGTTCAGTTTTGACAAACTATTGTTGAATTAGTACCAAAGTTGTGTTTACCATGTCCTATAACTAAGTCGGGTCTAAGAATTCTAACTAACTATGCATCAGATGCAGCATAGCTGTGTCCGCCAAGATAAACTGGTGGCGTTTGTGAACTGGCGGTGTCGTGCCGACAACTTGAACATTTTGGCGAAATGAATTGGTGGGACGGATTTTGAATCAGCGGCCGCCAATTCAAAGGCCTTAATTTTTAACACTGTATAAAATTTAAGGATATTTGCACTTTTGCAAGTTGCCAATGTTAACAACCAATGTAAATTCTTTAGGTGATTTTAACAAATGTACCAAATCGTTTATTAACCATTTCAGTACGACAAACCAAAATTCCGGCCGCACTGTCTGTGACGCTTCAGTATGTCTGCTATTCAAATCATTTTTATTCATAATTATCCACTACGTGGAGCCACTTGCTTGCTATAGTCAAGGCGAATAAATTAGCTATTCAGCAGTGGTCATCGTTTATTATCGCTCAATAACAGTTTACAGAGATTTTCGCTGTTTTTAATGATGGATTATAAAAATCTGCGGTGGCCACAATGGCAGACGGCATTACTTCAACTAGCGATTTACCACTGTATGTTTTGGACAGATTATTTGATAGTTTTAGCAAAGAATCTTTGTCGCATGTTAATGATTGACACAATAACGATGTCGGCGATCATAATATACAACTGTGTTCAGCAACTGCAAAAACGTTGATATCTTGGATTGCTGGTTACCATGATGACGGAATGTAAAATGAAATGGCTAATTTTACTGGCTGATTATCATACTTTCGAAAAACATAAAACATTCCTATTCATAAAATGCATTTTTGTTGTTCAAATCTTGACTTAAGTGAGGTAGTTTATTGTCTTGATAGCACAGCAGTGAAGGTGGAGGCTGAGGCAGACCCACCTGTAGACTGACAATATCAGCGCTGTACTGGCGGATCTCCTCAAGGATCGCCTTCTTGCGGTAGTCCCAGTTGAGTGCCCAGCTCGGGCAGTAGCCATACAGTTGCCGCGTTGCATACTTGTCACACAGCACGTTGTAGCACATCACCATGTAGACCGCTGCAACACACACACCACTGTATTAACACACTGGTCACTGTACTAACACACTGGGCACTGTACTCAACACATGGCACTGTACTGACACATGTCACTGTACTCAACACACGTCGTTGTACTAATGTACAAATGCCAGGTGACTGCATGAGTTAGTACAGTGACCTGGCATGTGTACATTGTACTCAACAGAGGGTCACTGTACTTGCAGGTCACTGTACACCAGTTCATTCTACTTGAAACAACAGGAAACTGTACTCATAACATACGCCTGTACTCAAACACCAGTTCTAGAATTTAAACATCCTATTCTATATGATTATTGGCTGTGTATTTGCTGGCACATCTTTTTTATTTATTAACACAAAATGGTGCATAACTACTGACACCGGTGACTAATGCATCACAAACTGTTCCACAAGTAAACAACCTACTCCAAGGGCTACATCATTAAATAACACTTGCTAAATGTTTTGTACAGGTGAAAATGTTTCAAACCTGGAAATGCCTGGAATCGTAGACTTAATAAAAAAATATAAATGAATGCCAACATAAAAACAAACACTCCTATTCAAGTGCTGCAATGGATAACAATACTATATATTTGGTTGGAGCTTCATAACATTACATAATTTCTGCACTGTTCACCTGGCCATCTGCCAATGTACATTCAAGATACTTCTTCTGAGGTCTTATTTACACCAGACCTAATCAAGATTAAATAAATTTATTGTCCATTTAAAACACTGCATTAAAACGGAAATTTTCCTTTTCCTTTAGAAAGACATAGACATTGATATCCCAGTAATAAAATTGGTACAACACATAAAATTGGTAAAACACATTATGGTCAGCACTAAAAATTGGTTAAACACATCATAATTAGCACTAAAAATTGGTATACAAAATAATAAATAAAACACTCATACCACAACATTTCATACATGTTCTGCTGTAAATATGTTTACTTAAAATTAGCATTTAAAATGGCAGAGGGAATTGCTTGTGACGTTGCCGTACCATGTTATTAAGTTAAATGATAAAATGCGTTCTATCAACCCATATATACAAGATCAAGAATATGCTGACTGACATCAAAGCTTTTCAATTTTTTCTCAAGAGAAAAATATGCTGCTGGGCTTTCTTGTACACATAGTCTACATGTTCACAAAACGTTAAGCTTTGATAAAGTAATGTACCCAGGTACTTGAAGCTATCGACTATTTCAACTTCTTTATTATCTATCAAGATTGGTTTTGGCGCCTGTTTAACTCCTTAGTTTTAGTTATGTTCAGTTCAAGAAAGCTAGACTTAAACTGACAAGTTAATGAATCAATTAGGAGGTAATAAAAAGAAAGAGAGAGAGAGAGAAAGCTCAACTTTAAGATGACCTACAAGGGCCATGTCATCTGCATATTTGACCAAAGTATTGGATTGTTGCACAATATTTCATTCGTATAATTTAAAAACAGAACTGGAGAAAGAACACATCCTTGCAGAGCTCCAGCATTTAGTGTGATTTCGTCCGACAACATAGGCACATCTGAATACTGCATTTCAAGCATACAAATAAAAATGTGTAATTTTGATTATCCATAGCACCTCTGCTAAGACAAACATCTACACCTTCATGCATCCATTGTCTCCATCTCCTGCCATCCTTTATTCTCTTACACAGGCCATCTTTGTGGTTGAGTCTGGTGGCATCATTAATTTGTAGCTGGCTGATGATTTCAAAGCAGAGCTTTGTCTTCACAGACAGGTGTCAACCAAGCCAGTGACCACAGCCTGGAGATGTGGGCCCACCTTTACAGGTGGCAAAGGTAAGTGCCTGGATTACTTAAAGGGTGTTATCAAAGAGACGATAATGAATGTCACATTCCTTAAAGGATGGCGTCAGACAATACCTGGATGCTACGGTAAGCACATTTCTTAGAAGCCGTGACAATTTCATGTGTCTACATGCAGATTCTCTGGCTATAGACTTAAATGCCTAGGCCGATTTGACCCCTCACTATCCTCCTGAAAGTCGCCCCTCCATTTTGTCCTGTCTAGAGCACACCACTTTGCTGTTAAAAGCGGGTGTCCTGTGTCCTGTCTAACTTGGTCACTCCACCTCTTCCATGGCCTTGCTCGGTTTCTGTGTCCTTTAAAGTCTTCCTTGAAAGCTATTTTTATGAGGTTTTCATTTGGCAGACATGTCAAAACCATCAGTCTTCTGTGTCTGATGACATCTGAGATGGATTCAGGAGTGAATGTCTCATCTCTGATCTGGCTATTTCGTAATCTGTCTGCCTGTCTAATAACACCTCTGATAGCCCACAGGCAATGCATCTCAAAAACTTCAAGAGACTGCATGCATCTCTTGCGATCATGTGTCCAGGTATCTGCACCATAGATTGCTATAGGCAGTATAAGGGCCCCATATAGTATAACTTTCATTCTTACTAAGATGCCTCTGTTTGAAAATATATTGTTTCTGAGTCTACCAAAGGTTGCTGATGCTAAGGCTATTCGCCTGTCAACGTCCCTCTCTGTACTATGCTGCCTGGGAAGCAGAACTCTCTCAGTCTCAAATTCTTCATTTTCCAGGATGATATGGTTGTCTGATGAGGGGATTACTTTGCATTTGGAGAGATTTACTGTTCATCGGGATAAGAACAGACTAGTGCATATACCTGGATGATGTGTTGGACACCAGTGCTGGTTTTGACCCTGATTCTAACCATAATCGGAGAGATGGCTTCGTAGGACAACAGGCCGCTCGCATACTCAAACAAGAGGATTAGTGACACACCTTGTCTGTGGACACCATAATTTCTTCCAAAGTGAATAATTGTGTATCCATTTTGTTGGAATGCTGTGTTTATGTCATTACACCAGTGCATTTCCGATATGCCTGCTATGTCGATATTGCTGTCCTTGGTGTAGTGTCCTTACATTCCATGTCACACCGGACATCTTTTTCTTTATTTTCTGAATATTTTCTGTGGATGTGGACAACAGATCCTTGACCGGGAGATTCTTAGCACCCCATATGCCATACCGCTGTCCAGGGCCTCACCCAGAGACCCGTCCACCCATCCTGTGGACTGGTAATATTAAAAAATTTTACGATGTCATTAAAACTGCTGCGAAACCAGTTACAAAATCTACGGCGACTGGTTTTAAAAATCGCCGACCCGGATTGCCTGGCCAGCTCCCCGACACACGCCAGAAACAAATTAAGCCAGGCCTCAACTTGCTAGGATAATTGTCACCTACCCGCTAGCGGCGACTTGTCACCTACCCGCCAGAGGTGGTTCCTTGAAAGGCAACCAACACTTGCTTATGTCTATGCAGACTAAATAATCTTATGTGAGGTCAACGTTCGGACAGGGAGATACAATAAGCACATGCCGATTAGGACGCGTTCTTGGAAAATGGATGGAATTCCTCATAATCGACATTTCAAAACGGGATTTGTGTTTTTGAACGAAATCTCGGTAAACGCCGAAAGAGTAGAATCACCAACACCGTAAACTATACTCACTTTATTGGCGATATTTTGAAACAAACATGAAATACTATTATATTTATTTTGGTGAATTTATGACGAATGATTTTTAAAACGCGCATGGCAAATCGTTACGAGTGTGATGGCGCCAGTGTTACCTCGTGAATCAACCAAATACAATACAAGACGGTGCAGCATGCGCTATTTCCATTGTTCAAAGTACGTAAGTGGAGCATTTAGTCCGCCATTCTGGAGGCACGCAAAGCCAGAACATATGCATTGACGCACGTGCTAGCCTCCCAAATGGCAGACAACTCCAATTGACTGCCATGATATCGCTCAGTGACACCTTCTGTCTAAATATAGGCTCCTTGGTGTCAACTGTCGTAAACAGGGACGCGGGCGTAAGGCGCTAACATAAACCGTTTTGCAATCGTTGTCTGGCTGCCCGCTAAGCGCATTCAGTGTTTCCCCTGGTATATAACAAGCGAGGCGGGCCGCCTCGCCGTTTTTCTATGCCGCCTCGCCCAAAATATGCCGAAATTGCCGCCTCGTAGCTATGTCAAAAGCCCATCACAAAGTCACTTATATTCCTGCATAATCACAGATTTGTAGCAACGTCGTTTAGTCGTCTTAATGTCGCTCAGAGCAGTTAGGATTTAACTCCATTGGACAACGTGAAAGATGTCAGTTGTCCAATCACGGAATATTCCTGCGGGATCCCCGGTGTCTCCAATGGTGACACCTTGCGGAATTTCGACATACTAGAAATCTAGACATTCATGTAAAATGGCGCCCAAACGGTAACTTGCGTTTTGGTTTATGGCGGTGGTGGGAGTGAAAACCTTGCAGGCGGATGGCACTACGTCACTTGTCGGCACATGTGTCGAATCCGGACTCTTTTGAAGCCCAAATAAAGACCGTGCATCCTATTCACTAATCGGCACTTGTATCGAATCCGGACCATGTTGAAGCTCAAATAGCGACCCGGTTTGCGTTAGTCTGTGCCGCTGAGCTTGTGGTCGTGCGTTACCGCACAGCGCGTGTAAAATGAGAGATACAGTATACAACAGCGTATGTTGATACAAACCGGGGCGCTATTTACGCCTCAAATGGACGTAAGACGCAATATACTTAAAGGTAAATATGCCTAGGATAATGCTGTATGATGGAACTACAGTGTATCTCACTGATGTATCAAAGTTAAGCAAAACTCAAGTTATAACGGCGAAATCAAATTCAAAGTGGGTCCGGATTCGACGCAAATGCCCACAGGCACAAGTCTAATCAACTAATAACATGTTCTATGCGGTTTTGTTTGAGCAAAATAAGGAATGTGATTCGTAAGATATCTTTGTGCTAAATATATGATACATATTCCGACAAAGTTGTGCAAACAAACTTTTGGGAAAGTTGATTTGAGTGAAATACTTACGAATATCAACCACCGAAGTTCACATCTCATAAAAAATGCCTACTACCAAAAACCGTGCATACTAACGGGTTATCAATAACTTGGGTTAGACAATGTCAATGATATGTTTGCACAGTAATTGGATATACTAAACAACTTATACTGTTTTATAAAAAGGACACAATTTGAGAAACGTTCTTGTGATTAATATAATAGAAACATACTTTTGTGGCATTCTAGAAATCACTGTTTAATTAATTGTATAGCATTCTAGCAACAAATAAAATATCTTTTGAACATAAACCACCAATTTACCATATTATTATGATATTAAAATTATTTAAAGGTGATGATAAAAGAGTCTTCAGATGATACCACTGGATGATTCCCAGAGAAGTCGAGATGGTGTTCGACTGAACAAGTCTGCCAGGGAGTAAAGTGTAAAGCGCTTTCAGCAGTCCAGCGCTATATAAGAACTTAACCTTTTACTTTTTTACTGACTCTGTCAGCGAGGTAACAAGGCCTAGGGTTAGTGAAAGAAAAACATAACCATAACCAAGTACCAGTGGTCAAGTGGAAACCACACCTCAACACGATGAAACAAGATTTAACAAGATCTTGTTAAATCTTGTTTCACAGTTATGATTACTGACTTTTATCAATCATGATTACTAAATTTTTACTACACAAGTAGTGTCTTGTTGTTTTATATCTTCCCTCTATATTCATTAGTAAAGGTTAAAACGTACCTCAGAACGCACCATTTTAAAGCTAGTATTACAAAATCTCAGGGGGAGCATGCCCCCGGACCCCCCTAGCAACACTTCGCGCCTGCGGCGCTCGCATACCCCACCCCTACCACCTCGCCCATCATTTTACCCAGGGGAAACACTGGCGTTGAAGACATGTTGCTAATCAAATGTAATTGTCACATCGTTATAACACGCATAAGTGTACATATTCCGGTTTCGAACACAAAGCTTAAAGGAATAACAACAGCCTAGCTGGCTGAAAGTAATATAGCCCACGTTTCGTAGTTCTAACAAATTCCGTTGGATGGGGTCATAAATAACGCTAGCTAAAATTAAACGGCATCAGTGATTTAAACATGCATAATTGTTAATATGATTGCTTGTGTAAATTACATTTGTCAACGTATATATTAAGCACTGCTGCATGAGAAACAACTAGACATTTGTGTTATTGTGTGACAGGAATTATTTTAGTATCTAAATTGATTATGTATGGTTGTTATTGCACAAATAAATTTTGTTAGAAGAGTTAACCATACAGTAAAACAGTATTTTTTTAGATGCAGAGATCATAACATTGTGATATTTTAAATACTTCACAGAATTTATTATTTTTCAAAGTTAACTTTGAAATAAAACAAAATTTTTCTGAACAGAAATTTGCTTCTTTTTTCACTTTTAAACAGAAAATGGTACTTTTAGTTTATTTTATATTTTATGATTGGACACACTAAGTGTGATTACCAATATTTACCATGCTGGTATATATAGATATTTATATATACTCATAGTTGCGTGTCCTATCGCGAATCCAATCACGCATTCGATCGCGTGCCCGACCACACTTCATAGCATGTAAGACAAAATTTGGACTGGCAAAAATATTTGATCCTGGGTGAGGCCCTGCTGCTGTCCAGTGTGTGGCCAGCTCGGGACTAGGGTCCGTTTCTGTTTTTGTACTCGCATCATGTGGGTGTGATTGATCCTACAGGATCATAGCTGCATACGATGGGCACTCGCTAGGACATCCCAAAGTTGTGGATACTGTTGGCTTTTAAAATAGCTCTTCCACCTTCGGTTGGCATTTCCTCCAGCCTGTGACCCACTTCCCTCCTCCTCCAGCCAGTGACCCACTTCCCTCCTTCTCCAGCCTGTGACCCACTCCCCTCCTCCAGCCTGTGACCCACTCCCCTCCTCCAGCCTGTGACCCACTTCCCTCCTTCTCCAGCCTGTGACCCACTCCCCTCCTCCTTCAGCCGGTGACCCACTCCCCTCCTCCTTCAGCCGGTGACCCACTCCCCTCCTCCTCCAGCTTGGGGCCCACTCCCCTCCTCCTCCAGCCTGTGACCCACTCCCCTCCTCCTCCTCCGGCCTGTAACCCACTCCCCTCCTCCTCCGGCCTGTGACCCACTCCCCTCCTCCTCTGGCCTGTGACCCACTCCCCTCCTCCTCTGGCCTGTGACCCACTCCCCTCCTCCAGCCTGGGACCCACTCCCCTCCTCCTCCAGCCTGGGACCCACTCCCCTCCTCACGATGCTCCTCCGCTCTATGACTGTTTGCTCTTTCGTGAGGTTGTGCAGTTTTTCTGTACTGCTAAACATTCGGTTTCTTGAACATGATGACCGTTGAATTACTTGGAATTTCATCCACCCTGGGGTGTCATGTTCAGCACCACTACAGGTAGTACATGTTGAGTGCCCCAGTTCTCTTACATGGGTTTGATTTTGGAGTTTGCCTTCTTCTAGATGAATTGCTTGACCCTGCTTGAGAGTTTCATCCACCCTTTCTATTTGCCCATAGTTGGAGACTGGATTAGTGCAGCTGTCCACACACAGGTGGGCCCTTCACACTCCCCTAAGTGGCTCCAGTCTGCTCCCCAATCCCTATCAGATTAGCCTGGGGCCGTAAGGTGCCCAGTATCCATGGTGTACCTGGTGGAGGTTAAGTTAGGGTCTTGTCTATGGAGAGGCTATGTAGCACCAGAGGAGATTTACATACTCGGCTCCAATAAGGGAGTTATCTGGTGGCTGAAGCTGAAGGCGAATAGCATGAAGCACATGCACTACAGACTACTCACTACCCTACAGCACTAGATGCATCACAGACCTGTGTCACCACCATACTACAGCACTACACGCATCACACAGATCTGTGTCACCACCACACTACCCTACAGCACTAGACGCATCACAGACCTGTGTCACCACCACACTACACTACAGCACAAGATGCATTACAGACCTGTGTCACCACCACACTACCGTACAGCACTAGACGCATCACGCAGACCTGTGTCACCACCACACTACCTTACAGCACTACACGCATCACACAGACCTGTGTCACCACCACACTACACTACAGCACAAGATGCATTACAGACCTGTGTCACCACCACACTACCCTACAGCACTAGACGCATCACGCAGACCTGTGTCACCACCACACTACACTACAGCACTAGACGCAGCACACAGACCTGTGTCACCACCACACTACACTACTACACGTATCACACAGATCTGTGTCACCACCACACTACCCTACAGCACTAGACGCATTACACAGACCTGTGTCACCACCATACTACACTACAGCACTAGACGCATCACACAGACCTGTGTCACCACCACACTACCCTACAGCACTAGACGCATCACACAGACCTGTGTCACCACCACACTACCCTACAGCACTAGACGCATCACACAGACCTGTGTCACCACCACACTACACTACAGCACTAGACGCATCACACAGATCTGTGTCACCACCACACTACACTACAGCACTAGACGCATCACACAGACTTGTGTCACCATCACACTACCCTACAGCACTAGACGCATCACACAGACCTGTGTCACCACCTCACTACACCACTAGACGCATCACAGACCTGTGTCACCACCAAACTACACTACAGCACTAGATGCATCACACAGACCTGTGTCACCACCACACTACACTACAGCACTAGATGCATCACACAGACCTGTGTCACCACCATACTACACTACAGCACTAGACGCATCACACAGACCTGTGTCACCACCATACTACACTACAGCACTAGACGCATCACACAGACCTGTGTCACCACCACACTACACTACAGCACTAGATGCATCACACAGACCTGTGTCACCACCATACTACACTACAGCACTAGACGCATCACACAGACCTGTGTCACCACCATACTACACTGCAGCACTAGACGCATCACACAGACCTGTGTCACCACCACACTACACTACATCACTAGATGCATCACACAGACCTGTGTCACCACCATACTACACTGCAGCACTAGACGCATCACACAGACCTGTGTCACCACCATACTACACTACATCACTAGATGCATCACACAGACCTGTGTCACCACCATACTACACTACAGCACTAGACGCATCACACAGACCTGTGTCACCACCATACTACACTACAGCACTAGACACATCACACAGACCTGTGTCACCACCATACTACACTACATCACTAGATGCATCACACAGACCTGTGTCACCACCATACTACACTACAGCACTAGACACATCACACAGACCTGTGTCACCACCATACTACACTACATCACTAGATGCATCACACAGACCTGTGTCACCACCATACTACACTACATCACTAGACGCATCACACAGACCTGTGTCACCACCACACTACACTACAGCACTAGACACATCACACAGACCTGTGTCACCACCATACTACACTACAGCACTAGACACATCACACAGACCTGTGTCACCACCACACTACACTACAGCACTAGACGCATCACACAGACCTGTGTCACCACCACACTACCCTACAGCACTAGATGCATCACACAGACCTGTGTCACCACCATACTACACTGCAGCACTAGACGCATCACACAGACCTGTGTCACCACCACACTACACTACAGCACTAGACGCATCACACAGACCTGTGTCACCACCACACTACACTGCAGCACTAGACGCATCACACAGACCTGTGTCACCACCATACTACACTACATCACTAGATGCATCACACAGACCTGTGTCACCACCATACTACACTACAGCACTAGACGCATCACACAGACCTGTGTCACCACCATACTACACTACAGCACTAGACACATCACACAGACCTGTGTCACCACCATACTACACTACATCACTAGATGCATCACACAGACCTGTGTCACCACCATACTACACTACAGCACTAGACACATCACACAGACCTGTGTCACCACCATACTACACTACATCACTAGATGCATCACACAGACCTGTGTCACCACCATACTACACTACATCACTAGACGCATCACACAGACCTGTGTCACCACCACACTACACTACAGCACTAGACACATCACACAGACCTGTGTCACCACCATACTACACTACAGCACTAGACACATCACACAGACCTGTGTCACCACCACACTACACTACAGCACTAGACGCATCACACAGACCTGTGTCACCACCACACTACCCTACAGCACTAGATGCATCACACAGACCTGTGTCACCACCATACTACACTGCAGCACTAGACGCATCACACAGACCTGTGTCACCACCACACTACACTACAGCACTAGACGCATCACACAGACCTGTGTCACCACCATACTACACTACAGCACTAGACGCATCACACAGACCTGTGTCACCACCACACTACACTACAGCACTAGACGCATCACACAGACCTGTGTCACCACCATACTACACTACAGCACTAGACACATCACACAGACCTGTGTCACCACCACACTACACTACAGCACTAGACGCATCACACAGACCTGTGTCACCACCATACTACACTACAGCACTAGACGCATCACACAGACCTGTGTCACCACCACACTACACTACAGCACTAGACGCATCACACAGACCTGTGTCACCACCACACTACACTACAGCACTAGACGCATCACACAGACCTGTGTCACCACCATACTACACTACAGCACTAGACACATCACACAGACCTGTGTCACCACCACACTACACTACAGCACTAGACGCATCACACAGACCTGTGTCACCACCATACTACACTACAGCACTAGACGCATCACACAGACCTGTGTCACCACCACACTACACTACAGCACTAGACGCATCACACAGACCTGTGTCACCACCACACTACACTACAGCACTAGACGCATCACACAGACCTGTGTCACCACCACACTACCCTACAGCACTAGACGCATCACACAGATCTGTGTCACCACCACACTACCCTACAGCACTAGACGCATCACACAGACCTGTGTCACCACCACACTACCCTACAGCACTAGACGCATCACACAGACCTGTGTCACCACCACACTACCCTACAGCACTAGATGCATCACACAGACCTGTGTCACCACCACACTACACTACAGCACTAGACGCATCACACAGACCTGTGTCACCACCATACTACACTACAGCACTAGACGCATCACACAGACCTGTGTCACCACCACACTACCCTACAGCACTAGATGCATCACACAGACCTGTGTCACCACCATACTACACTACATCACACAGACTGCCGGATAAAACTATATTTGTTATATTATATTTATGTTATGTCTGGCTCACTATTTAATTTCCTTTGGAAGATAAACAACAAATGTAATATGGTTAACATGAAAAAATTATGTTTATATTTGGTTACATGTGTACATACATGTCATAAATCTAAACAGATCCAGTATTACGCATGCCTTCACATGTACTGCGTAAACCACATACAGTAATAATAATTAAATGTGCTTTAGAAATGTAAACTGAACAGTTTATTGTGAGCTGTAACCAACATTAAGCTAGAGAATTTATAAATAAAGGTAAGTTCTTATATAGCACAGCACGTTATCCAGTCTTCAGGACTGCTCAAAGCGCTTTACACTTTACTCCATGGCAGACCTGTTCAATCGAACACCATCATGACTTCTCTGGGAAGCATAAGTATCCAGAATTTCCCAAAATAACTTAAGCACATTGTACTGGCCACAGATAGTGACAAAAAGCAGCACAAATAAGGCTAATATTAGATCACTGGGGGTTAATTATAGATAACACGAGACTTAAAATAGTCACGTCATGCAAAAATAATGAGGACGATATGTCATATCAATAATTAAACATCGCCTTTAGAAATGTCAACTTGACAGTTTATGCTGAACCATTATTCTTAGAAATTGACAGTTTATAAGCATCCAGAATTTCCTAAAATAACTTAAGCGTGTGGCGCTAATTACCGATAGTGGCAAGATGCAACACAAATAAGGTTAATATTAGATCTTTCACACTTATAGACAACAAAAAACTTACAAATATCACAACTCACGTCATGCAAATATAATAATGATGACGTGTTGATTGTAACGTAGCAACACAGCGTCGCATTAGCGTAATCCTATGTCACTAATGGCATCCCTTTGCAAGACCGGGTCACTTACTTATTAATACATGTCAATCTCTGCGTAACACCGTGCTCTCATGGCTAACAGTGAATACTATACTATCATTCCAAAAATTCAAATTTGAAAGAACTTCTCAGAATAAAAACACACACACACACACACACACACACACACACACACACACACACACACACACACACACACACACACACACACACACACACACACACACACACACACACACACACACACACACACACACACACACACACACACAGCACACACACACACCTTCCCTCTTGATCCCATGGCCACATCACACCATCTGTTCCCTCCTCTCAAGGAATCATCCCCACTCATCATGACCTTCTCTGCCATTCTAGGCTGTTCATCCCAGCCTTTCTACATCATTCCTCTTTCTACCGCCTTCTCCTGTTTATTGTGCTCTCTTTAATATATATATATATATCTCACTCATTCTCCGTGTGTCCAGCCCATCTTAGTCTGCCCTGAGAGTCAGAAACACGATGTTAAACATCATTAATGAGAATCTTAAAGTCCATGTGGTATGTCCCAGCCGCCTCCCTCCGATAAGTTAGAACAAGCACGCCACATGGGACAAGGCCAGATGTTTGGGTAGTTGCCATGAATACTATTTTCTTGCTCTCAACCCCTCCCCCCTGCTGTAACACACAACTGGGGATGGGCAGCCCGCAATCCAACTACATCTATGTCTCGAATATCCCGATGTGGTTTAGAAAACAACCAAAAGGCTAACTTTAGCTGACTAACATATCAAGAATAGTTAGCAAACAACCTCATGATCAATCGAGAAGCATTTTTTATGGATGGGAACATCCTTCAAAGCTATGCAGACAGCCGTGTTGGCAGACAAATAGCATCAGTTTCACGTGTGTGTCAGTAAAGTATGTCTGTTTTGCGAGGTCTAGATACCAGCAATGTAAAATGCTAGAACTTTTACATCAGGTCATCAACATTTAGATTTCTTTCTTCTAAAATTTTGCGGTGATGAATTGCAACAAACTCAATCTACTAGAAAAACAGGATAAAAAAGGAAATGCAGTTTAGTAAAACATAAAAACTATGATGTGTGGGCACAAGAGGCATTGCAGTACTTACCGACTGGGTGCGTTGTGTCTATGTGAGTGAGTTGGATCCAGGGTCGCGGCGGAGGTTGACTTGCCGTGACTGTGGGACACACAAGAACAACTATGAAACGTAATCATGATTCTGGTGATCAAAAGCAGTAACAACATCAATAACAACGCTAATCAAACACAAGGCGTGTAGGAACAGACTTAGTAAAAAGTGGATGTGAACAACGTGGTAAGTGAAAGGTTGTCGCTACAATACACTCACGACACGACACAGAACCACGCACACGAGTATCGCATCTGTGGAGAGGTGTGAAAAACCTTTGTTATTGTGCACATATTCTGTTATTTTTCTTTGTCTCGTAGACATGATACACACACTTGTGATGTAATTCATACGGTAGTAACTGCCGTGAAAAGAACTCATTTGTTGTATATGGTTAGAAATTGGACCAAATTTGCCATATTTATGATCACATGACGTAATCTCTACATCTGCACCACAGGTGGAGACACCGGAGTGGCCCTGACAGACTATCTGGTCTATTGTATTTGTTGTGGATATGTCAGTGGCTTCTCCATTACAAACAAAACAGCAATTTTTATGTGTCAAACCTGATGCTGAAAAAACCCAGGATAATCCACAGAAACAGTCCCTGGCCACAACAGTCTGTTAAGTGACATCTTTGCCCCAACGGCAGCAGCTTGACAGCTATGCCATGGAGGCAGCAGCTTGACAGCCGTGCCATGGAGGCAGCAGCTTGACAGCCATGCCATGGAGGCAGCAGCTTGACAGCCATGCCATGGAGGCAGCAGCTTGACAGCTATGCCATGGAGGCAGCAGCTTGACAGCTATGCCATGGAGGCAGCAGCAAGATACATGTGCCCCACACATCAAATCATGGCTTTAAAAACATTTCAACGAATTGTCACTAATTCATACTTAAAACCGCCTACATCCTTGAAATTTTTCTGTGCCACTTGGAGTGCCATCTACTGTTGCACTGCAGGTATACTATGTGTATTGTGAAGTCGTGCATGCTATCATGAACAATAGTGGATTTCTGGTTCTGTTCTACCAAGACATGCCAAGGTTATGACCTGAATATCGGGTGAAACAACACCAAAAAACGTCTTTAACACATTAACACAGCATGCGCCCAAAGACAATTCAAAAGGTGACGTCTTAGGTAAAGATCATCAACATACCGATGGCTTGTCAAGTTATGGGTCAGTCTTACAACACGATTCACAGGTAAGGTATCTCATAGACACAATATCTCAAGACATGATATCAGGCACGCAGTAGCGAACCAGGAGCAATACACCGGAGCGCAGTAGTGCAGCTCCGGACTCTCGACTAAGAGAACACGGGTTCGAATCCTGTGCAACGATCCTTGGGCAAGTTTTTTTACTCTACATTGCTTCAGTTCACTCAGCTGTATGAATGAGTACCTATCTATAGACAGTGGTGGATATTTGTGTATGAATAGTCTTTGTGCATTAATTGCAGCGTGGGCTATCTCAGACACTTGATATCACACATGATATATCACAAACACTATATCTCACAGGCACAATATCTCGCAGACACGATTTCCCACAAACATTACATCGGAGAAAAAAAATATATCTCACAAACACGCAGTCACCCAGTGTGACTGTGAAAGCTCAGCTGACTATGTGTGCTTACATAATACCTGGCAGACAGTTGGGCCAGGTGAAACAACACTTGTGACAGGTGACATTTCACACAAGTCTGTATTTGTACTGAATTAGCACCGAATGTCCCAATACCCAATGAGGCGTTGGGTTGCACATATCCATCAAAGATTTAAGCTAATTGCACAATGTAATGCATGGACCATGACATTGAAATCTCCTAGGTCACCATGGTACAAGAAGACAAAAGCAAGAAAAGCAACATTGACTCTGCCCCATGTTAAGAACCACGTAACAACTCCATTCACTTGTCAGCATATTTCCTCCATAAGTTGCAATGTATTATTATTACTAACGTATGACTATTGTAAAGTACATATGTGAGTTGCTTAAAACCTGTAATTACCACCAATATTTTCACAATAAATGGCGCATTTTTGCCATGTGATACTGCTTTCTCGTGGCGTCATGTGCCAGATTAGTTTCTGCTGCTAAATTACAGATCACGAGACATCACATGGCAGTACCGAGATAAGCAACAATTCTGGTTTTCCCCCCAAGAATGTGCTCGCGTCTGCTGGAGTATATTGGCAACGACAGCAAACAAGCCGTTTTCCCCACTGGCTCAATCCACCAATGCCCACCAGCATCGAGGTCCACCAGCATCGCACAACCACCCCCCTTGGAGTTTATGTAATCACTCCCACGTGCAAATAAGATGGGTCACAAACCATATACTTTTAATTATTCTCTTTCCGATAGTTTCTGGCAGATTTAGAAAAAGCACCTGATGTAATGATGCCGGGAGATGGATGTGTTTCTCTTGGCCACAGCAGGAAGCTACAAGCGACAATGAGGGTGAGTTCTAGCAGGACCACTAGGGATGCTAGGCGCCATAGCTCTATTAACAGAAACATAAAAGTGTCACGGTATTTATAAAAGTGACCTTGTCTGCGTGATTATCCAGAACTATCCTATCAAGCAAGGGGTGGTACTAGTATTACAAGGGGTTGTACTAGTATTACAAGGCAGTTTTCTCAATCAGTTGTACTTTGTCACACTTGCTGACTGGGTCATTTTTGGTCCAACGTCAAACAGCAATTCCTGGAACTTGCAATTAGCCCTGTCCGCCTCTATTAAAACGGGTGTTTACCATTTGAATGCTTTTTTTAAACAATTTGAATGTTTTGTGGGTGACATTCAAATAATAAACAAAACATTCAAATATATCACTCCAACTTACCTTTGACATAGTCTAGTATAATTATATTAATACACAAAGAAGGTACCCCACAGACTACAACACGACTCAAAAAAGAAATTCAGCCTGGATTAATTTCTAGGAACTGATCAATCAACGAACTACAAACAGCCACTAACCAGAAACGAGGTCAACATTTCAAAAGCATTGATAATAATAATCTCACACCAACTGTTGATGCTTACCTCCAGCCACTGGTCATTAACCAGGTGTCAGGAATCCAGTCATAATGAGGGTGAACCACAACGAGATGTACAGGAACATGCTTCCAGGCAGTGACACCTGGCTGAGGTGAGAGGTCACATGTTGCATTGCTCTGAGAATCCCTTAGCACCCCTAGTGCACCAAAATGAAATTACAAAAACAATGTTCTGCCTTCTTGCAAATGAATCGAAGCTAAAATGAAATTTTTAATGAAGGTTAAAATGTCAACACATTGTAAGTGGTTTTTATTTACTGGCACAGTTTTATAATGAAATTCAACTACATTAGTTTGATAAATGCAGTGATGATGTCAGCATTGCATAAAGGAACTAATGTTTCTTCCAAAATTCCAGGCCCCCCTTGGTTGTTCTGATAAAAAACACAACAAAGAAGTTGTCAAACTTAATTTCTGATGACAGCAATCGAACTAAAAAACTAATTCGAAAGTGTGCTCCCAGATAAGGACATTGAGTTGTTAGAAGCACGCACGCAAAATGACCTTCATGCATCCGTTGCCACCTTTCTACTCAGAGTCAAGCACCTTGCACATACTATGTTCTTCACAAACAGAAAACACTCGAGTCGGTTATTTTCCACTGATATCATAGTTCAACTGCTTGGCTGCCCTTTCCTTGTCAACATGTACGCTTGTTGATTAATATTTGCTGTTTTATAACAATGTTTACACTGTCTGCTGTATTTCTCTTAAGTTTCTTTACACAAATGCTCAGATTTGCTGTGTAGGACACAACAAATGTTGTACAACTGGCACAGTAGTTTCGCACACGCACACTCTCTAGCACCAAAACCTGCCTAAATACCGTTACTGTACAAAGTTAGGATCGTTGACATTACTTACTACGCCAACATAGCAGCATGTCGTCGATTGCAATAAACTACACATGTATCAAACCATCACTGAGCTAACGTGCATGTGATCAGTTGAGGACGTGTTACGTAACGTAAAACTGTTTCAAATTTACATCACAACATGAATAGATACACTCTTCTGCATCTGTCAGTGTAGTACCATCTGGAGGGTCTGAATTTTTGCTAATACAATAACTGAACTTAATTCCCAGTGGTGTCAGGCTATATATGCCTGCCAGTAGAACAATGTCAATGGCGATCTCGTAAGCCGGATATATCACAGCGTCGAGTGTTTGACCAGAAATAAACCTACGCGCAGCTATCTACTTGAGACTCTAAAGCATAATTCAGAAGATTAGAATCAAAGTCAACAGTTGTATTTCCTTGAGAGCAAATAGAGTGTAATTGTGTGTGCATACTAGATGTCAGCACTGCATAGCTTTACAAAGCTGAGCTGGCGCATTCTCGTTGGTCAGATTCAGATCCCAGGTCATCGCGTATCATGATCCTGCACTCTCCGTAAATAGATGTCATGCTTGCGCAAAAAAAACAGCCACTGTAAAAAACACAATTATTATCATTTGTAACAAGAGAAAATTACACAGACAGTGGTATATTTAGGATCTCTGGAAGGAAGGGACCAAAAGGGGTAAACAGCAGCCAAGCTTAGTCACCCTTTAGTTTTCTGTACATATTAACATTATCAAAATGTAGTGGCACAAGTTGAATTTAATTTTTTTTAATAGATTTTAAGAATTGGCAAAGGGAGCCATGTATTAACGGCCCTCACTAAACATGCCACTGTAAAGCTTGGATGTCTTAACATTTGGGGAGGCATCCAGAAAATTCATGAAACCTGGCAACTCTTGGGCTAAACAAATTAAAAGTCTTCAAATGTTAAGTCTGTGAATGTAATGTATTCTTTTACATGTGGGCCACTATAACTGCCATGGGGCGCAGACCACTATATCTGCCATTGGACGCAGACCACTATAACTGCCATGGGACACAGACCACTATAACTGCCATGGGACACAGACCACTATAACTGCCATGGGATGCAGACCACTATAACTGCCATGGGACGCAGACCACTATAACTGCCATGGAACGCAGACCACTATCACTGCCATGGGATGCAGACCACTACAACTGCCATGGGACACAGACCATTATAACTGCCATGGGACACAGACCACTACAACTGCTATGGGACACAGACCACTATAACTGCCATGGGACGCAGACCACTATATCTGCCATTGGACGCAGACCACTATAACTGCCATGGGACACAGACCACTATAACTGCCATGGGACACAGACCACTATAACTGCCATGGGATGCAGACCACTATAACTGCCATGGGACACAGACCACTACAACTGCTATGGGACACAGACCACTATAACTGCCATGGGACACAGACCACTATAACTGCCATGGGACACAGACCACTATCACTGCCATTGGACACAGACCACTATAATGGTCATAGACAACAGACCACTATAACTGCCACAGACCACTATAACTGCCATAGACCATTATAACTGCCATAGACCACTATAACTGCCATAAGACACAAGCTGCAATAAGTACAACTGCCACAGGGGGCAGGCCGGTAAATCACTGTAGGAGCAAGCAGGTAGAGGGAAGAGGATGGATGTGGTGTACTGTTCCCCTTCCCCACATGCATACACCTGTTGGTGCAGGAGGTAGGGCATACTGAGAGGGAATCCCCTCCTACTTGGCCTCCCATCCATCCACTGCATGGCTTTCCCTGGCAGCCTGGATGCTGGGATCATCCCTGGGCTCTACTCCCAGCTGGAGGGCTACAGCTGGGAAAGATTACGTACTGCACCAGTCCCAGTTTTAAGACGTTGCCTTGCATTCACAGGAGCTCCCTTCTCTATTCTAAACTATCGCCAAAGAAAACCCACGCCCAACTACCTCAGAAGCCATACAGTCAACTGCCCTCCACCCAGTCTTGACCTAGCTGTCTCAGCAAAGGTCACACATATCAGTTAAACATTAAAGCATTCAGCACATACATGTAAAGATAAATGCTAACCCATTAAGTCTTCACTGCACTGATACTTACCCCTTAGTCATGATATTTAAGCCGATAACATCTAACCCCCCCCCCCCCTCTAATTCAGATGCACCTCAAATGCACCTGGCATGTCACACAAACAATGACATTTGCATGGGTTTGTGCAAGACCGGGAGACAAGACAATTCGGCCATCCATCACACCCACACCACACCCATGTCTTGCACATGAGCAGGGCTATATGAGGGCACCTTGTTGTTGTATATTACCACAAAGATTTATTCGGATGTCACCGGAAGGTTTATTCGGATGTCACCCTTGTCACATTTATCAATTAAATATGATCTGAAGAGAGCTGTCCCCATTACTAACACTGGTCAGCCAATATCACGTCCCTTTCAATGGTGTCACCCAGTCAGTACAAGTACAACTGACAGACAGTCACATGCTGGTCAAGCTGTATACATTGTCATTAGTGACTGGTCACATGACCAGAGCAAACTCATTACTGCTGCTCTGGTGAATGGCTTTGACCTGACAGAGTTGACTGGCCACACATGCATTCATCCCGCTGCTGACTGCTGCTGTCAGTCAATCGCATGTATTGATCTGGCACTGCGGTTGCCGTAGATACACAACTGCCGTAGTGTAGTGTGTGCATCCCTGGCACGTAAATAGTCCCCCATGTGTGGACATGGCTCATCATGAAACCACTCACAAGACACACATTCAATCTATTGTATGGTAGAAATACTTGCGACATTCCACATATATATTTGAGGGCACAGACAGTGTTGAGGCAAAAAGCACTATGAATGAGCGGGGAAAGGTGAAGCCACAGTGACTGGATGGTAATGCCAGCTGATATGTAATCTACCACCGACATCCGGTAGGTATACACAACCTAACAGCCACTACATTCTTCCACCGATCCGATGAATTAGTCATCTATAAAATAAAAAAAGCCCCTGTAAATTAAACCGAAGGGCTGCTTAATATCACCCCACCCTCCTCTGACAAGGCAATGCATTCCACACCTTGCTGGTTCATGTCCTTCTCTTCCAAGCCAGTAGAGAACCCACAATTTGGTGGAATGGCCATTCCTGGTTCGTTACTTCTGAGTACATTTCCCGGGTCAGGACCTTTCCCATTGCCAGAGTCGTGTTTTACAATGACTGCACTAAATAATCCTAGATGCTGCACACACACCACACGCACGCACACACACGAAAGGTGATACATATAATTTCTATTTTTTTGGAAAAGTAATACAAAAAAAATGTTTAGTTTTTGAAATGTTTTGTTATTACTCCAAATAACAGTTGTTTGTAATTTGACAAGGACATTGTAGCAACACTATGTGGAAAACCACAATTAGTTCACTCCTTTCACCAGTAACACTCCCGAGAATCACCTACACACTTACCACCAGGGGAGCCACTAGTATTAATGTGATCATTTGCTGCTTAATCAGATGAAATCTAACTTCCGCGAGAACCCTCAACTGTCTTTCATGTGGCCTAGGGAGGTGACAACATGGCTGTTATGGTCCCTTCCAGTTCTGTAGGGATCATCTCTAGTGGACATTCCCTAGTGGTCAACATGTTTTTAACTGAACTGTGTACTTCTGATTTGGCTGTAGTCACTCCTGGTGTTTACCCATCTAGCAGAACATCACCTAACCAAACTAAACGACCCGGCTCATGCACACACACACACACACACAGTTACACAACCGTAGAGGAATTGACACAATACACACCCATCATGCATCAGTGAGTGGCTTCCACGCACAAAAACCTCATCAATCGAAATGTAATATCTATAATTATTCATAGAAATATCCATTGTGTGTTGTACGGCGGGCCCTAGTCTGATGCTGAAAAACATTGCATAAATCCGGCAGCTATTCTCTTCACTGTAAATACACTGGCATGAATAGAAACCACGCCGCAATCGCCCACTACTATGTCAGGACTTATTACTGGCTTCAGCACTAAATCACCTGTATCTATAGCAACTACGCATTCTGATCTGGCCTCGCTCAAGTAACAAGAAACGCCACGCATAAGTTGCCCGGTGAATGACTCCTACAATGGCAATATGACAGATAAGACAGCCGATATTTCCATATTTGCCAGCCAAATGTATCATGTGGTGTGATTTATACAGAAAACCAATGTGAGTTCGGAGAGGTGCCGCTCTAAAACGTGTTAAGCTTTTGATATGCTAATGCCCAGCGCGTCTTTTTACATCCATGGCATCCGCCTATTTTTACCAAATGGAAGTGAAGCACACGGATCCTAGTTTAATGTTCATCCTTTCAAGCCGTGGGATGACAATAACTGGACAACCCTGTGTCTCACCCCCACACAGCCTCAACAACTGCCGCAAACAGATTTCACACAAACACACAGGCTGCATAAATCGTTTGCTTCGTACACCCTACAGCCTTGTGTACCACCCTTGAACCCTTGGTTCTAACAGGTCATTGGAAAGCTACACAACTATAACAGACAACAAAGTTTTTTGCTAGAAAAAAAGGAAAGTAACACATCTGGCTAAGATATAAATTTGCAATTCATGTATAAAATAACAAGAAAAACAACATTTTAATATATATTGACTGAATTTAAACATCATAAAATTGCGATTCTTTCTCGCCACTTGTCTACTTTTTATCAGGGTTCATATTTCTCAAAATGCCATTATTTGTCAGTTCTCGTGAGTTTCTGCTTTCAGTATTTATTAATCTGAAGATTATATTTGTTATCAATCATTGTATGCATACTGAGTGTACGTATGCGTCTATAATTTTAACATAAAAGTACGCTTACACAGCAAAAGTAGAAATAATCATATAAACAAACTGTTAGTATTATTTTTTGTCTGTTACACACCTAGTACAACACTCGCTAATACCCCCTAGCTCTAGCACAACCAATACAGGTGTACAACACTTGCTAATACCCCCTAGCTCTAGCACAACCAATACAGGTGTACAACACTTGCTAATACCCCCTAGCTCTAGCACAACCAATACAGGTGTACAACACTTGCTAATACCCCCTAGCTCTAGCACAACCAATACAGGTGCACAACACTTGTCACCTCGCTGTAAGTGTAACACGTGCTGCAACATAATTATGTAACCACAAAGCTAATTCTGAGAGGACATTTCCCCTAACTGAAACTGTCCTCACTATGAACCACCAGACTTTCCCAGCTACAAAAGCCCTTCCCAAACAACTGTCTTAGGCACTAACAATGGCCCAGTAGTCGTGATCTGTCTAGCCTATCTCTAGAAACCACGTATATAGATTACAATAAACAGATGAGGTGATCCAACTTGTAGGAGTTTCCCGTTATTCTAACATCACACCACTTCCCAGCATGCAGTGGTTGTGTAACGTGACTCGCTTGTAAACATGTCTGTAATAACGTCGTGTCAACAGAGACAATGGTCACATCATAGCGGCGACAACAACACTTGTGTCACATCAACGAAACCGTGTCACATGACATAACTGGCTGAGTATTGCACACGGATGAAACAAATCAAACCCCCTTCCGCCGTGTAATACACCTGGCAAACATTCGGACGACAAGAGGTTCTATGAAACAACACTTTTAAAAATTAATGACACATTAACATAACCATGTAATGCATCAAACAAAACCTCACCAACTACAAACAAAACCTAAAAATCTAGTAGAAAACACGAGTAGGTGTTCATCTGCAGATCACACAATGGTATCACACACCACCAATGTCGACACAAATCACCAATGTGACACAAATCAACGCAGCAAACCCCAACATTCATACATGGCTATATCTTTGGTTTCACTACAGCATTATCTGCCGTGAAATGTCAGATGTGGACTAATGTTTCAGGATTGTTGTTTGCAACGTACATTCAATGACAGGCCACGTGGATTGCTGTGTAGAAGTGTAACTTTTTATTGACACCAGCTGACAGTGAATCACTCCGTTACGGCTTCACCCAGGTATGTGACTGCTCCCGCCATCTCTGGTGACGATGACAGATTGGGACAATGCTGTCACCAAGCGGAAAAAAGACAACTCATTCCCACCCAGCGTAACACATCCAGGACACGATTAAACCTCATAGTCACTTGCTCGATGACAATGGCATATACAATTCAGATTGATGACAGTGACAGTGCACAGAAAAAGTGCCCGCAACAAAAAAGCATGCCATCGAAGTAGAGCAATCACACTACAATATAAACATTTATAAATTACAATGGGTTTTTCACAGGAAACAAATGGGATGATTTAACAAATGATCAAGAGTGAGAAAGCGTAGATAGATTGTACTACATTTCAACTATAAGTGCGTCACTTTGTATTATCTATTCATACAAAAACGTATTATTAAAAATTACTGTAACTTTTCCCAACAAGGCCAATCATCTGGTGTTGGTTTTCTGTGAAGCTTTTAAATGTATACATTATTTTAATACACTTTATTTAGGATATGACAGCAACTGATGATAAGGGGAGAAATGACCAAGTCACAGTTGGTTACGTCACAGGTAAGCGACCTATGAGTTATAAGGATGAGTGCATGCTTGCACTAGGTACAATGTCCCGATGTTGTCGCAAATAGACCATGGGATGCACTTAACAATGCCTGTCATTGTCAGTAATGACAAGGCGCTGTACACAATTTAATCAAGTTCAGAGACCTTCAGGTCGAAAAAACAGAAACACTACAGGTGAGTTATATATTATTAAAATAGCAGAGATGTGCGCTCTCTGTACATGCCAAAGTGGGTTACACTGACCTAAGCCTGGTTGTAAACAGCACCAATAACCATATTACTACAGTTGGTCTTAATTAAAGGTAGTCTTATTATTAAAGATGTGAAGCTACCTCAATGTTGTCAATATGCAGCGCAATCAAACACAAACAAGCCAACATGGTGTGCTTGCAAGCATCAAGAATATATGCATAAATACCAACTTGATATCAAATCTACTCCTGACTATGCAAATACCAGTGACACCAAAAGATAATGATCAATCATCACTGTACATTGCCAGACACTCATCTCACTCGAAAGTCACTTCTGTTTAGAATTATACAATAGAGTTCACAGGCTGCAATAATGTTACATCTACTGTACAATAATATCATGTGTACAATGATGTCATTCAGTGTCACTGGTTCTGATGAAGTCAACGTGATACGTTTGACGAAAGCCTTTACCAGGTAAAATACGTTTTGGATATGCAAAATGAAAGTTTTTGATTTGCTATATTTATAAACACTTTTTAACACTGCCACAGTCCCATTACATACGCACACCAGACCCAGAAACATAACCTGTCGCATTTACAAGACATTCATCCCTCCAACGCAACACATCAACAGCAAGAATTCATTCATATGCACGACCAACTGCGTAACGACCAAAGGCACATGTAGTTTCATAATACATAACGTCAGTGTTTGTGCACATGCACAGAGATGACTATATTGGAAGCAGTTATTTTAAACTAGTGTCTATTTTTAACCACAATGGTAATAGGAGTCACAGTGCAGGCATTAAAGCAACAATAAAACAAAATACACTCAAACAGCGCTACCCAAACACAATGTATAATGGCCACCCATAAATCCCCAAGGTATTCAGGTGTCAAAGAACCTAGTAGCTGCTGTCATACCAGCCAGGGTATTGTCATGCCACTTCAAGGGCAGTGTTCTTGACCTGTTCACTGACCCTGACCCTTCTGACATCCCTGACGCCACGTAACGCAACACAACCAGTTAGTCACACTTGGAGCACAAGAACGTGGTCTTGACTTAGTCCTACAAGGAATCCAAGAACATGGTCCTGGGCTAATCCCACAAGGAATCCAAGAACACGGTCCTGGGCTAATCCCACAAGGAACCCAAGAACACGGTCCTGGGCTAATCCCACAAGGAACCCAAGAACACGGTCCTGGGCTAATCCTACAAGGAACCCAAGAACACGGTCCTGGGCTAATCCCACAAGGAACCCAAGAACATGGTCCTGGGCTAATCCTACAAGGAACCCAAGAACACAGTCCTGGGCTAATCCTACAAGGAACCCAAGAACATGGTCCTGGGCTAATCCTACAAGGAACCCAAGAACACAGTAATGGGCAATTCCTACATGAAACCCAAGAACATGGTCCTAGACTAATCCCACAAGGAACTCAAGAACATGGTAATGGGTTATTCCTATATGAAAACCAAGAACATGGGCCTGGGCTAGTCCCACACAGAGCCCAAGGACATATCATCATACACACACATGGTCCAGAGCTAGTCTCAAATGGGACATGGGACAAACAGTAGGTGTCCTAAAGAAGTCAATTAGGGGCAACACCACAGAAACAGTTGACTTGGAAAGGTCAAACCACATACAACACACTGCCATGTGACCGGAGGTGAGAATGACAATTAACAAGAAGACAATCACTACCCACGCCCCCAGCTCTATGAGCAGCTTCTAGGTAATACTATAAATCATCTGTCAAAAACTAAAGTCACTAAATCTGTGAACAGACACAGGATGTAGGGCGAGTGGGGGTGTGCAGAGATGGCACAGAACATCTACAGACTCTATTTGTTGTAGCACAAAGGCACTGAACCAGACAGCGCCTTAACAAGTCAACATCATCACAGGTCTGTTAGGTAATTATTAACAGGAATACCAGTATAAGCTCTCGCTGTAATTTTGTGTAGTACGACTGACATCCTGATAAGTGAAAGTATTACCTGTATACAGGTAATCTGATGTTTCTACAGAGGTAATTTGACATTTCTATACAGGTAATTTGACATTTCAACAAAGGTCATTTAACATGTTGGATACAAGAAGATATGTATTAACCACAACAGGCTATCCCTTTCTAGTTCTGCTCACTACAGGCTAGGTATACCGATGTCATTACATCTTCAACTCGCACAATGGGTAATCGTAGTAAATAATCGATTACATACATCCATGGCTGTTTTTGTGATTTGCTTTTTCATTCAGTCAGTTTCATAGATGTAAATCATTACAATGCAGTTATTTTCTGGCAATTTTACAGCTACATTGAACTTCATGCGCGTTTTCAATTTTCAACACTCCCTTTGGGAAACGGCCACCTAGACAGCAACAGATACATGTGCGTCTATGACAGGTGACAGACAGATGGTTTTAGATGGACACAGGTGTAGTAGCACATTCAATTTTCCAAAGAAACCGCTAACCCATTCGCACTCAGTGAATTATCACCCATGACTAACAGTTCTGGTAAAACATTAGTGCACTCATGATTTATGCATTGTTCATTAAAATATGATATGCAGCTGTAACATGCAGGTAATTGTAAATGTAACAGTAATGCTGACTTTGACAAGTAGTTGCAGTTAGTAGTACAATTACCTTGTGTCTGACTCACATTGTGTTATAATAGCATTGTTTTATGCTGCATTCTTCAATCACTGGGATGGTTAAATTGGTTGCACATCATGCAGTCAGTAAATTCTTGGTATTTAGAGCTCTATATTAATAAGCATCTGAGTCACAGCATTTTACTCAATGTAAACTTTCCTGAACAGTCTTACTCTTGATATACGAGTGTACAAGTACACTTTTATTCCTATTAATCTTTAGGCTGTGCAGTGAGAGGGGTTAAGTTTTAAGATGTTTAACACCTCGCAAATCTGCCAAAACTACTTAGCAAGACGTAAGTAAAACTTTGTTAAGCCAGACTATCATGACAACTTTGTGCTTTGTCCCAACAACCTGAAAAAACAAACAAGCAACACAAACGATGACGGAGAAAGAGCGAGTAGAGGAAGAAAATGCGGGTGCTTACAGTTGCGTATCTCGTGAGCGGGCACCATACAGAGGCACTGTGAGGCGAGGCACTTGAGGTCACGAGGCACACACAGTGGCGCCGGGATACTCACCACCGGGTACATGTAGTAGCCCGATGGCGCAAACGGCGACGATGGAAAAACACCGTACGACGACTGAGCGCCGCTCAAAGGTGGCGCCATCATGTCAAATGTTGGGTATGCTGCATATGATGAGTAATCGCCACTGCCGTTAGTGTACGGTGAGTAGGACGTCATGCTGGTTGTCTGATATGTTGCTGCTGGGGAATCATGTGGCGGATAATGTACAGAGAACGTCACTTCGCTGTCAGTCAGATCAATCGAAACAGTATTGAGGGTGGTGAACGCCGTCGCCTGCCAACTGCTGCCATTGGTGGCCACTTGGTGGCGCCGCCTGTAGTCACACCTGCCGTTGTCTTTCGACAGATCTCCGACTGACACCTCAACCTTACCTGGGCCCTTGCTTACAACAACGAAACAACACTCGCTGTCACTACTATATGCGTCATCATATTCGTAGTTATCATAGTCATACTCATGGGCACCATCTATCTTCAAGAGATCATGCCCTTGTGCATAGTACTCAGGCATCCATAACTGGTACGCAAAGTTTGTTGCAGTCTGTGTTGCAATGCATGCAGGGCAGTTGTAGTGCGTGAGGCCATACCCAGTTGCATAGTCAGTCAATCGGTCGAGTTCCTCGTGAGACAATTCATCGTAATCGCAGCGACTCGCCGTGTCGTACTCTGACGATGATTCCGACGATGACACGACCGAGGAATTCTCCGAGCACTCAAATTCATCGCAGTTAATGTTTAACCTGTCATTGTTTGCCATACTGCTGCTGTGCAGGTCATTGCATATAACCTCGACATTGTCACAGTCGAACGGTACAAAGCCACCATGCTTGTGGTAGCCGCTGCTGCCTTTGCAGGTGCTGCCCCCTACCACCGTTGCGTGGCTATGGTAATGCAGCAGGTTGTTGAGCATCGCTGTGCGTGCGAGCGTCGATGGTGGCGACGACATGCGTGCAGACTTCTTACTGCATGGCACGTTCTCGTCGAGATTGTTCAGAGTGCTGGACAGGTCGGGCGTGTCTTTCTGGTGCACCTTCTCGATGGCCGACAGGAAGGCGTTGAGGTTCTTGCTGTCGTCGGCGCCATGGTAGTAGTAGCTGTTCTGCTGGTCGTAGATGTACGACGTCAGTGTTGAGTTTTGGTAGGACATACTACTGTCACCGCTGCTGTAGCTGCCATCGTCCGAACTTGCGTCGGAATCGTCAGAGTTCTTGAGTTTGTTCTTTACGCTAACATTGATCGTATCCCCCAGATGCATGATCACAGGCGAGTGCAGGCGGCTGTGTGTGCGACGACGGTGACATTTCCAGGACACGTCCGCCGACGACGACTCGGACATTGTGCGCTGGCGTTGACAATCACAACATGATGACACTTCAGCCATCCCCTCCCGCCGCATCAGGAAATTTTCCTTACTAACGACCTCCAAGCCGCAACCTCTCGCCACAGACGTCACTGTGGCAACAGGGCCATCGGCTCCACCCCTTTTTCCACGTTTTCCCATTCCTCGTTCTTGCTTGTAACTGTCTATGCTCTAAAACGATCAGAAACGACATACTAGACTCACAAAGAATTGTGAAATAAAATATATTTTAAATTCAATACAGTTACAATTATACTATTATGAATTAATTTAAAACGTATAAACTGAATAGTATGACATATTGTAAGAAAACCCAACTATTGTAGTATTTCCAGTGTGTTCACATTGGTTTACAAGAACTAAGGACCTGTAATCAGGAAAAGCTACTTATTTCAACTGCATCTACTTCAGCCTATAAACCTAGAAGGCATACATCCTCTTGAAAGCAGGGCCTAGTGATAATGGAGATCTATATATTTCCTAGAGTCGACCCTTTGAGCTGCTGCATATTGAACTGTAACACTGATGCTCTAATCTGGACCACATCCAATGCCTGGCCAATTAAAACAGTGTAGCAAGGACTGGCGCCAAATCTTACTTGTGGCAACTTGCAGATGTCAAGAATAGTGAGGTATGGCCAGCCTAGACATAGTTGGCTGTTTGGCAAGACAACAAAAGGCACTGTCAATTATCGCTATGCAACCAGGCAGGCTGAGCATACATGCCAGTCCACTGAAGACCTCCTAATGTAACCAAGAGCACCAATAGTCCAAGAGACAGCCAAGTGTGGAAAGTCAGTGAAGCGTGACACTTGGTGAATGGTCCTACTACACATACTACTATCTGCAACCAGCGATTACAAAAGTTGCCAGGCAACAATTGGGATTGACTAGCCATGTGGTGCAGCACTAAACAAAGCAAGGCACTCAGGTTATAAGTTAAACCTGGCCATGGTCAGAAACTATCCTGGTCCTGAACTTCAATATTACTACTGTTGTTACAAACCTTTGTTCCAATGGGGGCTTAGATACCTGGCATAGACAGTGCTGTGTGAATGCCATATTCGTAACGCACAGCATGAAATCTACTAGGGAAATCAAAATCCAATTAATTTAGCACTGTACATACCACTGGTGACGAAACAATTCAAGATTCAAGTCTGTGTAGGTGATAACAAAACAGCCACTTCCTACAACGACGGCTTCCAAGACGGACCTTCCATATATACTAACGCATCCACGAGAATCTAGGAGTGTGATTCCTGCTAGTGATGCTCACGTCATTTCCGTTGTCACGCACAAAGACACCGACCAATCACCTCGGAAGCGCTTCATACAAAGGCCATTAGTGACTGTCCTCATGTCACCAAGAACAAAGACAATTGATGGGGCGAGGACCACCAGGGGGATTCCACACACAGCCTCTCGCAGAAACACAATTGAATCTTCTTGCTCAAGAATTTTACAGTACAATGAATGTCTCAAGCCGAGTACGGGGGAAGTCAATTGATTACTCGGCGAGTCGTTTCAAGAATTTAGCCATGGTCATAGACAAACAAAACCACCTCGTGTTCCACAGACGACTTGCAGGAACACAATTAAAGCTGACATTCTGCGAGTAGCATCAATCAGGCTGACATTAAAACAAGGACCAACTCAGAGAATATGATTAATTAACACCAGCTCAGGTGTGGTGGGCAAACAAACAAGAATCTGGTGGTACAAACACACGCATTAAATCCATGTCATTTGGTGGCATTCAACCAGATGAGGAGAGATATAAATTGTCATTTTTAAAGAGATAAACCAAGCAATTATGACATAACATAAGAACCTGTCTACAGACAAATCTAAACATCATACATGTCACATTGACCCGGCAGTGCCCAGCAAGATCAATAACTGGAATGCCGAACAAAAACCAGTCAGTTGCACTAATGAATGGCACTTGAAAGAATGGTTTGGGCCAAACAGTCAAACTATAGAGATTGCAGAGCACCTGTGGAAGGCACAGAACAAAAATAGCCTCAATTTGAGCACAGGATTGATGAGTCATGAAGGAAGTACTGTGACCACAAGTTGTTAATAATCTCACCAAACTTATTCAGAGCTATCCAAGCGAACTGGAGGGAACTGGAACTACTGTCCTATACAAACATGTGCATACACTGGATATACGAATGTCCTATCCGAGCCAACTCGATCTAAATCACATCTACCACAGTTAATCTGTCAATGTAACTATGTGGTTTCAATTTGGCTTTGCTCAAAATGGCTATGACATGTGTCTATTTACAAAAATAACAAAGTGCAATTAGGTAGGTTTAACGAATGACAGTGGAATAGGTCTAATAGATACAATGTTCAATAATAACTATCTGTTCCTCTTTTTTACATTTCTATACTATCTACATTTTCAACATTTTACATCCATGTAATTTTGATCAAATTCAGACAATATCAAAATAGTCAGGAGAGAAAGAGTTTTATTATTATTCTGTACCAATGGCATAGCACTGATCTGTTGTTTATGCAATGTTAACAAACTAAACCTTTTATGAACCAGTGTGAAAACTTAAAAATGAATTCAAGTTTCAAAAAGTTAACTTTAAAAACAGGCCTCAAGTGACATTATAATGAACACTGTATGATAGCACATGTACCTTTGTTGCATGTTGACGTGTTCAGTTGATCACAACAATGTCTTCAGGCGTGCACATGTGTTCACGTGTGCGTGTTCGTACAAAGCTCCTCCAAAGTCAGAGAACGTAATGTTGTCGTAGTAATCCGCACCTATCAACCGACCCGTGTGTGCGTAACTGCTATAGTAAAGTGGCGAGTATGCGGGTCAGAGTGTGATTACGTCTATTCAGATCCCACTTCTTACACTCCACTATGGCCGGCAGCGGTGACACACCAGCTACCATGTGGTTCACAGCAGTCCCCCTCCACGCTGGCTCTACCTCTACCTACCTCACTATCACCTTAGTCATCACACCTGTCTCCTCTCTCAACAATCGCCCAGCCAATCAGTGCACACATCTACTCCAGTCAGCCAGCAGGCACAAGACATGTGACCACAGCCTACCACCACCCAGACTTCTCAAGGTGCTAGCACCAATCCCCAAAACAAGTGGTCAGTCATTGGTGGGTCTGTCTCACACTGTTGACCACTGGCTAGACAAACTGGCCAGATCCAGTGGCTCTGGACAATGCTGGCTGGCAGTGAGCCAATGACATGGTCCAGTGAGCAAAGAGTGAGGGAATTCCCCTCCTGCAGTTAATCTCACTTAGCCCACTGGCCGTTGTTGTGACAGCTGCTTGCTACCCTAGGGTGGCTAATTACCCCAGTCATTAAACCAGGGGATGTCATCCTTGTGCCAATGCCCCCCTAGATGGTAACATAACTTATTGTGATGGCAGTCAATGTCCAAGACATGAATTCAGGGTGATCAACTGATTACACAGGCATCAAACCAGTGTTGCCAGTTGCAATAACACTGCTGCCACATTCTATCAACTCCAGTTTACACATTTCTTAGTCCACACTTCTCCACACAAGCAGACCCAGTTACGCAAAAACAATCACTGTCTCAAGTAGGTTTGCTCAATCTGCAGGCTCGCTTCAACTTCTAGTTAACATGTTTCCGTGTGCACTCTGTGACCTACACTGACATCGTTTCGGCAAGATAGATCACCTCCAGTTAGAGCCATTGGAGGGCATATCCGTCTCAAAGCAGTGGTCTCACCACAAACACTTACAGTACAAAGCACTAAAGCAACAGGAGACGGCAACCACAATAACAACTCCCGTCCTATCACTTTGTACACCTCAACGTCCCCTCATTGAAACCTGCTCATTACTCAGTGCACGCCGTAAAGAACACTAAGCAAGGCAACATGGCGGACGGACACTGGCCCAATGCTCACCCAACCAAACAACGCTAATGATGTAGGTGTGAGCGGCAGCCTCCTTCATTCTTCACACACGGTCCATCTTCACGGATCTCCCCTCATGAGAACACCGACGCCAGCAGCCAAAGTCACCTCGTCGTCGCTGCTAGCATCTCTGTCACCGACGACGACGTCACCACCGAAGATGACGGCACCGTTCCGTCGGAGAACGACGGCGCGAATTCGGCAGCGTCGCACATAGACAGGAACGGTGGAGGGGCACATCAATGGCCGTGGCTAGTGGAAGATGATGAGCTGGTGGCAGGCGATGGCATTAGCAACATCTTCATAAGTTATGCGTGTGTTTGAGTGTCCATACGAACCAAGCTCTCAGCCGGGCTGTGCAGCATGCAGTGATCAGAGCGTTGTGTGGGTAGTCGGCTACAGACAACCCACAGCATCCAGTCACTCACGGCAGGCAGCACACCAGAAATACAGTGTGTAGGCCACGAAAAACATATCGACACTGCGTCTATACATAGCTGGCTGGCTCCTATAAACGGACACTAATACGACTCAAGGCTACACCTACATGTAATGGCCATGTGAGCTTGTAAGGCTTTGTATACATTAATGTGACATAATAAAAATAAGAATTGCGCGAAGGTGCTACATTACGGTTATGACACCAATATTGGTACATTGCTATAAAAAGTATTTTAATCGTCGTGCTCACCATTCCTGAAACCTAGCCTGCCATTGTCCAATTCATAGCCTAAATGTCAACATTGCCACTGGGTCCAGTTTGGGAGGTGGCATGCTTTCCCTTTATATTGCATGACTTAAAAAGACTTAAAAAACACACACACACGCGCACGCACACGCACAAGTGACCTGTCTGGTTCTACTGACCCAGCTATACTCGCAACAGCAGCTGTGCCACTCCACTCAACCAACCAGTTGACGCAAACAAACTGAAACGGAATAAATACAGCCTGGCATATCATTTGAAACCACATACTGTCATATGAACATGTAAATCCTTTTCCATTACGCAATTTATTTTTGATGATTTACTAACTGAGAGAAGAACTGCTAGTTCTGCTGCCAAGGCTGTATTACCGTGGTACACAGTACTAGAGTCTACACACAGCACTACATTAATCTTCACTTGGCTACAGTGTATCCACCAGAGAAAAAACTCTTCCACAAGGGTAATGAGAACTGCACAAAAAAACATAACTTAGTCTCACATTTGGGTGATCCAGTTCTTCACCGGCATAAAGAAGAATTGCCTTCGAAAGATGTCAGTTTTGCAAAGAATGTACATGCAATTATCAGGTGTTTTGGCAAGGTTGAGGAGATTGAAGTTGCCTACATTGCGGGAGGACTGTGTAAAGAGGGGATAACAAAATATAGTCATATAGGGTGATTGGAGAAGTTTGTCTAAGCTGGAAGGGAAAACATTGTGGACTAGTACCAAGTCCAGTTTCAGCCCAGAATTCAGGAGAGCAGTAACCATTCTAAAGACATTCCTTATTGCTACTGTCCTTCTGTGTCTGCTCAGTGGCCGGCCGTATCTGACAAGCATTCCCCTTCTATGGTCTAACCACATCCTTGTTTCGAAATGGTGGTGAGCATTTCTTTGCATGGTGGTTTGATTGGCAAACCACAATTTAACCAGCCACTAATCAAGGATTAGTGAAGTGGACTTGTTCGCAGTCTTCTGTGGTGTACAACCAGGGATACTGTGTTTCTGCACAAGAAGAGATGACATGCTATTTGACTGCTATCTAAAATTTAAAAACTCCAAGACTGAATTTAACCTATAGCTAAGTGGTTTCCTGCAAATGTTTGCCATTTAGTCACGGCCAAAACTCACAGGATATATCAGGCAACAGAGTGTATATTTAACTTGTGTCGTGCACTTCATAAGTATGCTAGTACAAGCTGAAGAATTGTTATTACATTTTGGTAGCCAATCACTCAATGTCAAGCTAAAGTTGCAATCTGAGTTAAACTTCATGTTTCTAAGAAAGGATATGTACAATATGAACAATATTTATTTTTCGGATCATACTTAACGCCATATATGTCACTTTGACATTTGAAATGTCATTCAATAAATTATGCTTTTGCAATATTACTGATCACCAGGTATGGCTAGTGGAATAATAATCACGTAGCACATGGATATTATATTATATAATAAACATTAATAAATGAGGAACAGACAAGGCAACTTCCAGATTTCTATTATATAGAACGTTATTCTCTATTCATACCGCACTCAACCAGTGCAAATGTGTAGCAACATGCACAAACCTGTATTTCACTCGCAACACCTCGCAAACTGTGAGAGGGGACCGATTAATTGGACTGACAAACACTGCTATTGCATTCTATATGCACGACACATGATGTGTGTAATCTATGTAGTTTCTAAATCACCAGAGAGCATTCTTAGAACATGCCCTCAAACGTGCAAGATGACAGCCATGTTGGCTATTGGGGCTGGTGCTTGGAGGTTCATGGTGCCTGGATATTACTGTAGAATAGCACATACTAAAATGGCGCATGTACTATCAAACTATCACACTTGAATTAATGACAAAATGGAACATTTGAACATAAAAATTTTAATTATATATTAAGATAGTTATCTCTAATTTTATTTATGCACTTAGCTGCAATGTTTGTCTGATCCTTATTGTTTAAAATCAGATTGAGTGGTTCTTTGATGTGTTGTTCGTTTGCTTTACCCCTTAATTAAATGAGGCAGTAGCTGTCTTCTTCTTATGTACAGCTCAGAACTCTGTATCAGCCACACATATGTGGCTAGAGTATTGTCGAGCTTATCTGATGGAGACTGCTGATAGCAGTCAAAGTCACGGAAAAAAGGTGAACTGACTGTGAAATAAATAAATCTATTACTCAATCAGACCATGTGTATAAGTACTATGCTATTGAAACATGCTATTTTTGTCTTCAATTCAACATTTTCCATATGTGTATTTTGCAGGTGCCATTTTTGAATGTGCTTTTCTCATGAAACACTATTGCCTGGCCTTCCGACAGTGACTCTTTTGTGCCCAGTAATCATTCCATCTCATATATTTGGTATTGTAGGACAAGGCTCAGTGATAACCATGGGCTATAGTCAGTGAGGCTCACATGTGCATAAATAGAGCACATAACTCATAAGTGGAACAAGACCTCTGAGCCACTATCAGTTTAGACATGATGCCATGGGTCAGGCAAGGCAATACCCCAGGGCAGTGTGTACACAGCAAAGCATCATAATGATGTAGTTCTCAGGTCACACTAACTGACAAACAACTATTGTGATGAGTAAAATTGGAGGCTACCTTAGTGACCTTATCACTGGTCTGAGGATGCAGTGTACATGACTTCAAAGCCCGGTCAACTTGGACACATACTCTCCTGAGTGTTGACCCGGCTCAATTATGTTGACAGTAATCATTGGAGAAGTTCATTAACAAGTTGATTCACCTATAAGAACTCATCAACAGAGCCACAGAAAGTTAACAGGCAATCACTGACCCACATTCACCTTCTTTGCGCGTCTAAAAGCGCCCGGGTGTTTTCTCCCGAGAGCGCCCGAAAGCGTCCGGTGGAGATAAAGCCTCTAGCGGTGGCCTCATCTTGCAGATATTTAAGAGACTGATTCCTTGATATCTGAGCTAAGAATTGTGGGTATTTTCGACATTTGCTTGCATTGAAAATTGAGGTTTTCGCAATAGACGTCACCTGTGGACCTTCATAAATGGCGGCGCCTTGGACATCATAGTTGTTTACTAATGATGAAGTTTGCGTTATTATTTCGTAGGCACGGAGACTGCTGTTTATATGTTACTACATGAAAATTATGTCTTTTATTATAATTAATCATTAGGGTACGTATTCTAACACACTGTCAATTGTTCTAATAGTTGACATTTGGTTGTTTTAGGTGTCAATATGCTAGTGATCATAATGTCAACACTGACGAGTGACGTTGATGCGACACAGAAGCCATATGTAGGATGACAGCAACCAAGATAGAAGACTTATAAAGCTGTGTTTGCTGTCTATATTTATACAAAGTGAACTGATTTACATTGTCTCATGTCTAAGCAAGGCATGGCAAGTGTAAATTCACAATAGAATGCATTTGATGTCAATAAAATGTATGATATTTCACTGGATAGTTGTCCAGAATAAAACATTTCGGTTTGTTCACCTATAAATAACAACATATATATTTAACCAATCAACACTACAATCACATCATTTTAAAGATAATTAAATGGATATCAAAATACACACAATTTGCAATTATAGAAAATCAATAGTTTTGAAGATACAGCTTAAAAACTGCAGACACCCAGAAATGTTTATATCTGTGGCAGCAGCCTGGGGAACAGGGACACATGACAATATTACTGGCTGGGGTCTAATGGGTTAATACTTCATGAGAAAACATCACTACTTGTAAAGAAAACCAGTACTAATAAGCATCAATTTCATGGAATAACATGGCTCGGTGTATTGACCGCACAATTATTTTAAAAAGTAAACAATTTGTATGTATTTAATTCATTCTACTCTATCTATAGTCATATATACTGTATACATATTTATTTACAAATAAAGATTCATAATATTTTATATACACTGCTTGACATAATTGATTTATCCTTTATGCAATTTGAAGTGATAATATAATCTACATCAAAGTGACAGCAAGACACTGCACCACTGTCTGTGTTCTAACAGGTCTATATATACATTACACACTGTCCTGTATCAAGGTGTGGGTGTCTGTGAGCTGTCATATTTTGTACAGGTGTAAAACTACCGATATTTGTTAAAAATGGGCCATGAGGCCCTGAAGTCCTTTGGAGTTTGGAGGGCCTGGGGGGTAGAATGATTCAATCAAATACAGATTTATTGTGTATAGTGGCACTACTACATGAAATGCCTATGCAAAATCAGAGAAAAAGTTACTGAAATATTTGCACTATAACCAAAAGTTAGAAGAATTTAAACAGAGCACCCGTCAAGAATTAGTTATGGAGAAAAGTCCATTGTAACATTGAGAGTAATTATTCACATGAAAACAGAATTCAACTTGGTATAACAAGATATTCATTGCTATTAGTGTTACATAGTCACTTGCTATTCAGTAACGCTGTATCATACAATAACAATGAAAGCATGGCATTGCAACCTGTGTAGTGTCTACTAGCGTTGCAGTCTTTTGGCAACCAGTTCAATGTGTGACAAACACACTACATTACACAACATCTCATTTAATATATTGAATGGTTATGAAAATATTGATAGAAATATTTTTTTCTCAGTTAAGAAAGATAGAAGCACCAGAGGACATGATGTTACATTAGTAAAGGAGCAGTGTAGATTAGATAAAAGAAAGTTCTCATTCTCACAAAGGACTGTAAATGAATGGAACAGATTATCTCCTGATTGTGTTGGTGTTAGTAGCGTGAATACGTTTAAAAATAAAATCGACACACACCTTAAAAGGGTGGGATAAACGTAGATAAAAAAGTATTTAACTCTCGATAAACCAAACGGCTTCCTTGTCCACCTGCCATCTAGAGTTAAGTTTCTGGATGGCAATCTTATTAAATCTTGTTAAGGTGCCCTTAGAATGATTCAATCAAATACAGATTTCTTGTAGATAGTGGCACTACCACATGAAATGTCTATACAAAATTAGGGAAAAAGTTCCTCAAAAGGTTTTGAAAAAATTGTCAAAATGTGAAAATTGACCAGTTTGGAGGGCCCTGGGGGTTTAGATTGATTCAATCAAATACCAATTTCTCGTCCATAGTGGCAGTACCCTAAGGTATGTCTATGCAAAATGAGAAAAAAAGTTGCTGAACGGTTTCTGAGATATGGCAGGCTTTTTGGCAGCTCATGGCACACAGCAGACGCAGAGTAATGGCATAAGTCCATTGGACCTTCGGCCCAAAGGACTAAAAACAGTTGATGATACATAAACGGGTCAGATATAACATAGACAGTTGTTGTATTCAAATGTCCCTTATAGTTAGTTACATGCTGCGGAAAATACCATTCTGAAAAATTAAACGAAACGTACCAAGATTCAAACTAATGATCCTAGTTATATAACTGACCAACATTTGTCAAACAACGCAAGTTGGTTCCTCTTGATGTAACATTGTAGACGTATATCTTGCTATTGAACCCAATTTTATATTTTGCGAAACGTCGCATTTGATTAGGCAGACTCAGATCTGACAGTAGCCCACAGTTCAGAAGCGTTGTACAACGCTTACAATAACATGTGGACCCACCGCTTGGGGAAACGCGAGAATCAATACTTCTAATCTGACATCACGGTCAATGTGTATCGACACATACCGCCAGCACGCATCCATGATATGCGGCATGCGCACTCCAACAAAAGCGCGCTCCAGATAATTTCCGCTGGATGCAACAAACCACAACACAAGTATTGATAAATTCCCACTCTAATTAACATCGAGAGATACGCAATTGATCACAAAGCCCTTTGGGTGGGTTTCGGTGGATGGCATTCAGAAAGATGCCGATCCCATTTCATTTGCAAAAGCATCTTTTGTCAAACTCTACAATTTTATTAAAAAACATCTGTTATTTGTTGCCCAAATTGACATGCATGTAGCACACAAACAGCAACTAGAATTTAATCCTTTGTGCACCACAAATGTCATAGTCGACAAACATTTCCCTTCCCTGTTCATAGCTATTATTCGCATGGTACAACAAATCATTAAAAGGATGTACTATATCAAGGTCACAATAGCACCTGTCGACTGTGTCGCCTCCATACTCCATTCCATGCCATGACTAACTCGTTCTTTTATAGCAAACACACTATCAAAAGCTTGCATTCTAACAAAGCATGGTGGAAGGTCTGGGTAAATTTGGCAGCATGAATACTGGTGATTTTTTAAAAACACATGTTAGTTATATGGCCAGCCAACCAGTTCACACAATTTATTAGGAAGTAAACAACACGGAACTACCCGTGTTGACTAAGTCAAGCATGAGCTTCAAAAGTATTTACTACAAGACAATATGACATACCTAAAATTATTACATCTCTTACAGGAGGATGGCTGAGAGTCATAACACTTGATAGAAAAACTTTATTGTGGTTGACATATTTTACACACCATTAGACCTTGTTTATGTAAACAGAATACAATCCAGTTTATGCGTAGAAATAGCAGCATATATGTTTGATTACATATATACTAATGTATTCTTAATATCTGATGTGACCTGTACACCAGATTTCTTCACCATCCTCCACCAGAGAAAATCCCTTTCCTGTCATGAAAAAATAAGCACTAACAAGATTTAACAAGATTGCCATCGAGAGAATTAACTCTAGATGGCAGGTGGACAAGGAAGGTGGACAAAGAAGGTTTAACAACACTCCAACCCTTTTAATGTATATGTATCACACCCTTCTGAGGTACGTGTAAATTTTATTTTTAAACATATTCACGCTACTAGCACCCTCACAATCAGCAGATAATCTGTTCCAATCATTTGTAGTCCTTTGTGAAAATGATAACTTTTGTATATCTAATCTACACTGCTCCTTTACTAATGTAACTTCATGTAAAAAATGGGTGTACGTACATTTTAATCGATTATGATTACTTTTGCATGTAATGATAATTACAACAACAGCTTAGCCATTGTCTGTACATTATTTACAACTTCTTGTTTTTTACCAGATATAGGATAACATACTAATGTCTGTCTCAAGAGACAATGTCTGGAACATATGCTAACAAATTAGTTTGTTTTAATGGAACTGACCCATATGTAAATTCTTGCTTGCCTTGTAGCTTAGACAAGGGTGACTTAAACAGGAAGAGCAAAATTGTAATCATGATTATAATCCTGGCTCTCGATTACTTTGGCAATGTTATTTAGTATGACAACACTGTTACAATAAAACTGTCAACAATGACATGATCACTGAGTACAATTGTTCTCATCAGTGAATCACTGACCACCGACTCAATGACGTAGTTAACTGGACATCAACAACTCCCATTATTGTCCTGTTGGTCATACACAATATGACACACAATGTGACGGTACAAGACGCTGTCACATCGACAGAGGGCGTTACAAACTGCAAAAACTAGTGGCCCATTCAGCGCTTTCTCATCAGAAAATGCAACCGGAAAAAATCTACTAAAACCTTTCATGGTTTCTTGCTGAAGAAAAGCGCGTAAATGTTCAATGCATCACATGGGAACTAACGACTGTTGACGTCAACGCGCTGATTAATTAGTGCTTTGTGGTTGGCAGTAGCGGCTCATATATTTCTTGTTTAATGTCAAATGGGCTTCTTTATAGGCGTTACCCCTTTAATGCAAATGTTGTTGTCTTTCTGAGTAAATAAAGTCACACATATAATTTTACATATAAAATAAATAGGAGCAAGCTGGCATTAACAGCAATCATACAGGTATGAAGACAACCTTTGGACTATATTGTGAATTTGTAATTATTAATCAAATGTTTTTTGGTGAATCACAGTTATAAATCATTAAGGGTTATGATGGAAATAAAATGTTGACATGTTTAGTGGAGACTATATGCATGCCATTGAAGATACACCTGGAAATAAAATATTTATAAAAAAAATGGTGCTTACAGTAGATCCAGGCTGCGAAATACCATTTTGAGATTGCGTGAGATAAAATAGTTCATCCAGAAAAACATCAACTGACATACATGAAATAAATAATTTCACTGTGATATATTCAATACCCAGCACAACATGGAAGGAATTTATTAATCTCTATAAAATAGCATGTACAGTATTGTAATGTTATTGTTCTCTGAAACTCGCAAATATCACTACGCCATGCTCACAACTTCACTTTCACATTCATAGTTTGCGCTGGGGACCCATTGTCGCCCACCAGATGGCACCTCCCACACTTACATAACTTTACTATTTCTCCATCAATTTTTAAATGTGATATGCCATTAAAAAGCTGATGAAATAAGCTATGAAGTTATATTGACAACTTAGTTATTTGATAACATTTACTATATGTGGCATATAGCCAAACATTTCCCAACAAATAAAAATTTGTGGTGTGTTCTGTTACTTTTCTTTTCACCAGACATTTTCTCAATGAAGGAGGCAACATCTCAAGGAGCAAGTTGATTTTATTTTATACATCATTCTACCCTGAAAACAATGGTCTAAAACTTGTTCATGTATCTTGTATAATTATCTCATTATCTGTAGTAACACCCCTACGCGAAAGAACAGAATGGCACCATGTGGCATCACTGAACGGATTTATGCAAATTTTTGAAATATCTTCTGTCAACTATATCTATTTTTGTGTTTCATTTCTTATAACAAGAAAACCAACAAACTAAAGTAATGAATTTGGTCAACATTTCGATGTAAATTTATTTGTGAAACAGTCAGTTACTGTCGTTGATACTAACTTTAAGTTTGTTGCCGCCCAAAATGCGTTGTGGCGCAAAAATAGGTGCCACTGTTGGTTCACTCCAATTCGAAGCCTTCAAAGCACATTTTCACGAACAAATATTACACCAGTTAGCATGCCAGTGCATATTATATCGCTTATCTGCTTGTCTGCCTCCTTGTTATTATCAGTATGAAGTAAATTAGCAGACTTATCCTTCAAAAATTGTCAAAATTTGACGATGTTTGTGACTTGTCCGCCATCTTTGGTTTCGATTTACAAGGGGGTAGCTGACTTCTACGTTGAATAACCAATGAACGGCGCTGATTTGGTGATTCATACATGTTTCTCAATGACGACAAGATACTGACATCATTCACTGTTAATCAACCAATAGGGATCCATAACACTACGGTACGGAATTTCTGTACCAAGTGCAGACTACGAATAGAATCATATCCCGGATACAAAAGGTAACTACGACTAGAACTGTATCCCAGATAAAATGGGTTAAAGGTTGTTTAAGAAAATGTGCGCACATTTTCTGTTCAAACAATTATATATTTTTTGTGTATAGTGGCACTACCACATGGAATGTGTAAATTAAAGAAAAAGTTACTGAAGAGTTTTTGAGAAAATAGACAAAATGTGAAAAATTTGCATTTTGGGGGGCCCTGGGGTGCCCTTAGAATGATTAAATCAAATACAGATTTCTTGTGTATAGTGACATTACAACATGAAATGTCTATGCAAAATCAGAGAAAAAATTACTGAAGAATTTTTTTTAAATAGACAAAATGTGAAAATTTTACAGTTTGTGAGGCTTGGGAGTAGAATGATTAAATCAAATATAGATTTCTCATGCATAGTGACATGACAGTACCATAAGACATGTATATACAAAATTAGAGAAAAAGTTGCTGAACGGTTTCTAAGATATGGCAGCTAATGGCGGACGCAGAGTGATGGCATAAGTCAGTTGGACCTTCGACCCAAAGGACTAAAAAGTGTCCTTTACTGTATTTCTGTAGTTATTACCCTTCCCATAATTGATTTTTGTAATAGTTTGAAGGACACATTTCAAAAGAGTTTTGAAGCATACTCAATCACCTATGATTGCGTGGAGTGTGGTACTCTAAATGAGAGTGTGTTGCCATGGTACTTCAAACAACCATTACAATCACAAGTACACCCAATTCAGACAAGCCACGTCTTATTACTATTATTTACTCTGGTCAATGTTAACATAGAGCTCTGATATTACAACACTGACTGCTTGACCACTACTTTGGTACCTATAGAGTGCAACCTGCAATGTGCCAGTGTCTAATGGAAGCCAATAATCTGTCACATTTACCTGGCTGGTTAATCACAATGATTTCGGTCATATCCCACTGTGTCACATTGTGAAAACTATGTCATAACTTATGCCAAATATAAATTGAATCAAGGCGATTTAGAAATAAGTGCCTAAGCTAAGATGCATAGCTGTTGAGAGTCTGTAAACACACACATGTGCACGTATACACTTCAGATGTGCATACATGTAAATTGTAAATCCACATAAATTGGACAGCAGATAAATGTAAATCTAAAAAAAAATCAATTTAACAAATTAAATCAACCAGCACAAAGATATATTAGAATGTTTACAGTTACTCGTACTACCTAGTACTGTACAACCAATATAAAAAGTGGATACCATGTGTATCGTGTAAGCAAGCACCAAGGTACTAGGAGTGGCAGAAAACAACAGGTTTGAGTATATAAACAAATAATGTTTTGTTGTTCACGATCTACGCATACTCTGGCTGGTCTCCTAAAACTATGACTAAGCACCAACTTATGCACCACTGAGGAACGGACCATAAACAAGACATGCCATTACAAAAAGGGTACATTTGCAACTAGTATTTCAAGACCTATCAAACGTTTTAAATAATTATTAATTTTCCCATAACTTCTCTGCAAAAATATTGTATTATTATCACATTGCATACCACCACCTGCATCCATATGGTGGTCTTGTAAACACTCGCTGCAACAACTCGCAATTGTCAAGTGCAGTTTATCCTTTAAGACTTGTTCTACAGCAGCGATAAGCCACCCATACATTAATGTTGGACAGTAATCATAAACCCCCACAAATTATCACCGATGACACTCTAATTATTGTTTTATGGATGACACAAAACTCAAGTAAATAGTTCGCTGTTGCTCCAGGTCCGCAGTTATTCTTACTTAGAACCTAAATTACACTTTCACCATAGCCCACCACATGCATGCATGTGCACATGTCACTAGAAGGCTTGCCTGGATGACAGAGGTGATATTGACAGATGAGTGGGTCTCAGGTTACACCAGTGGGAGAGGCCTGGGAAAGCCGTGTGGTCATCATTCCTGATGACAAAACATAATCTCCCACTTGCATGGCTTCCAAACTGTCTCCTTCAACTGGGATGAACTCTATTCTTTTCTAAACTAGTCCTGCTAACGTCATTCACCCTTTTTAAATGTAAAGACGAACCACACTGGTTTGACCCAAGACTAATTGAAATATGATGACCATCACCCTAATATGTCAATAATTACAAAATAAAATTCCCCTCAACAGCAAGTAATCCTATACATAAATATGTTCATTTTCAGTATGACTTACTTTAACCGTTAGTTATTATTTACCCTAGCCTGCTACAGTATACTACTATACATAGCTGTATTCAGACAGGTACTTGGGTTATCGTTGTTACACTTTATTGTATTCTACTCTATGAATAAGGTGATATTCTCTCAGGAAGATGCAACTCTTAAATGTAGAAAGGCACCATTAATTTTAAACCCTTTAGACCTCAGCCAACGGGTTAAAATGAAATATGTTGCACATTTACGTCAACTGCCACCAATGTGTCACACAAATATTGCCACCTAGTGATAAAACTTTTCCTAAAACGGACACCATTATATAAACGACCATCGATCGGTTTGGCTAAACAGATGACGAATCGATTGTGAACATCAAACCAGTTCCCAACACGAGTCTTTACAACATCTTTCAAAATGTTAATGACAATTGGTACGGATAAAGAGTGCCTCCTCCCACTGACAAACTGGCACTGAAACGTCCTGGAAGAACGAAGGCGAAAAAACACCGCAGGTGTGACATGTCATCATGATCCCTCCTCTTGGTCAGAGGCAAGTAAACCATCCCACACAGGGGGGGTAAATAGAGAGGCTAGCCTCAGGTGCAACTCCCAAGTGGTGTCACCAGAGTGATAAAAAAGAACTACCTACAGGCAACAAGCATGTGAGAACACACAAATGCAGGCAAGCACACACACATGCATGCACGCACACACAAATGCAAGCAAGCATTACGTGCTATTGACCGAGACCCAGAAATAATCTAACCACAGGTTTGATGGCAGTGATCTCCTCCTGACTGTGTGATCTCCTGACAGGAGTAGATAGAGCATCAAACAGGATAAGCTAGACATCATATGCATGGGCTGACAGCCGACTGACAGCCCCAGTTAACTGGCAGGCAGTGCTACATAAAGCAGCCTCAGTAGTCTTTTTTTTTTTGCTTAATAAAAAATATCTATCATTCTGACTTAGGGTTACTGCTCACTACTATGTCTATAATTATCTTCAAAACAATACTGACAATTATAATTACTATTATGGACACATTTTTTAGCTTTGTTAAAACAAATTTAGCAATACTGTATACCCGGTAATTATAATACACAAACTACCCAGTTGATGGTTTCAACGGACAATGGAAAATGACAATATCATTGCAGCAAGGATTGTGTTCATAAGCTAACAGTAACAAGTACAACTCTCTCTGTTCACCCCTAAATAATTACATGTGTAACACTTGGCCCATCCCTTGTTTCAATGTGCCGTTTTTGTACTGTTTTACACCTTCCTCTGATCTGTAGGCAAACACAATGTGACTTCTGTACTTTCTTCTTCATGTGACGCTTATTATGAGTACCAAATAAACTCTGTATATGTTGGTGTTACACTCAACAACCTGTTGCAGACGTCCTGAATGACTCGTCTTTTTAACCGATTATGGTCCCCGACAATATAGTCATGATCCACTATCTGCCTATCAGTGCCATCTATGTTGCTGATTTGACAACTGATCACATTCCACAGCCAACTTTATCACACAAAATAACAACCCTGAAGTACTTGAACCACAGGGCTGAACCTCCAGTGTCCCTGACAATGGGCTATGATTACAAAACAGGTGTTTCCAAATACCACATAAGGACTGATGAGATTTACGAGTGAGTCAGTGTGGACACAGCACACCCAAACACACAAGTTTCTCATGACGAGGGCCTCAAAATCCAAGCATCACTCCAGTTCAACTGTTTCACTCAACCTTCTTTCAGTGGTCTCAATTCATTTACATAGCAAGTGCCCCTTCAAAAGCAACCAATCACCCCTGTCACAGTTGGGGGGGGGGGGGGTAATCAGCTGCAGTCAAATGGCATAATTCTGCAGTAATGGCCATCCAACAACCTTATCAGGAGGCTGCATAAGGTCAGTTTGTCAACCATGGGGTACAACCACAGATGTAAGTTGTCAGTTCACACCAGGCCTGTCGCTCACACAGGGAACATAATTCTACTGAACACCATCTGGCCTGTCCATCTCTCTTCCCTTCACTGGACAGAGTGGACCCCAGCTGACAGGGGCCTGGACTCTCCCATGACTATGGAGCAGGTGTGAAGAGAGTAAACCAGTCACCATTCACCCCTCCATCCTCACCTAGTCTCACACTTTGATGTTTTCATCTCAGAAAGATGCCTTTGAAACTCAGGAAGTTTGCATCACTTCTTACTGCCAAAGTATCAAACTGATATCTAAAGTGACCATGTCTGTTCCATTTACCAGAATCATCCTCTCAAGCCAGGTTGTAATTATTAGCAGTAGGTCTGAGGAATCGCCTGTACTTTGTCCCACTTGCATCACTGATTGTAGGACCCAGGCCAGTCGTACTCATCTTCAAATCTTGAGCGATTCCAGGAACAATCTGAATGTTTAAGTGGCGCAATATTAAATGAAAAAAGTTGGAATTTCCTTGTCCACCTGCCATCTGGGGTTAAAGGCCACACCCCAGGTGAGATGGTATTTTTTTTTAACAAAAAAATTTACTCAAGATGGTTTTCTGCCAGATAATGATAGTTTTGTATGTTTATTATCAATAAAATTAACTTTCATAACAATCACAGAACATACCTCTAAATGACTAGTCAGCGTTTGAAATAGCACTTGTCCGTTTGTCCGGGACAAGTAAAATGACTCTGCATGGTTATCCGGTGGACAAGTGAAAATTTACAGTAAATAGTGATGCGTGCAACATTGCAAACTTTTAATTTGAGGAAATTCAAACGTAAATAAAGTTCGCTAGCAATCGCGCGCGTTCCAATTTTGTTAGTGTGTTGGCGTCTTGTCGTTCTGCCGCCAGTGTGTTGTGCGTCAGTGTTCGACAGAGTTTATTGCCTGCGTTAACGGTCATCCGCTGAGCGCACCGACCTAGCTCTGTCATACGCATAGGACAGACTCCGCATTAGCCATTGTTGATCGAGGCTGTATTTCACACAATCGTAAATCGTTCAGTTTGGCCGACGTACAACTTGCTTCCACTCATGGATCATATTTGATGAACTTTGGAAATAGTAGACTTTGTATCGCTACCTGTTATTTGAATAATTATATAGTTTTAACCAATATTACGCCTAACCCACGTGGACTCGGCAGTCTTCCAAGTCATCAAACGTTAGCCGATCCAGATCGGTGACAATTTTCATAACTTGTAACTGGCTCTCCGTTAAATCTACGGTGCTGGTTGATAAACGGAATATTAATGAAATTATAGAAGTGTTGTTGTATCTATGTAACATTTATTTTAACCATAAATTGCGAGTTTTCAAAACCAAATTATGCAAGACACACGGCCGGGGACGGGGCGCCAACCGCCGTTGACATGTCGGCTTCTGCCAACTACGGCGGTCTGCGTGCGGCAGCAACGTTACAACGTAACTAAATCTATAAATTATTTTCCGCCTGGTAAATTCAGGCACCGTTAAAACTGTTTTATCATCATTGAAATGGTAATATAACATTTTGGAAAAACTATGCGTTTGTTTGCTGATGATCAATTAAATTGAATTCAATACTTTATTTTAGACACAAATACATATAGTGATACATATATCGGTCCATATCATCTGTGCACATGTAAATTTCCTGAGTAAAACATTACCACGTGCATATAACTGGCGACACCGACGCATTATATCTATGTCAATATTATCTTTGTTTGTAAAATACAGAACTTTGTTAATATTGTTCATAGAGGTTTAACAAAATAATATCATATTATAATATAGTTTATTATGATTTTTGTGACATTTCCTGGCTTTGCATGTGTTCCTGGATGAGTGGCATCTTCAATGACAAACTGATGCCAACATTTTACAGCAGTGTTATATGTTATATATATATATATACCATATTAAACATAAAAAGTTTTTGCAATATTATAAAAACAAATAGCAAGGAAAACAATTGTCTCATTCATATCATCGTAATAATTATTTGTTATTAATAAAAGCTCATATCAACATCACTAAAATATTGGTATACATCATGTAACGTGTCTACTTTTAATATTCGTGATGAATATATATAGTAATGATAATGGACCAACAAAAATAGTTGCAAATGTAATTTTGCAATTCCAAAATTTGCAGATTAAATCAAATTGTGTCTTTGATCACAAGTCACTCAGATGTACTTACAACGAAACAGCAGGAACATTGTGTTGTTGTTGTAAAATAAGACAAGAGTTTTTAAATTTTTTCTGAAGATTAGATTCCCCTTGACAACCATTCGGACAAGTTAAAATTTTGGCGGACAAGTAGATTTCAAAACTTACTTGTCCGCCGGACAAGTAAATATTCTGGCTTATTTCTATCGCTGGTTATCCATGGTATATTATTCTTTTCAGGTTTACATTTTACTTTTCTTACAGGACAGCAATCATTAATGCTTCTTTAAATACTTCCACAAAGTTATCATTTGCATCATTTACCTTTATGCAACTTAATACCCCACTCCAATCATCTAATATTCTACATTGTAAAACACAATTTAAAAAAACAAGTTGTTTTCATGAATTAAGATAAGAAGAACCTTATACAGTGCCATAAATCTACATTAATCCATTCGGAGGTGCTTAAAATTGAATTAATGCATTTTGTTGAAGCAATGCTCCCCAGTGAAATGTTATGATTTTACACAGTTTTGTACACACCCGTGTGTAAGTTAAGAGATCACGACTGATGTGGATGAAACGATGTCTTTCTTTTAGGATCTCATTGTGTTGCGAGATGCCTTTGACATCATTATCCCTAAGGTAAGCTGACTAACCATTTAATTACAAAATAATAATACGACCACTGCAATGTGTTCTTATTTACAGTTACATGGGCAACCTCTGCACACACACACGCAAATAACATGTATATGGCAATGTTTTAACCTTAACCTTATTTTGTTATAATAGTATATTAATATACAGAGAAACAACAGTTTATATCACGCATAATCTAATTACCTGGTAATAGAATAATTGTGACAATATATATAATTATATATAACACTTTTAACAGTTATGTGCATTAACTTATTTCTGTTGTGTGCCTTGCAGCTTGCCCGCTGTATTGATCGTCTGTCTAAGTTTGCGAGTGAACACAAGGGCCTTCCATGCCTTGGATTCACGCACCTACAGTACGTTGGTTATATATACACTGTACCGTAAACAAAAATTTATTCTTTCTCCCTTGCAAATGTAATTTGGTGTTTTCGCAGTTTGTTAAAATAGTCTATGCAGATATAAACAATAAAAGACTAACATCATCACTTGCTACTGAATTCCTACCTCAGACCTGCCCAGCTAACAACAGTCGGTAAACGAGCCTGTCTGTGGATTCAAGATCTTCTCATGGATCTACGAAATGTACAGCGTGCACACGATGACCTTCGTTGTCATAAAAATAAGACAAGACTTTTTTATGTTTTTTTCCGAAGCTTCGAATCCCCTTGACAACCACTCAGACAAGTAAACATTTTGGCAGACAAGTAGATTTCAAAACTTACTTGTCCGGCGGACAAGTAAATATACTGGCTTATTTCTATCGCTGAATGGTATACAGGCATGCATCGTTTATTAATTATAAACTGTGCCATAACTATCGGTAATAAACATGTACCATAACATTTATATTACTTTATTCTTTTATTGATCTCCATTAATGGTCATGACCTTGAACAAAGAACAAACATGTAACTGTGATGTAAAACAACCAGAGACTATGAATTGTTTGATTTAGTGCATCTGACATTTGTGTGATCTAAACAAACAAACCAGTTGAGTGAATCCTATTACATTACTATCCGTCTGATTGGTTCTGCAAAATGGTGCATAGAAGCAGAAATGTGATAAAAACTTATTATTGAAACAATTTACTGTGGACATATCTAAAGTATAGATTACTGTAAAGCAGAATGATCAAAGAGTACGTAAACAAGACTTGACAATATTTACTGTGTCTCCTATTCAAAGCCTCTTCAGTACCATTACTAACGAATGCTTCCGTTGTCTACACGCTAGTGTAATGAAAGAGCTAACTGGGCCTCTAGGCCCAACGACATTGAGATTCCACTAAGCCTTCGGGCCATAAAAAACACAGTATAAAGACACAAAAACATAGGCGACAAAAATCAACAATTCCGCGTGATAATTGAATTAGTGCCCCTCGTCGTAACCAGGAGTGAAAAAATGGGCCAAGTGGCCCTGAAGTCCTTTGGACTAATACGTCTATATGTGACCCCGGCTGACCAAATGAGTGATAAGTCGGAAAAATTGTAACATTGTTTTCTTACATCCTTGTAAAGGTTTGGTAGGGTGCTTTACACGGTTTCAAAAAATATGACTGCTACAAAAATTGGCAAAGTTCTGGAGTACTGAACATGGTAGGGATCAAAAAGTGAAAATGAAGAAAACGGCTGTTGAAGTTTTACATTATATATGCAAATGGATTGCATGGAAATATTACATGCACAACATTCAAATGTGGCACACAGTATGTAATATGTATGTTATGTTGCAATGATACATAGGCAGTACAAATGTGCTGCTACAAAGACTTATCAAGTTATGCCAGATTATGTCTTTATGTGTAAAACTAAGAGGACAGATTATTTGAGAGCAAAAGGTAGACTCACTGTTTGACAGTTTAAAACCTACAGGCAACTGCCCAGTTTAACAGGGGTCTAGTGGCTTAATGCTGTCTGTTGACACAAGCCACTGCCAGTGACCAATTACAGATTAGTCACAGTTTCCATCAAACAATGGCAGGCAGAGAATCTTAGCTCCACAGCTGGGTGTAATACACAACCAGAGCCACCACTGATTCATGGTCAAGTAGATTAGCTCAATGCACCAACTAAGACAATACACAACACTGAGTGACAGTGTCCAGAGTGAGGCCTAAGCAGTGTCCTCATTGCTGAATAGATCAATTAAACCTGCCAAGTGGGTGACATTCTGCACAAGTCTTCATTAATCCTTAGTGATTGTTCAGAACACCAGACTGACCACATACCTAAACAAAATGAATGTAATAGGTGAAGAACAGGCAGTGTTCAAATAGGGGTATTGGTTGAATTGTATTTGTCTCGACGCAAAAGGCTTTATTGTGCCTTCATCGATTATAAGAAAGCATTTGATTTAGTAGACCAGTCCTCACTGTGGTCTAAGATAATTTCATGCGGTATTAATGGTATTGTGTTGAAAGTTGTATACAACATGTACAAAAATGCTAAATCATGTATAAATCAGAGCCAGGCTGTGTCAGCCTTCTTCTCATGTGATGTAGAGGTATGGCAAGGAGAAAACTTGTGTCCTTTGTTATTTGCTATTTACCTGAATAATTTTGAACACTGTTAGTCACAATTATAACGGACTTGACATGGCAGCTGGTGAAATTTACAACAACCTTAGTGATGATGATGTAGAAAATGTATGTTCTACTATATGCTGATGACACTAGAATGATTCAATCAAATACAGATTTCTTGCTTGTGCATAGCGGAACTATGTCAACTCTTCTAATGGTTGACATTTGGTTGTTTCAGGTTTCAACTATATTGTGAATCTGTAATTATTAGTCTATATTGATCCAACTGATTTACACAGTACCATGTCTACACTAGGCATGGCAAGCGTAAACAGAACAGTGGAATGCATTTGATATCAATAAAGTGTAGGATATTTCATTCTATAGTTGTGCAGAATAAAAAATTTCTGTTTGTCACCTACAGGTGACAGAATATTAATTTTCTGTTTGTCACCTACAGGTTTCTACAGACAATACATCTTTAACCAATAGACACCACAGTCCCACCATTTTATAATAATTAAATGAACATCAAAATAAACACAACTTGCAATTATAGAAAATCAATAGTTTTGAAGATACAGTTTAAAAGTTTTAGGCAACTGTTCAGTCTAACAGGGGTCAAGTGTGTCTACTCTGCCTGGACCCTGTGACCAATTAAAGATTAGTCAAGGTCTCAATGGAAGAATAGCATTAGGCTGCAGAGTTTAGTCATGCTGCTGGCTTTCTGGCACATTAAACAAAATCTACTGTTGGGGGTGGTCTCAAGGGCCCTTCTCAAAACCACATCACTAGATAATGTAAAACTTTTGCACTTTGGGGGCCCCTTAGGTGCCCTTAGAATGATTCAATCAAATACCGATTTCTTGTATATAGTGGCAGCACCTAAGATACTTCTATGCAAAATTAGAAAAAAAGTTGCTGTACAGTTTTTGAAAAAATAGACAAAATGTTACATTTTTACCAGTTTTGGGGTCCTTGGAGGCCCTAGGGAGCCCTTAAATTGATTCAATCAAATACAGATTTCTCGTGCATAGTGGCAGTGCCCTAAGATGTCTGCAAAATTAGAGAAAAACTTGCTGAACGGTTTCTGAGATACGGCAGCTAACGGCGGATGGCAGATGCAGAGTGATGGCAATAGTCCCTTGGACCTTCGGCCAAAGGACTAAAAAGGCGGCGATGTATGTACCAGCTTTATTGGTTGCTGCGAACGATGCTAGGCGCTACTAGTTGAACTGATGAGTTCAGTGGTGCAATAGTACTCTGAATGGATGCAAATGTGAAGAGAAAACATCCTAATGACTGACGCAATTATTCGCTTATTGAAATAAATTGGGTTGTTGTGAGTTTTGACTACACCATGGTGACATGGTCCTTAAACGCCGTCTTAACATGGACCCTCAATTCAAAACAACGGGGAAGACGTGCTGCCATTCACTTTCTGTATAAAATTTAAATCCACCAAATTAGTACACTGTACATGAATTTACTCATCATATTCCAATGTCACGTTGTTTAAAATGGTGTGCTTCATACCTTTCTGAACTGTTCTTTATATTCTTAGCAACAAAGCAACAATTGACTACGATGGCAGCTTACACATACAAATGCATTTGTCTATATTTCTGTTTCAAGGAATTCTGTGTTGGTGATGAGTGCTGCCATCTACTGGGTTTCACAGATACTCTCTATACCTCGGGTGACAAACAACGTTGGTTTGCCTACATCATCAAATATCTGAGATATGTGTTCAGTTTTAATCACATAATGCAAAACATGTAGTATGTGTCAATTGGTCACTGGAAGATAGTCTTCAATATCTGACAATGATTACGACTAACCAGCAACAAGAGATTGTAAAAAAGAAAGGTGGGTCGTATTTCAAATAGAACAGATAGCTCAAGTTGCTATCGTAATCCCTTTGATGCGATAACTCGCAGATTGCTGTTAATCCAATAGATCATAGAATGGCCTCCACCAGCCCTAGAGCCGCAACCATCAGCTAGAAAATGGGGATTGTTTATCAAAATCCTGGCAAATAACCAATGATTTAAAACGTGATATAATTTTAACAGTACATATCAGAGATGTCTCGAAACAACCTCTACAGGTGTCATATTCAAAATTCTAATTGTCATATTCAAAATACCAATTATCACCGGTTTCCATCTACAAATCTCTTTTGGCTTTGTCATCACTCTGGAACCATTTATCAAACATTTTGAGCAACGTCATCATTTGTATTGATGAGCACCAGTAGTGTTGAGCATGATTTGAGGGATATGTTGTTGCTCAGTACTGAGTACTACATCGACATTCATCAGCGACATAGAGGCTAACTAGCAAATTGCACACAAATCTTCCGTAGTACCCACATAGACAATTTGTCATAATAAGACTAACAAATCGGCAACCTTGGAGGAAAGAACCAACACTAAAAGAAAGTGGCCTGTTTATGATACCTCCAGTAGAATTCTAGACACAGATGGCAATGACTCAAATTAAATTAGCTTAACGATTACTTGCACCGTAAAACACAATGCTTCAGTGGCAAAGATTGTCGGATCAAGAATGCATTTAATCATGGCTCGCAGATGTTATCAGTGTGTTTGGGTTTATTTTTTAATGAAAGGCTTTGTTGTAATCCATATTCTGGCAACAAGCTAATGTGAAGTCTTATAAAAACAATATATCACATCTACAATAAAGTAAAATACTGATTATAAACATCTATCAATTATAATTTATCATATTAGGTTTTAACCAAAATAATGTATAATAAAATCTTACTTAAATCATGCAAACATTATAATCAATCCATATAGTATTATTCATGTCTGAAAAGTCATTGAATCAACAACGTCTCATTATGTTTTTACTCATATTAGAGTACCCTACACTTGGCTTAAATAAATACAATAAAAAGGTAAACATATGAGATGGGCACAGTCAAGTGTTATTCCCATATTGTTATCACGATTATACACAGTACACATAACTGGGCATGAGAATCGTGCGAATGACAAGGGCCCTTGTACCTCGTTCCATGTGGCACCATTCACATGGTTGACCATAACACTTAGTGGTTGCCATGGCAACATCAATCAACAAATGGCAAGTTTAGTTCTGACATATGGACATAGTGATGTATACCATACACAATGAACAGGACAAAGTTTTTGTTGTACACACTTCAGATGTTTATGGTTGACTTCCGACAAATTGATTGTTATGAAAAACAAAATTTTTTGCACTTCAAAATTCGATTTAAATGTCACAGTGCATATTTTAAACTAGTCAAAAAGAAATCATGACAATCCACTAATGCCTTCCTGTGCATATTTTGAATTTTCCTCATCGACTAGAAGCGAAAGCACCGACTCACTGGAACTATGGCAGGATCAAAATGTAAATCATTCTGCAAAAAAATGCATGCTAAGTGTTATTATTTAACACATTTTATTACTAATGAATCAGTAGTATTCAGTTGCATTTTTCATAATTTTATCTATTATAATTTTTTTTTTACACCGAGTGTAACATTTAATAAACATGACCAGTAACACTAAGTCAGCAGTTCTTAACCATTTTGGGCTGTGACCAAAATTCTGGTTGAGTATTTGCTTGTCAACCCATGATTTGAAAAAAGTTCACTTGTGATTAAGAATAAAATAAATAATGATAAAATAGGCATAATATTGTGGTAGGACTCTTTATATTGATTAGGTTATGAATGATCATTAGTGATTAGTTGCTAGAGGAGTGATGACTTAAATGGCATAACATGCAGGGAGCAGGGCTGACCACCAACAGTAGTCCTTGCCCTCTGTGATAAACAAGATAAGAATAGTAATTACATTTCTCTAAGGAATGTTGGAGTCTTGGAGAAACCACATGTTAAACCAAGTTATTAATTGTCTGTAGTCTAGTAGATGGCTTTGTCTTTGGGTGTACTTGGCAGGAAAGATGAAGCCCCCCATTGGTTGGTTTAAATCCGGTAGTCCGACTAGTTTAGATATAGAGAATTGTAGAGGGAAAATAAGGGTGTTGGTAGGCAGGAGCAAGAGCATGCTGAGTGTGTGTGTGCGTGTGTATGGTCACACCGTGTCGTCACTGGTCAGGAGTCTATGTGGATGTGATTTCACGGTGGGTTGTTAGCAATAATTTTATATGCATGCATTTGTTACAGGAAATTAAGGAAACTTTGGACAACTTGACAATGGAAACTCTTGGTGACACACTGTAAATGGCTTGGCTAGAGGCCATCCAATTTTGGGTCGTTACCCATGGGATAAGAACAGCTGCACTATGTCAAGCTGGCCCTGATTAATAGCATTATTAGTAGTTATGGATGAGAAGCCATAGTTTGTGTCAGTCTCTCTAGCTGATGGAGATTTGGGCTCGTATTCAAGTCAATACTATTTGTATTACTACTACTAGTGAAATGTTTGCACATAAATGTGCCACTCCGCATAGTCAAGCAGTATTTACAAAGAAAACACTCTTGTATTTAAGTTGGCATCACACATGGTTGTCATGGCAACCATATCAGATATGGATGACTGTCATGGTAACCATATTATAAACTGATATTGGTGGTTGTCGTGGTAAACACGTAAGATACTGGTTGTTGCCATAGCAATCACCATCCAACAGATTTAGACAACTACATATTATCGCAATTCCTGGGTGAGAATTAGATCATTAATTAAGTTATCAGTTAAAATAAGGGCTGAATGTGAAATCACGGAAAGCGTCATGCCGGACCTCCTCTGTGCTTTCTTACATCTACAGGTAGTTGCTTTGCGAGCGGCAAAAAGGGCGACATTTATGGATTTATTACAAACACGATCATTTACAAGCAATAAGCCACCCAACCAGAAGCAATATATTGCTGGTGGGCTGGCAGGCCGCGACTGCCTCGAGACTGCCTCGAGACTGCCTCGAGACTGCTTCGAGACTGCCTTGTGTGTACACGTCCACGTGGTCGCATTTTGGAGGCTCAAGCCATATGGCAAGCAACTGATCATGTTATTACACAGCCACGCAGCACCTACACCTGCAGCTGTGCAGCGGACAGCTAATATAGTTAACAAGTTGATTATTTCATAAGCCAATTGGTAATAAAATGTTTCATCACACCAAAAGGCCATTATTTTGATTAAAGGAACATCAACGACTGGTGGAGTTGTCTCATTAGTGTGATATCAGTATAAAGCACCACCCACCATTTCTATCGTAACGTTGTATCTTCAGCTTCAATTACACTCTTGATACTGTCAATACCTGCACAATCAGTTGATTAAGAAAGGGTTTGTCCGGGCTCAGGAATAGTTTGTTGACTGGTGCAATTTGCCCAGGTAACATTCACTGTTCCTTGATAGCCATGAATATTTCCTGACCAGTGGATTTACATTATTAACTTGGCAGTGTTTCAAGTTTCAACATTTTAGAAGTTTACTTTATTGTACACCATTAACAGTAAACTTATAACAGTGGCTAAATGAGTCACTGGTTTTTAATATATTTAAGTATATGGGTATTATTATTTGTTTTTATTACCATTACCAAAGTCTGAGTTTGGAACTAAATACTAGCCACTAACCATAAATGCAAGTGGTACCTTTCCAACTGTAAGCCTCACAGTGAATTGTACACTACCATGCTTAACAATCATGCATATTTACCACCTTTCTGCCTTCTCTGAATGCTATGTGGCTGGTCAGAGCTCCCGTTAGTGCAATATTATGTGTATATACGCACAATTTTTGGCCTTTCACGCATTATTTTGGACACCATTGCGTGAACCTACACATCAGCAGTAACATGTTTTTAACCTGCCCTGGGCTGGTGCACGCAGTCGGGGTTTGCCGCACCAGAAAACTGCGTCGGCAAAAATTATGATAGCAGGTGAAGTTTTGTGAACACTGGTCTGGAAATTGATGTTTTACTAGTGATCCGATTGGCCAATACCAATCCCTGTAAGCGCGCGCTCCCCGTGAACCAGACGCACGCCGTAAGCCTTGTCTAGGGAGTTTTGTAAGTCATAGTAATACATCGTCATAGTAATACATCGTCATAGCAATCGCAAAACATCACTGTAACACAAAAACATCTTACGTTTTTGTAAATAGTGATCGTTATAAGATAGTAAGTGTATTTTACACGTGATATGTATAATAATTATATACATGTGTCATAGATATTGTTGACATGTTGTGAAGAAGTTTGGAAGTTCTAGCCTAGGACAATATGGTTATTTTTGTGCCGGGTTTATAATATAGGTCAGCAAGAAAACGATAACTGGGTTTGCTTTTTAAATTAAAAAAACTTATTTATTTTAACTTCTCGACAATGTGTGGACTTGCAAGTAATATTATGTATCATTATATGTATGCATGCTTGCAGTCCAACTGGCGCCGCAGACTGCATCGGCGGTGAGCATCTTCGACGTTGTCTGGGAACGCCACCGGCTTGTATTGTCACTCACAGCGGATGCAAACCGCGGCAATATTTTAACAACAAATGCGCATAAGATATTTTAAAAGTATGTCTTTCTACGTGGAATGATTGCATTGTAAACAAGAAACGAGATAAGAATATCGTTTAGCTGCGTAAATAATGTGTTGGACACCCACAGAACATGCACATTCTCAGCCGCAGGGCAAGAAAGTTAAACGTATTGGACACTCATTAACAGAACATGGACATTTGCAGGGCAGCAGCTGGAATTTTTAAATAAATAATATTAAAATAAATTGGTTATCTTTTGCATATTTTTCATGACAATCTTAAGACCAGATACCCCAGGCGAAAGTGTTTTTTGACAAAAATACTCAAAATGGTTTTCTGCCAGATTATGATAGCTTTTATGTTTGCTATCAATAAAGAGTTTACTTGTATGACATTTACATACCTCTCAATTCCATAATTTGGGTAGAATAAATTGGACTATTTGCATAAATTATAAAATAATCCTATCCACCTGCCATGTCTGGCCTTAATTATATAAAAGATCAATTGATACCTGAAAAAAATCTCATATCTGTATGACATGTGTAGACGATCTGCTAAATGTACATTTCTTCTTATCATTCATCATCCGAGAACTACTCATGCCAGCTGTTTACGGAATATTGGAAGACAACATTGCCTGTGTGTTTAAAACAATCACAGGCTATCATTGTTCTGACTAAAAACATACACGCACTCACACGTACAGCTGGACACTCTCTCATACCATCTCCCATTGGCAGTCGAAAACCCGAACAAATTACCCCTTGATTTCATTTGTTACCCTTTGTTTTCAACAGCAGGGGGTACATTACCCCTTTCTACAAACCCTAGCGAGGGCCTTGCTGGTATTATGGTATTCTAGTATTCCACACCAGAACACTGTAAATTGTAATGCACCAATATCGTCCCGATATGACATGAGTTTGTTGTGAGTTGCACTGCATTCATTCCAAACTTACACAATTTGTCAATGGCACTTCCCATCATGCAATGCATGGAACCATTAGGGCCCCTTGTGATAATTACATGGACTAACTACAGTAGCCATACATCTAAAAATATTTTAATTTATTTCCAAGTACAGTTAGCACAGTTTACTGGAATGGCGCAATGTCTCAAAATCACCCACACGTCAACTGTTCATGACGACTGAAATTAAAATAGTCACCGGAGTGACCCCGGATCCATCTGAGTATCTTTGTGTTTTTGTTAATATTTCACTTGCCTCAGCGAAGGATTAAAATAACAAGAGCCACCAGTACACCTGACACGAATCAACCAGAATCAACCGTCACTTCACATAAGAGCAGCCACGTAAGAGCTTGTCTTAAATATCTGTCACAAACACTTAATCAGCGCCACAGAGTGACGACAACATTCAATTTACTACTAACACGCATCTGAATTGTGACGGCTTCTAGCAGATCCACTTGACTTGAATGGTCATGTTGTCTTTATCTTGTTGTTGAAATACCTGGTTTCTTTTATTACTGGTGTCTCTATTATGTAGACTGCCTACAGCCTCTACTGGTGCAATATGCTCCCTACTCTTGACTTCATGTACAGACAGCTTAACTGACATACAACTGTTTAGAATCTATGCTATGCTCAAAGAACACACTACATGACCTATAGTTAATGTGAACTATGTTATACATCACAGGAAAAAAATTAAAATAAAATAAAATACAAGTAAAGAAAACTAAATTTCATGCTCCGTCAGCAATGCTGTAACATACACGGAAGACTAATTTCAAAATACATTCACGACACACGAGGGTCCATGAAGGAGATTGTTCAACTGGCTATCATATGTCACATACGACACAACTAAACAAGATTCCCAGCCACGACACAAAAAACAGACACCCAGTGGACAAGGAAGCCAGGCATTTATTGAGAGTCCAATGATTATTCATCTACGGGATTAGCAGATCGATACCCTGAACCCTGTACAGCTCTAATTTACAATCAATCCACTATCCAATCAATGCCACTACTCATAGGTACCATGGCAACACATTCCAACCATAAAATTCAACCCATGTCACCATGCCAAAATTTGTCAGGGCCATTTGTTTTATCCCTACAAAGTAAATGCTCTTCTGCTGGATCAATATGGCTTCTATTAATAGCGGGATTATGGTGTTCAAATAACACAGGCAGGTACAGGGGTTTTGAAAATCAGAGCAGTGGCAATGTCATCCGGACATCCTTTGTGTCATCGTGATGGGTAATGGCAGCACCAAACTACGTCTTACCTTCTTCAGCTTGTTGTGTCTATAAAAAATACTGTCCTTTTTGTGATCAATGACAGCAATTTCAACAGTGATCATCGTATTTCTAAAGTCTCGTTACAGGTAATTTTTCGTTAATGTACTTTTTCGGTTCTTACAAAAGAAATAGTGACGAAGACGAATGAAGTTGTGGTGCACACGTTAGTTTCCAAGGAACCTTACAAGAACACTGAATGTACCTGACGTGTATGGTATCAATAACTGACCATCATACACAAAAACGTTTGCATAAATAATAACACAGATGCGCTCTCAGTTATTTTACTATTGTGCCATCTTATCTGGGTCAACATTCTCTAAACAGAAGCTGTGCGACTCTGAGGGAAGCATAGTTTTATGTGATGCACTAATCCAAACATAACTAAATATTCATTCAAAATTATAAAGAAAACACTGCCAAGCCATGGCCTTGCAACCAACATCTTAAATTAAGTTCAGTTATAAAAACCAAACCAGATGGTAGTGAGATATCGAACTCTGGGCATTTGATGACATGTGGACATATCACGACTCAACAGAATCCTGGAAGACTATGATGACGGTGTTTACAACATGCAGTGCTTACAACATGCGAGGGAAACATTAGCCACGCCAGCGATGCATGACAAGGCAGCATCAGTCAGCGCGACAGCTCACATGTTTACTGTGCGCACGCGGACTCACATGGTTCATAAAAAACAACCACGATGTAATCCATATCACTGTGGAAGATAAGTCATCCCCCATGACCTTCATGCACCCTGTAACCTAACATATGTCCGCCAACAGACTACAGGTGATCCCACGTACACAGCAATATGGCGTAATGTCTTCACCACGAGGTTTGGCTAAGTTTCTCTCAAACTATGCTTAACACAAAGTTCATAGAGTAAAGACTAAAGGTGCTATAAATTGTATGTGTACTTGTAACACAGACCTCGACATTAACACTGGCCCGGCACCTTTTTTGAAGCTGTCAGGCCAGTTCGGGCTACCAGTTTTTATATTTTACTGGCCCGACGGGCTACTGGTTTCCGGTTCTTGAACGCCGCCGAGACGAAGCGGCAGTCACAGCTAGACCGCATCGGGAATCAGATGCACAGTTCGCCAAAATTCTTAGACACGACTCAGTTATAGAATACTGTAAATATAACATAGATACTAATTTTGATCAATAATGATACCAAACTCCAACACTTATCATGCGGATGACAGCATTCAAATATTTTTAGATGTATGGCTACTGTAGTTAGTCCATGTAATTATTACAAGGGGCCCTAATTTTTCTGCCACGTCCCTTGGACACACTTTGTGCGGTGGTTGGAAGCTGCCTCAAGTTTAGAATTAGCAGGATGCACGATACTTTTAGCCAGTTGGTAGTCCGTCGGACTGGCTGACTCACAAACAACTAGTCCTGAATTTTTTTTACTAGTCATTAAATGTACCCGGTAATTATATAGATATATATACATATATTATAATACACACAAACATATATGCTCTATCACGTTGGCCTATCGTTTGACTAAAATTAGTTAGTGCTTTTATTCGAGAAGATGACAAATCGATTCTCTCTTCAAGTAACATTTATAGGAAGAATTATCATTGACATACATATACAGTTAATGGGTACATTGTTGCTTGTTAACAGTGTTCATCCACAATTAAATGTCCAACTTTTTAGCAATGCTTGTCCATGATTAAAATTAATGTGCATAAATTTGTTAACAATGTTTGTCCACAATTAAATGTCCATCAACTTGTTAACAATGCTTGTCCATGATTAAATGTCCATCAACTAGTTAGAAATGTTTGTCCACAATTAAATGTCCATCAACTTGTTAGCAATGCTTATCCACGATTAAAGTTAATGTGCATAAACTTGTTAGAAATGTTTGTCAACAATTAAATGTCCATCAACTTGTTAACAATGCTTGTCCATGATTAAATGTGCATCAACTAGTTAGCAATGTTTGTCCATAATTAAATGTCCATCAACTTGTAGCAATAGTCCTCCACAATTAAATGTTCATCCACTTGTTAGCAATGATAGTGTTTAATTAAGAAAATACGGTGATGCCGCGACAGTACACGTGCAAAGTCATCAGATGAGATGGGTGCAGTTTGGATCTGTTCATGGGTAGAGTCACTGCTGGACAAGACTATGTAGATGGGCAGGCAGCCACAGTGTCGGACGATGTAGGAGTGGAAGTGGGTGTAGAACTAGAAGGACCAGCAATGACTCCAATGTCGGTCGACGTCGAAGGACCGGCAATGTCGGACGATGTCGATGCTGAAGGACCAGCGACGACTACGGTGTCGAATGATGTCGATGCAGAAGGACCAGCAATGACCCCAATGTCGGACGGTGTCGAGTTAGAAGGACCGGCAATGTCGGATGATTTCAATGTAGAATGACCGGCGATGACAATGTGACTCAATGTCGGTTGCTGATGTTGCGTCATTCGCTTTAGTCTTAGACGACGATTTTGGCCTCAACTTTGCGCTAGATTTTCCCTTGTATGTGCTGACATGTGTTCCAGTGCCTTTGCTGGAGTTTGTTTGCTTGCTAAAATAATCACTGATTCGCCCCTGCGACATGGTCGAACGATAATATGATAGAACGCGATGCTGTCTGCAAATCGAGTATTTTGATCATGTGGTTCCACACTCATGGTCGCTAGGAGGCACCACTTACTGATGTAAACAGCGGCCATTTTCAAGTCCCGTAATCCCGGTACCGGATGAGATGGTTAGACGCTAAATTTAGTCGAGTGACAAAATGTTATCTTGTCGTTTTGCTTTATTTCATCACACCACTTCACTTTCACACACACAGTGTACATTCTTTCACGTCATTACAGCTAATCCGACGGGACTACTCTTCTAAAACTGGACTAGTCCGAGCTCCGAAACTACTCGTCCGGGACGATCGGACCGGCCTTATTTCGCAGCCTGATTAGGCACGCTTTTTCTTCTCTAGATATATGAAAGGAATACAGCTTAAATCCAAATTTAACTAGTGGCTAAAGTGGGTAAAGTGACAGAAACCAAACGTAACGCTGCATCAGCAAGGTCAAGGCCACTTAGTTTGGATGGTGCCACCTAGCGATTGAACCGTAAAATAGTCTAATGCCTTGAATGATCTGTACATGAAAACAGCATCAACTCAACTAGTGACTGACTAGCTATCGTCTCACTGGACACAAACTTAAGTTAGACTTGACAAATACCATATACATGCATCTGAGTACACGCTTGAACAATAATACAATATTATTAGCGTTGGACACTTTGAACGATCAATGTGCATATCAACTTACAATTTTTTTGGTAAATAAAAAAGACTAATAATGTTTTGCACCTCAGTATCAGCGTATTTTTACGGTAACGCAAAATCCGGGCCAGTAACTTTTACAGGCGAGCCAGTAATTTTCAAATCTACTGGCCAGTGGATTCAAAACCTTAATGTCAAGGCCTGCAACAATTGTGAGCCTTCTTGCTGACTTATCAACTGCATCATGATTAAATCAGAATACTTTAAAAACTAATATTTCAATGCTTAGACTTACCTTGAGTTCAGTCATTTTGATGTGAAAATTCAATCAAATACTTTATTTAACCTTCACAAACTGTAACATATGAGAATGATCACACCTGGGTACAGTCAAGTAACTACCTATCGCACAACTGTTTCATATTTTACCAAAACTGACTTTTTACAATTTGTTTGTTCAATTTGAATAAACTAAGTGTTAGAGAATTATAATATAGTCTACTTTGCAAACATTTCTTCTGATATTTGTAAAAAGCCCCAGCATATTTCGATTAATGTACCTGCTACGTAGGGGAGCCAGTATATGTTCGTTTTTTTTTTGTGTGTGAAGTAATATGAAACTGGCTAGTAGATATCTTGACAATTACCAACCCACGTTAATACCAGCACCTCTAGGTGTGATCAGTTGTGTTTCTACAAACAATTCGGTATAGTACATGCATGTATAGGTAGTCTACTCAGTGAGTGATTGTCTGAAGCCAATGAAGCTATACAGCAGCAGTTTATATTTGGCTATGAATATTACACATCACACAGACTTTAATCTTGTTAGTACTGTCAATGGAGTAAAGGTAAGTTCTTATATAGCGCCATATCCAGTCCTGAGGACTGCTCAAAGTGCTTTACACTTTACTCCCTGGCAGACCTGTTCATCCAAACACCATCTTGACTTCTCTAGGAAGCATTCAGCCATGCTGCAATTTATGCGCGAAGAGACTATTCGTACACAATATCTACCACTGAAAGTACTCATTCATAGAGCTGAGTGAACTGAAACAATGTAGAGTAAACGAACTTGCCCAAGGTTCAATACCGCCGGACAGGATTCGAACCCGGATTCTCTCAGTCGAGAGTCCAAAGTTCTTACCGCTGCGCTACTGTGCTCAATCAACATTCAAGTTCATCAGTGCATTACTGATCTCACTGAAAGATGTAGACATGGCAATTTCAAGTGATTCTGTCTGAGCGATTAGGCAGCTGCTTATGTACAGCGGTTTTCCTGGTGATTGATCACTGAGCATAATAAGCGTGGAGATAAAATAACCTGAGCCACAGAGGATGTAAATGTTCTAGTGTCTCCCATCAACCCTCAGCCAAAACTGGCCATGCTCTCCCTGCTATGTCTTATGTCTATCACAAATGATTGCCGCAGAAGCAACTCGATTTCATTGTTTAACAATTAATATGACAATAAAGTTTTCAGTATTGTTTCTTATTTAAAAATTATATTACGCCATTTTGGTTGGCCAGGGCTGACTATCCAAGTACATTTGTACATGGATCATACTTGTATACAACATAACAGCTTTTTGCGAATTCATGCCATTTTCAATGATCTATGTGTTTTCCGTTTGCAAATATGTTTGTATCATATAAGGTTTCCAAATTGCTTCTTCGTCACTGCCACACTGGAATTACTGCCAGAAAAATCCCACAGTATCCAGTGACATATTACATCTGTATTAAACAGCTAAAACTACAGACGATATACAACTGTAGTTATATTTATTTATTCTGTGATTGGTTGCTATATCTTAACTTACACGTAACAATTAATTACAGAGTGCATAACATATACAACTGTTTATAATAACATTGCATGCACCTTTATTGTTAATAATAACGATACAAGTGGTCATCAGAAAAGGGGAAGATGGATAAAAGTGGCCATAACAATGGAGTATTGATTTGACTGAGTAAAGACATTGAGTACACAATGTACACAATGAATAAACACCATGAATAGTCTTGGATGTAATCCCCACCTACATAGAATAACTGAAAACAATTCAAGCGAACTTGCCGTTGTATTATGGCACATCTCCATGGTAATACAACATAACATACAGCGCAGCAGTAAAGTCGAGAGCTAACATCCGTGCCATTCTGACATATGCTGCCAAATTGCACAATTCGTAAAAGCAGCGAGCACAGAGGAGATTGAAAACTCTACGAGTGTGGATTGTAAATGTGCAATGAATGGTAGAAGTCATCGACATGCCCTTTACATTGGCTTCTTTATGGGGGCCTGGCTCGCGGGCTTTCACCTCCAAATAAATCTACATCTGTATTACAAAACATGTCTGTCTCACAAAGCTACGTCTACGAGTGAATAATAAAACTAGCGGCCAGCTATGGCTCTACAAAGAAACGTGCGTGAAATAACCGCAACTTTTTTAATTGGTCTAGTAATGCCATACTTTTTCATTACATGTTTTACGGGCAGAATTATCCAGAAAGCAGTGACGGGAATCGGAATAAAAGTAAAATTAAAATGTCAGAAAAAAAGATCATAGTGCATGTTCAAATACATTATAACATTTAAATAATAAGATCTGTGGCTACATGAAAATTAATAAACAATTCTGTGTTACTTGTAATTATTAATGACAGACACGAGAGTATGAAATATTTTTATGAATATTGTTTTGTTCAGTTTCTGACCCTGACCGACTGTCTACTTCACAATTAAGATTATTATTTTAGCAGTTACTCATCGCTAAGTCACTATTTTAACACTAACTTAGAAGATCCATCAAATGTGAAATGACAATAAAAATATGAATTGATGAAACACCCCACAAGTAGTCCATGTTTATGCCTTAACAACGATCACGTTCGATCATCGTATGCCAATTTGTTGGATATCAAAAGAACCGCCGTCTTCTTGGCTATCTGTCAGTTATGTCAGTAGACACACTCCTTTTTTCCATTGAATTTTCGCACGTTGAAACCAGGTCCCAAACCCTGACGATCTCCTTATTTAGCTTTAAACTTATGCAAATGAGACACGGAACTGGCTGTAGTTCTCAAAACAAGGTACAGAACAAGTTCAGGGGTCATACAGCTTCCTGGTCGCAGCTGATGCGTTTTTCAAAAAATGAGGCAAATCAATCCCATGATGCTATGCATTGTTCAATTTCTTGTTTACATTATTCGAAGTTGTTGCTACAGAGAATAGTTTCACAGCCAATAAACGAATGATATAATTTGTGAAAAAGAAAGTTTAATCGAGATGCCACCGAAAAAGAAAAAAAAATTGTATAGAAGCATCTGCTTGAATGCAATGCAGAAATATGCCGATAGCCCAACGTCATTGAACGCTACCGCCATCTTTTGGTGGTGACGTTCGATGACGTTGGGTTATTGGATGCACTGTGGGAACTCCTATGGACCGAAGCTGGTCACAGTGTACTGCTGATAGGCTATTATTCACAGAGGTGGAAGTATTTAATGTAATAGTTGTTAACATCATAGTCAAAGAAAAGCATGCACGCACGGTAGCAACAATTGTTAAAAAGTCACATGAACAAAACTGTTCGATTCAAACCCCATACATTAGGAGGAAATTTTCTCTCATGAATAGCAAGATATTTTATTTATGATTTAACATGTTCAGTTAATAACTAACGACATAAGCGGCAAACTGTGAATTTTATTTTTTATTCTAGATCCTGGAAATTCATGTTGGCGGACCTGTAAAACATGTAATATAAAAAGTCTGGCCTAAGTTATGTGTCAGTTATGACAGGTGTTCAGGTTATAATAGTCGTTCTTTTGTTTCTTTTTAAAATAAAGAAAATATTCATCGGTGCTTGATACACCTGCAAAAGCTCTGGTTTAAAGAGACAGAAATGAGAGCATGAGTTTGTTGAAAGAGATACATTCCTATAAAATTGCATTGTGGACTGCCAAGGAAACGTAATAAGGTAAAGAAGCAAGTTATTAAAGATAATTTGTACAACGGTACTTGTGGTGTGGAGGTTAAGCACCGAGCACTCCTAATGCAGCTTTGTTCACCTGAAAAGGAAGCTGCTAACGTCACTGTGCTGTCTGCGCAAGACAAATGGTTTAGCTAAACAAGGCAGTATGTGGGTATGTCTGGATCAACATGGAAAGGAATGTACACAAGGTAAACACTGCTTGAAGCCAGACACTGTCAGTGGTAGGAGTACAGCCACATATGGCTCAACTCAGACACCTGTGCTTCTTGTATTAGTAACACATGCCTGCGCCATCTACTGGCACACATGGCAGAACAATCTTAACACGTGCTGCCACCCAGTGGTTTAACAAACACCACATACACATTCTCCACCCAGGCATACTACTCACAGAAATTACCACAACTTACCTGAAGCTGAAAGGAACATCACAGATGAAGTTGTACGCTGTTGACATCCACTTTTAAAGCAATTTCCTTAGCACTGCTCAATAAACCTCCCACAAAAAATTGTTCAGTCTGAATCCGTATGGAACTTCAGGATGAGGTGATTAAGTCAACTAGAATGACCTCCCACAGACTTTCAGGAGGTCATTCTGGACTGGCTGTTGGGAGATGTTTACACAGGGATATAAGATTCTACACAACATTGACAACAATGACTCGCAGTGCTGGAGGACGTCACGGCCAAAATAAAAGCTTTATTTCACAATCTACTCTAGCAGGAGGTTAACCCATAACATGTAGGAATTAGCAAGCATGCCTGAACTACCAGTATGTTGTAATTCCTACAAACTGCATCATGATTATTCTTATCTGCTGCGAGTTAAATTCCCCCCACATGGTATCTCCATCAGACCTGTCACATCACATGGATCCACTGTATAACATTTTTAGTTCTGGAATGCTTGGAAGAATATGTACCCCATTTTGATTTAATATGGATCAAATCGATTTTTTTAATGAAGTACATATCTTCTTGTAATCATCACAAAAGTATAAAATGTTATGACAAACTTACAAAGCGATCAAACAGAAATTATTTTGATGCTTGGCATATTTTTGACAAAACCTGGTGGATTCTTTTTATGTTTACATATTTTGTAGCCTTGTATATATGGAATACTCAATTGGAATATGAATGTGTGACATCCGCCAGCACAGCACCATCTAGAGGAAGGTGTACTCACAAGTGAGATTGTCAAGCAGGTACATGAGCAACTTCTGCGTGCCGCTGGGTTCACTGAGCAGGTCAAGGAGAGGCATGATGAGAGGGTTGCCCTTGAGACCTGCAGGAGCAGTCACGCGTACAGTCACAACATTTTCAAGAAAACATTTCACTCACCGTCAACACACAAAACTAGAACATTACACACACAAAACTCGTGACCACTGTGGTATTTTTACTACAAAACACATTCATGTGTTGTCTCTTAAAGCTGCTTCCTCAACTGATTTAGCCCAATACAAATCTGTTTTTTTGTCCAAATATGTAATGGATGAATAGATTAAACATTATCTGCACATATCATTGAGGTACTCTATCGCTAAACATTACAGTGGTGCCACCTACTGAGTGGAACATTACATTACCGCACATTAACGTTATTTCTGATATCGGAACCAGACAGCATGGTGTGCAATGTCTTGGCAATCACTCCACATCAGTTGAATCCAATGCTACAGGCTGTGGTTCTTATGCCATTTTAGATCACTCAATATCCTCACTCAATATCCAACCCCATGTAGTGGTGTGGTGGGGGTAGGTTTCAACTAGCACAAAACATTACATGGTTTTTTGACTTTGCTAACTTATGAGACAACCCCTTACCGCCCTAGTTCCCACCCCCCAAACAATGCAGACCCACCAACCTAGCGTCTGTAGTTGGAAGAGTTTGCCGAGCTCGAAGGGCAGTTCCCGCAGGTGGTTATGACTTAGCAGCAGTTCCCTCAGTAGCACCATCTCCCCTATCTCGGCGGGCAGGTACTGCAGCCGATTGTGCGAGAGATCGAGGTAGACGAGGTTCGTCAGCTGCTCCACCTCGGCTGGCAACTCGACGAGGTTGTTGTCGTTGAGGTAAAGCGACGTTAGATGCCGCAGCTGCCATAGCTGTGGACTCACGTTGCGGATCGGCCCTGCAATGGTCGACTACACGTCACTTCCACGCAAAATGCACAAGGCTCCACAGAACGGGAGGGACGGTTATCTGATGCACTACAAGCAAGGGTTTGTGTAAAAACATGCCCACTGCAGTGTAATAAAATATACCAAATAAACATATATGCGAAATAGAAATGCAAACTTTGGTAATGAATGTTATTATTATACCCTCAAAACATGTTTCAAATAAAAACACTAGCTTGGCAAATGAATGCCAACAAATAGTTTATTCTTGGAAAATATAAAGTGTGTCACAATATGTTTGTTATTATTCAGAGCTCTGGGAATTTATATGTTCTATATGAATTTATGACCTGTTTATTTAGCTTGTTATGTACAGCGATCTACAATTCAATCGAAAAACATTAATAATTTGACCAAAAAATTATCTTAATCGCATTCCTTGATTAGTCAGCATATCATGCCAATGCTGGTTTGGGAGAGTAAATCGTCATGCTATGGACCAGAATCTTTTGAAAGAGCACAATGAGTAATCCGCAATGTACAAAGCATCGTTGTCAAACTGTAAAGAACTTGCAAACAAGTTTTCATTTGTAACGTTAGTCTTAACAAGTAGAATAAATATGTTGACATACTCCTCACCAAATTACACTTCATAATTTCAAAACAGTGTTCCCAATTTGAATGTTGCATTTCAGTGTTTCCCATGCGTAAAATGATGGGCAAGGTGGTAGGGGTGGAGTATGTGCCACAGGCACAGAGCGTTATTAGGGGGGTCCGTGGGCATGCTCCCCAGACATTTTTAAAAAACTAGCTTAAAATGGTGCATTCTGAGGTATGTTTTAACCTTTACTCTTGAATGTAGAGGGGAAGATATAAAACAACAAGACACTACTTGTAAATGTAGTAATCATGATTGAAAAAAGTCAGTAAATCATGATTGTTTCATCGTGTTGAGGTGTGGTTTCCACTTTACTACTGGTACTCAGTTGAGGTGTAGTTTCCATTTGACCACTGGTACTTGGTTGTGGTGATGTTTTTCTTGCCCTAACCCTAGGCCTTGTTACCACGCTGACATTCAGTAAACAAATAAAAGGTAAGTTCTTATATAGCGCAGTATCCAGTCCTAAGGACCGCTCAAAGCGCTTTACACTTTACTCCCTGGCAGACCTGTTCAGTTCAGTCAAAAATCTCGACTTCTCTGGGAAGCATCCAGTAGTATCATCTGAATACTCTTTCATCATCACCTTTAAATGATTATAATATAATAATATTATGGCAAATTGGTGGTTTATCTTCCAAAGATTATATTTTATTTGTTGCCAGCATGTTATGCAATTAATTAGTCATTTTTTGAATGCAACAAAGTTGTTTCCATTAATCGCAAACTTTTGTCTCGACTTCACCGAAGGCGGTGTCCTGCTGTCAGAACTTCGAAGGTGTTACTCACCTAACTTAGAGGTCTTTGTCAGTAAGAATAATGGGATGATAATTTACACCAACGTTGTTTCCTGTAGAAGTCATTTTGTGGGATATATTAACATTATTAATTCAAAAATTAGTGCTATATAATAAGTTTGTCAAAATGTAAACAAACTCAAAGACAGTTGCAGCTTAGAGTGACACATCTCATAAGTGTCTTTCTGGACTGTCGCAATGTCCAATAGTTTCCTATCACAACCCTCGTGTACAATATACCAAAGCTATATATTTCCAACACCACAGCATAAATATTATTATTGGATAGGTAATTGAATAATCTTTCAGATGAACGCTACTTGAGGCAGCAGAAAATGAAGCATACAAAAGTTACACCACAAACAATGACATGCATTCTCAAAATGTGATTCATTCAAAAATTAGTGCTATATAATAGTAGTTTGTCAAAATGTAAACAAACTCAAAGACAGTTGCAGCTTACTGTCCACCAAGCAGTAGCAGAGCAGTTTTATAATAATAATAATCCACAAGTTAAGTGGCAGTGATCTTCCTTTTATCATTCATGTGATGTTTATTGTTAGCATGGCGGACAAATGGTTATCATACGTAGACAGGTACAGAAAGAAACTGACGTCTTCTATAAAAAGAACACGTTTGCCTATCAATAGCATGTATTTCCTATTGTTGCTGTTTCTGCCCGGCATAAATCAAACAACAGTAATTATTAATCATATGTTTTTTGGTGAATCATAGTTACAGATCATTAAGGGTTATGATGGAAGTAAAATGTTTACTGTTCACTTATTGCACCACGTCTTGCATTTAGAGGAATAATTATAATAGAAAATAAAATGTTGTGGCACATATTTTTAAATACATGCATTGATGAGAAACCGGGAATTACTTTTCTGTGGCCTAAGAATAACTAATTTCAATTAACTTTCTGCTTATATAAAACAACTGCATAACAATATATATCCATACAAGACACAGACTCCGCATGTGACAGGTGTTTTGGGAAGGGAAATAGTGTTCTGTTTCTGGTACAATACACAAAATCTACTGTTAGGGGATAGTCTCAAGGGCTCTTCTCAAAACCACATCACTAGATAGTGTAAAAATTTTGCATTTTGGGGGGCTGTGTCAGCCTTCTTCTCATGTGATGTAGAGTTACCACAAGGAGAAAACTTGTCTCCTTTGTTATTTGCTATTTACCTTAATGATTTTGAACACTGTTAGTCATAATTATACAACCTTAGTGATGATGATGTAGACATTTTCTTGCAAATGTCTACTATATGCTGATGATACTAGAATAATTCAATCAAATACAGATTTCTTGTGTATAGCGGAACTATGTCAACTCTTCTAATGGTTGACATTTGGTTGTTTCAGGATGACCCCTTAGAATGTAGGCACAACTGTCCAGGGGTCTAGTGGGCACTGTCTATTGACTCAAGCCTCTGCCAGTGACCAATTACAGATTAGTCACACTTTCCATCAGCCAGCCACAGTGAGGTGTGACAGATGTTGTGGGAAAAGGGATTAGTTGAACAAAAGGACGGGAAGCATGATAGATCTGCTGCAGTAGACCATTTAGTTAGCAAATTTAGCATTTTAAGGGACCTTTGGTGCCCTTTGAAATAATTAAATCAAATACACATTTCTTGTGTACAGTGACACTACCACATGAAATGTATATGCAAAATTAGAGAAAAAGTTGCTGAACAGTTTTTGAAAAAATAGGCAAAATGTTACATTTTTACCAGTTTTGGGGTCCTTGGAGGCCCTAGGGAGCCCTTAGAATGATTAAATCAAATACAGATTTACCATGCACAGTGGCAGTGCCCTAACATGTCTATGCAAAATTAGAGAAAAAGTTGCTGAATGGTTTCTGAGATACGGCAGCTAACAGCGGACGGCGGATGCAGAGTGATGGCAATAGTCCCTTGGACTTTCGGCCAAAGGACTAAAAAGGCGGCGATGTATGTACCAGCTTTATTGGTTGCTGCGAACGATGCTAGGCGCTACTCGTTGAACTGATGAGTTCAGTGGTGCAATAGTACTCTGAATGGACGCAAATGTGAAGAGAAAACATCCTAATGACTGACGCAATTATTCGCTTATTGAAACAAATTGGGTTGTTGTGAGTTTTGACTACACTATGGTGACATGGTCCTTAAACGCTGTCTTAACATTGACCCTCAATTCAAAACAATAAAAATAGTGAAAGAACGAAAAAATGGGCGCACGAAATTTTGGCATATTTTGGGCAAGGCGAGGCGGCCCGCCTCGCTTGTCATATACCAGGGGAAACACTGCACTCACAAATGTTCAAATTGTAATCAAAAATTTATATACAGCTGTTACTGGCACTTCTTGCAGACACTGATCCCTCACTTGCCTTTGAAGTTAGATGGTTACACATTCCTGACCACAAATTGGGATAGAGTACAACTGGGACAGACCTCGCTTTTAACACAAGACCAACATTTCAGTTAGAATATGGTCAAAATAATGTTGTGTTCGTCTATCAAAAATTGATCAGAGAAACTAAATAAATGTTGACTACAGCAACTAGGACTAGTATACGCAATGATGTAGAAAGTACCAAGTACCAAGTACCTGTGATCTCCAGCTCATACCAGCGCGACTTCTTGCCTGCCGCTATGTCATCAGCCGACATAATTGTATGTGTGCGGCGAGGGTTTGGCGACTCATATTTCTCTTTCTGTGACTTCGCCTGTATGCCTGCAAGCAGACACACCTTCTAGTTCAGCACAACTGTAGCAACAACTACAATATGACACACACACTCAATGCACAGCCTTTAGGGGGCATCCTTTAAACAAATTATTATTGACCATTCACATTTGAAAGAGGGCACGAGTTGTTATTCTGTAGGTAGCACACTTTATATAAATTTGCTTACAAACTATTTCGACTATTTGGGCCATATTTAATTAAAATTAAAACCGCCTCTTAAGGTCAATAATCAGACTGGGTCAAAGTTACGATTAATAAAATGGTAGCCATACTGTGAGGGGGTTATCGCTGTACCCATGACTATCTACAACTACTGCCCGACGATGCCTAGTCTGGCCATCACTATTTACATTATTAAATGTCTTACAAATTGAGTCACACCTTAAACCATTAGACCCTGTACATCTGAAAGCGCCCGGGTGTTTTCTCCCCAGAGCGCCTGGTGGAGATAAAGCCTATAGCGGTGGCCCCATCTTGCGGATACTTAAGAGATAATACTGGCTGATTCCTTGATATATGAGCTATGAATTTTGTGTGAATTTTCGACATGTGCTTGCATTGAAAAAAGAGTTTTTCGCGATAGAAGTTCACCTTCAAAAAATGCGGCGCCTTGGACATCATAGTTGTTTACTAATGACGAAGTTTGCGTTATTGTTTCGTAGGATGGGACATTTCGGACACTGAACTAAAGGTAAGTTGACAATACATTCGAAGGATATGCAACTGAATGAGTGATAACACGGATGACTTGGATTTTGTTTGTTTCGTTGTCCAAGTTTGGTCACCGTCAGTTGAGTTTTCGGCACGGAGACTGCTGTTTATGTTACTACATGAAAATTATGTCTTTTATTATAATGAATTATGAGGGTACGTATTCTAACTCTGTCAATTGTTCTAATGGTTGACATTTGGTTGTTTCAGGTGTCAATATGCTAGTGATCACAATGTCAACACCGACGTTGACACGACACAGAAGCCATATGTGGGATGACAGTAACCAAGATAGAACACTTCTAAAGCTGTGTTTGCTGTCTATATTTATACAAAGTGAATTGATTTACATTATCTCATGTCTAAGCAAGACATGGCAAGTGTAAATTCACAGTAGAATGCATTTGATGTCAATAAAATGTATGATATTCCACTTTATAGTTGTCCAGAATATAAATTTTATATGTTTGTCACCTATAAATAACAACATATATTTAACCAATCAACACCACAATTACATCATTTTAAAGATAATTCAATGGACATCAAAATAAACACAACTTGCAATTATAAAAAATCAATAGTTTTGAAGATACAGCTTAAAAACTGCAGACACCCATAAATGTTGAGATCTGTGGCAGCAGCCTGGGGAACAGGGACACATGCCAATATAACTGGCTGGGATCTAATGGGTTAATTACTTGGTGATGTTGCAGTGTACACAGGGTGCTTGCACTCACCTGTAGCATACATGTGCAAGAATCTAATATATCCGTAGGCTCATCAAACCGAACAAAACAATCCAGCGGTTTCTGAAAAGTAAAGCCAACCATTCATCCTGTAACACTACTAACTAGCCAAGTACCAACAGTACCAACTACTCCCAAAAAGATGTGCCTTGCATGAAATTGTTACTGATTTGGTGAAAATTACAGTAAGAATAATATGACATACCAAAGCAATGACAAACTGTGTTATGACTTATTAACAAATATGTTTACAATTTTGCTATTTTCGGCACTTTATTTACCAGTAGGTAGTCTTGATATTCATAAAAAATTATTATCATTAATACAATTGATAGAATGAACCAAATCAATTTTTCATTGAATAACAGGATAGTTTTTATTAGCATTAATTTCATTAAAAATATGACACAAACCGACAGTTATCTGCAATTTACGGTAATACCAGAAAGGCAAGGCCATGTGCATCAATATACTGGCACTCCTGGCAACCATGTTTGTTTGTGTGATAAATGCTAAATTAATCAGTACTACCGATATTACTAGCTGTTTTATACATGCACAGAACCACTGCATCAATTTTGAATTTGCGATACACCTGGAATATTTCCATGTTTTCTACTTACATGAAGAATCTGGTTTTTGATCCTTAAAAATCTGATCGGCAGTACGCTATAGCTTTTGTCAACTCTGGGAGTAAGTGCACTTTAAAAGCTATAACTTTACATAACATTTTTTTTTACAAAACAATTTGTTTAATGTCCAGCTTCTTACCGAGTTGGTTCACACATAAGTGTAACTGGGTGTGACGAGTTAAATCTTCTTCGCCAATTAAATTAATGAATAAATCATAGTTATTAACATGCGCCAACAATAAATGAAATCTCTCACTCAGTCTGAGCTTACAACTTACAATGAAGTAACTCCTTGAAACTTGGGAGGATTCACATCATATTTTACAGCCTTCTGGACCAACCTACAAATTCACAAAAAAACTTTAGGGTCAACAAAACAATGAGTTGATTACACTGTACAAGACACAGCACACATCCAGTTTATGTGGAGCATCAATTGAGAATTTGAGACACTTGATAAAGTTTCATCTGGATAAATTATTTATTTCCCACCATTGTAAATATCACTTTTATATATATCAATGGTCGGGTCCTCTTTTAATGTTCTATTACATTCTGCCACCACTGAATAATTGATATTCATTGTCACATTTCTTTCAACATTAATTCAGTCGATCAAATGACTGGTGACTTTAACATGAAATCTACACTGTTGACTAGCAGGCCTCGACATTACACTGGCCTGGCACGTTTTTTTAGGCTGTCGGGCCACCAGTTTTCATATTTTTCTGGTCCGCCGGGCCACTGTTTTCAATCCGACTGACCACCATCGTGTTTCTGGTAACCCAACCCTACCTAAAAAAATAGGACAACCCTAAAGCTTAATCTTTTTATTTGTTATGTAAATCAATATTTGTTTTGATACATTTTTGTTGTAACTAATTAAATAACAGCAAACTCAGTCATGCATATACAATGACTTGTGTGCACTGCCAAACTCATTTGTATCCGCCCGTGTGATTGGCGAATGGCGGGGGTCATTAATTATTCACCCAATATGCGGTCTTGTTACACGTTAGCTACAGATGGTAGGCAATCTCAACTGTCTGCATGATCAAATGCCAGTGCATGTAATATTCCATAATAGAAAGGCATCAAGGAAATTTGTTATACTGTCAAACATTTTATAGAATTGCTAAAGACCATGGCTGCAGCGGTGGATCTTGTAATACAGCTGTTTACATCAGCATTGGTCATCGCCAGTAATAATGATAACATGATACACATGGTATTGGCGTTCAGATACATATTTATCATGGTATGTGCCTGATCGTGGCAATACTTGCCTTAGCATTGAGCTTCAGGCACAGCCAAAGCCAAGAAATGCTTTTGATGGACAGCCACCTAAAGTATCAAACCGCGAAATGAAAATAGGTCGGTGACATCTCAGATTTTGCATTAATAGCAGACTGCAGTGATACTACGATTAAAAATCTTCATTTAACTTTGCGTTGTCACTTCTGATAGTCACTATCTTAATTTTAAAGTCAGCATTATGTCGCTCCAGGCGAACCTTAAGACTTTGTGGACTACTTCAGTGAAGTGACAATCAGGCACATTGGTATCAACATATTTTTTTTACAAAATCATGGACAGTAACTTTTCAAATCTACTTGCCCCCTGGGCCAGTGGATACGAAATGTTAATGTCAAGGTCTGACTAGTATGATTGCTTTGTGAACTGACATGTGGTTTATTTATTATTATATACACCATCAAAAATAAACAAATACAACATTAAGTTAAATATTTTTACATAAATGCACAACTCGGTTGTCACATTAACTGTTCTAAAAATGTTAAATAACTGCATGCCAAAATTGCAAGCAAGTACAACAAAAAGCTCACAATAAGAATCCATTAGTGATGTTTACTAGCTATTAATTTTATACAAAAATCGAACATGTTAAAAAGCTGTAAGAGCCCGACAGTTAATCAGCTGACAAGTACAAATTTTATTTTATTTGCGGCCCAAGATTTACTAAATGTAAGTCGAGTGGCACAAATCAAAACATTATATATACACATCAGGAAAAGGAATGTTACACACGTACAACTACTTGTACATACATCATGGCAACCTTCCAACTGTTAACAACGTTATTACAATATTAAAGTTTATTTGAGGACAACAAACCCGCCATATTATGAAAACAACAGCAGTTGAACGGCTTCCCGATCTTGACACGATAATGGCAGATTTATGTGGTTTTACATACAGCAAACAATAGTAATGGATTCATGTTATATGCTTTTCATTTGGTATATGGTGCATTAGCTACCTACATAAGTTACTGGAAAGGTGCATCCGATTTGAGTTACAAAATAGCCATAAACGTTCTAGAACTCGGAACAAAATTCAATCGAACGAATCAATCATGGCTGCTCTCGCAGCGATTGGTCTCGAGAGTCGTTCGGTCATTTCCGTGACCGTTATATATGTTATATTTAATATATTCAGATTATTTTTCAATTTAGTCTTATGTCTAGCATTATATTCCAATCAAAAATAATGAAGTAGCTATTAAAAATGTATTATTAAATTGTCAATATGGTTACGGAAATAACCGAACGAGAAATGGGTCATCGGATACAAAATGGCGGCGCCCAGGACATTGCAAGGTTTGTTTTGGCTGTTGTCAAACATATTTATTTTCCTGTATTGTTTTACATGCGCATTCACACGTGTATGTAGCGGTTCTAAGAATGTATATCATCTTTTATTTATGCGTGTCATATTTAAAAAATTAACATTTGAATAAATCGTGACAGTTGTACCACTGCTCGAAGTCAGACTTGTGCCCTGCCGTGGTCACGGCGGTGGAACTTGTCTTGAAGGAAGGAGAATTCCGGACGTCGTAACAAGCCACCCTACTACTAGTGTCGTGCAATCCTGTCTGTATGTGTTCACCATATAAGTACGAACACATACATGTGGATATATACACACTTAATGATAAATACATTATTTAAATTTATGTGTTTGTTTGGACTATTTTGGCATATTGTCGATTATTTATATTCTAGTAGTTATAATTAAATAAACATTTATTTAAATATAATAAAATAAAAAATGTGATTTTATGAACGATACTCTTCAACATAACAGTCCAAATTAATCGTGTGTCAGGAGTATGTTTTTGCTTACTGCGTAAATGAAGTGAACAGTGACCTGCCCATATGACCTTGTGACCCCAAATAGTACAGCATGTACTGCCAAATCAAGTCCCTGAGTGGCTGAGCTTTACTATTAGATTCTTTGTTTTCTTGTTGTTATTATTTCCTTGCAAATAATTGCACTATTACATTTAATTATGTTTAAAATACACATTATATTATAACAATTGTAATGTGCATTGTGCACTATTAGTAAAACCACCTTAGTTGCAGCGCCTATTTCTGACACTACTAGTAGATGCCTACTCCTAGCTTGGGACTACATTGATAGCAATAATCCAAAAACTGTACTTGTCCATGAGAGAAGTCAGTCTTGAAATCTATATATGTCAGCTAAAATGTGTACTTCCCCGAATAATTGCAGAGCCAGAGGGAAAGCAAGTTAATTTTAGATGAAACCAAACAAAATGTTTCTGCTGTTTTGTGCTTGTACATCTACTCTTGATCCATTATATTGCCACAGGCTATGTACGGTAAATTAACTTTAAATTTAAAACTTAATTTGGTTGTGGCTTATGTACAGTGACTCAATAAAAGGAACATCTGCTTAATGCCTTAACATGAACAACATTGAAATCCTCTTCTGGCCTCAGTGGTCTGTGTTTACATACCCATGACTATTCAGTGTCTGGTAATATCAAACAGTACATGTATGTATTTTAGTTCTGTAGCGTTCCTATAAAGTGGGCCATTTTCCAATACTAACTTACTTGTGTTATTGCAGTGCTCCAGTTACGAACAGCATTCAGTCGACTGACTACAACACGGCCATGTGTTTGTGCCATCCAGTATCAGCAGGTTCGACACAAGAAGGGTGCCGGTCGCTTCAAGGCGCCAACAGTCGGCAAAGAAAAAGATAAATGGGTCCCTCGGCTGAGAAAGTAAAGTTTTGATTCTTATTAATTAATTGAACGCAATAGCTTGTAAACATTAGCTAAACTAGAACTTTGCAATTTGTTGATAAACAATGTTCATTTGTTATTGGTAAACTTTTACTGTATTTATGTAAGATTGGGTAGCTGTATTTGATTGAGTTTATTGACATGTGTAGTAGTTAGTATTTATAAATTTTAGTAATAATAACACTAAATGTATTAATGCATATGCAGCAGTACAGTTTCAACATTTCCTCTCTCTAACAAGTTCAGTTGTCCTGTCTACCAGACAATATTTTTCACCAAGTGAAAGTCAATAATTCGATTATTGTTATAAAATAGTATTTAAATAATAGTTTAAATGTTTACCAGTAAATATTCTTAAGTTATCTACTGATAATAGCACAATAGGTAAGCCACTCAGATGCACGTGTCCCAAATACAGACCCCTCAAATCAGCCACAATTCATTCACCAAACTGACTGTTCTATTTCTAGTGGAGTTGCTTAAAGCACAGTTAGTTTAACTAGAATGCAGGGTTTCTGTCAGAAAAAATAATTTGGGTACAGAGTTAGTCAATTGTGAGACTGCGTAACTGGCAGGCTAAGCCTGCCATGGCTGCCATAGGTGCTCGGATAGGCGGGTGGTGTGGGGGTCCTCCCCCCAAAAAAATGGATTTCTAGATGCTCTGAGAAGTGATTTCCCGGCATTTGGAGTCGGAAATCCCGCCCGGCTCATGGTGATCATTTCCATGTTTCATAGGAGAATGAATAATAAATGTAACAGTCAGCAGGAAAATTGTAAACTGTAGTATGGTATCTTGTTGGGTTATTTTTCTGCACCAAGAAACAATGAATACTCAAAAACATCGCGAAAAATGTACAGCCATAACAGCACACCGTATTCTTTACAATAAGCCTACCAATATACCGGTACGCCATGTTCTATCCTGAGGTGAAGGCTTTAATCCCGCAGTGAATACCACATTTAGCCAATCACAGAATAGCTAGCATAAATGTGTTGGCACGGGCTCATTCTTCACCTTAAAAACGTCATCAAGTATGAGTTTCATTGCACAGAATAAAAAATTAATCTGGATTTATTTTGGGTACGTATCTGTACCCTAGAATAATTTTTGGGTACGTAATTTTACCCTTTTATCCTGCTTTCGGAAACACTGGAATGTGATTCATTTTTATCTAAGTCTTTGCCAAAAGTTAATCTTTTTTAGTTTTATGGACTATGTTGTTGCACAACATGCTTGTATCTGTTTTCCCTAAAGTTGAATTTACTACTACAGTTGTGTGCATAATGTGAAACCATGACTATTGGCTGTCCTGTACAGATTACAACAAAAGACAAAAGTGATGCCAAAGAGTTGGAACGAGTTCCTGGCACGTACTCCACAGGACGATGTGTGGATTCGCACGTACTACCCAAAGCCCATGTTCCCATTCAGCGAGTGTATAGAGATGCATCGTGAGTTCGCTGCCCCGGAGATGACCAACAATGTGAATGGCCTCGTCTGTATGGAGGCAGTTCTTGACATGACTGCCAAGAAAAAGGTAAACTAGTAATGCAACTGATGCAACACTATTGCATATATAAGTTTATAAATACAAAGTCTCATAATTGTTTTCGTAAAATCATAAATATAGTAGAAACTATATTGTAAAAAAAGTCTGCATTGATGTTTTCTTTGACTATTAAATAAAATGTTCAACTGAAGTTGAAAGATGTGCTGTCCATGTCTAGTGATAAGTTTCCATAAAGTTTCTACAGTAGTATGCCATACATTCTAGTAACTGAGATTTATTCACTACTTATCATTAAAGAGATTTTACTTTAACAAAATAGGAAATCTTGCCGCACTTTAAACCAACTCCCTGCTTTTCATTGACACGTGTTTGTGGACTTTTGAGTCTGAATAAAGATGATAATAATTATGTATAGTCCTTTTCTAAATGTAAAACTTCTAATATGTTGTTTTATAGTTGTTCCTCAGTTAGAACTGTATATTTCAGTGATGTCTTTTTTGCAGACTAAGTTTATGGGAAACATTACCGGTACAATTTGTCTGCCACACTTCTTTGATGATGGCACGGAAAACAGGATTGTTGCTTTCTGCAAGGTAAGATTGTGTTTTCCGTGAATATTAATTTTGCTGAGATTAACATACCACCAGATTAAAGCATATGTAGGTTTCGTGAACATCTGTGTATTAATATGCTAACTTTCGCAGGTGCTGGGTCCACTTGTCTCTCTATATTCATTTACTTCATTGGTCCATCAGCTTCTGATCTATCTGCCAATTGGCGATAAATTTAAATGTAGTTATTTAGAGTTATCGACAGTGGGCAAATTGAATAGCCAGAGGGTGCATCTGTGGCAACATATTCACTTTACTCTCATCATAACTGACGAGAGCAGAAATTAAATGGTCAGTGGGAACGAGTTTGTAAGGTAAACAATACTGCAATGTTGGGTGGGTGTAAGCTGGTAAATCAGTATGTTTATTATTTGTTTCTAGTCAACACACATACTCATGTGTATGCACAGGCATGCACGCATGTACATACACACACACACCGCTATAAATTGTTACTATGCTGACTAGGGCATTTTCTGTTTTTCTACCAACTCTGGAATATCATACCTCTTAGTGTTAGGTCTAAAATATTACCCAATTTTGTCATTATTTAACAACTTTCCTTCATAAACGTGCATATCCACCTTAACTCCCTGGTGATTTGGTCCAACTGTTGACGACTTTAATATGGCTTATCGATTCTGAGACTAACCCTTTTGTACTTGTACTCTGAGCCTGGTTTCTGAGGATTTAGGCACAAAATAAGTTGTCTTATTATTATTAATTGTTATTTTATAGACAGCTGAAGATAAGAAGATAGCTGAAGACATGGGAGCAACCTATGTTGGTGGAATGGAGCTCGTCAAAGCTGTGAGTATATCAGCTGACATGTTGTTTGAGCTGCAGTCTACACATTCCTGGCCCGACCTCCAGCACAGATGTAGCCATGTCCTGACGCAGCTACCAAGGAATGTATTGATGCCACTCAAAAGGAGTGAATGTTCGCTGCGGATGGTCTTAACTTTAAGTGAAATTACCCCCTATGGCAGTTTTGGCCATACAACCCTGAGGTGTGCACATGGTAATGTTTAATCAATGTCCAGTTTGATCAACATGTTAATGAAGGACAGATCTTCTTTGTTTAAGCAATGTTGTAGGGATTTATAACAGTCCCTTGGATTCCTGAACAATTTATTATGCAGTTTTTTTTAAACTTTTCGAATGCTAGCATCCATTGTGTTACCTCAACCTTTGTGCAATCAATTTACTTACTCATGAGTGTAATAATTAAGCCACATAACCTGTTATGTTTCAGTTTAAACTAAATATATATTGACTATTTTCCCCACAGCATTAATCACATTCAGAGTTGACAATATTGTTAGCAGACACTTTACAGCACACAGTAATTTTGCTTATCAAAACACCACAAATCTGTCACCAATAAATCACATATATGCACATTTCATAATTGCATATATCTTACAATATATTCACACCTACTCGTATATCTTCTACTGCTTTTGCAACATTCAGTTAATACATAGTCTTTCAAACAGCCTAAGGAAAACTGTTGCTAGTAGAAGTGACATTTTAAATAATTTTACTTGTTATGCTTATTTAACTTGGTTATTAATTTTATTTGTATGCACAATGGATCACCAATAACATCCAATGGTTGATGCAACGATAAGATCAAGAGACGAACTGTACAGGCCAAAGGAGCTTTTCACAACATGAAAACATGTCAACAAACTAAAATATATAACTCTAAGTGATATAACATGTACTGCAATGCTACATAGAACCCATATTGCTATATGGATGTGAATCCTAGACAATAACCAACCAAAGTTTCACAAAAAACCGTAAAAGCCACTGAACTATGGTTCTTAAGAAGAATGCTGCGAGTGCCATGGACTGCAAAGCAGTGAAGTTATCCTTAGGACAGCCAAATCAAAAGGAAAGATCATAAACAAAATTAGAACACAACAAGCACGATTTAGAGGCCAAAACATGAGAAAGAAAAAGTTAGAACATATAGTAACAACACGAAAGATAGAAGGAAAAAGATCCAGAGGACGCCAGAGCATAAAAATAATACATAGTCTCTCAACATGGTGTGGAAGGAGCACAACAGAACTGCTACAAACGACCGTGTGGTTTGGAGGGCCATGATCACCAACGCCTGTGACAGACATGGCACACAGAAGAAAAAGAACACTGTGTGTGTGTGTGTGTGTGTGTGTGTGTGTGTGTGTGTGTGTGTGTGTGTGTGTGTGTGTGTGTGTGTGTGTGTGTGTGTGTGTGTGTGTGTGTGTGTGTAATCAGTAATGTTAATTTAACATGTTTATTTTATTGTATTTATCAATTTAACTTGTTCATTTAACCTACCCAGTATGTTTAATTGTCTTTTTAACATATTTTATTAATTTTTAACTTTCCGAATTGTTCAAAATGTACTTAGTTTCATCATGTTAGTGCCTTTGAGCAGGTTTTAACATGAACATTTGGCACATTATAAATGTATTGTAATAATAATATTGTTCTAATCTGCCATCAGTTGGAGAAGGGAGAGATCCACCATGAGGACTACAACCATGTCCTCTGTACACTAGACATGCTTGTGGATGTCGCAACCATCCGAAAACACCTCAAAGACTTCTTCCCAAACAAGGCAAAGGGTATGGTGCATTCAGAATACTTTTGGCTGTATTTATGAATGTCAGTGTGTTTAATGTGTATGCAAGTACTTTTGGTTGTGTGTATGAGTACTCTTAGCAGTGTCTGTGTGTACTATTAGATGTGTCTAAGAGTACTTTTAGCAGTGTCTTAATTTGTGAGCACATTGGTTGTCTATGTGAATACTGTTGGCTGTGTCTGAAAATACTGAATACTATTGGCTGTGTCTGAGAATACTGGGTACTATTGGCTGTGTCTGAAAATACAGGGTACTGTTGGCTGTGTCTGAGAATACAGGGTACTGTCGGCTCTTGGCTGTGTCTGAGAATACTGGGTACTATTGGTTGTGTCTGAGAATACAGGGTACTGTTGGCTGTGTCTGAGAATACTGGGTACTGTTGGCTGTGTCTTAGAATACTGGGTACTGTTGGCTGTGTCTGATGGGTACCATTGGCTGTGTCTAAGAATACTGGGTACCATTGGCTGTGTCTGAGAATACTGGGTACCATTGGCTGTGTCTGAGAATACTGGGTACCGTTGGCTGTGTCTGAGAATACTGGGTACCATTGGGTGTGTTTAAGAATACTGGGTACCATTGGCTGTGTCTGAGAATACTGGATACTGTTGGCTGTGTCTGAGATTAGTGGGTAATATTGGCTGTGTCTAAGAATGCTGGGTACTATTGGCTATGTCTGAGAATACTGGATACTGTTGGCTGTGTCTGAGATTAGTGGGTAATATTGGCTGTGTCTGAGAATACTGGGTACCATTGGCTGTGTCTGAGAATACTGGGTACTGTTGGCTGTCTCTGAGATTAGTGGGTAACATTGGCTATGTCCATAGGTACTTTGGGTGACAACATGGAAGAGATGATGAACCATTTTGTGCGTGGCAAAACCTACCTATCAACAAAAGATAGTGATGCAGTCGGTCGACTAGAAATCAACATTGGCACGGTATCTATCACTTTTCTGTCACAGTTCACGGTGATCACCCAAAAATAGCAGTCAGTAAGTTAGATTTATTTTTAATGCCTGCTTAGTATAGAATAATACCTGACCATAATCATCTGTGCTACATTTTGTGATTAGAACATTTGTATTTTGTGCACATTGAATGAGAGATTTAAAATTCATTATTTATAAGCACCTCTTTTGTTTTCTGATTCTGTGTGAAATGATACAACAGTAAATTGGTTGTTTTTTGGGTAGTCGAATGTCTCGGTCACTTTTTTGCGAGAAATTAAAAGAACTGTGTCAGTGCAGTGACCGTGTGTAAGAATTTGTCATAGTTAGTAAACAACTCTTACAATGCTTGACCACTAGTCAATACTTGCAGTTGGACATGACAACCGAGCAGCTGTTGGACAACTTCAATGCGTATGTCGCTATGATCTCAGACCACAGGGCACCTAACCTAGGTACGGACTGCTCGTCTGCTCTTGTTCTTAAGAAATGGTTGCATATGTTCGCAAAGTCAAAAAACGTGTAGCATTACACATGTGACCCCCCACAGAGAACTGGTAGTAAGTCACATAGGCCTACCCTGCACACAAGCCAAAATAATTGTCTAGGTCATGTATAATACATTTTATGATTTTGACTGAAATGAAAACTGTATAATATCATACTCCAATGTCTAGTTTATTTTCCTTGATAAATAATCCTAAATTAATAAAAGGTAAAAATGGCATGATTTCTATAAAAAAAATTCCTCTTTGAAGTTTGCACCTATTTTTTTAGGTCACATGAGTGTGGTGGTTTGTTTGTATCACTAGTGGTGGCACCTATTGGATGGACAACACATTAATTCACATTGACATAATTGTGAAAATCGGAACTGGATCGAGTAGTGGGTAATGTCTCAAAATCGCAAGTCACACAACACTTATCTGTGGGGGATGGTTCTGTGGGAGATGGTGGCAGTGGTTTGAACCTGTACAAAAGTACTGTGGAGACATTTACCAATATCATATTATTAAACTGATTGGTGATATTATTAAACTGATTGGTGATATTAACTATTAAACTGATTGGTGATATTATTAAACTGATTGGTGATATTAACTATTAAACTGATTGGTGATATTATTAAACTGATTGGTGATATTAACTATTAAACTGATTGGTGATATTATTTACCTGTTCACACACCTTGTATTGGGACATCACACAACCGAATTCGTGATGAGGTAAACCAGGTGAGGAAGCAGCTTTAATTGTCAGAGTATCCAGCGTCACCCTAACCCTCGCCCGGGGTACAGGCAGTACAAGTTCCTTCCATGTTACATGTAGTCTTAGAAAACGACACATTTATACGTTGTTGGTTGTATGTTTTTTAGGACCATTCATCACAGAATCCTACGTGACATGTCCGCCTTCAACGGAGCGATTTAAAGTCTCGCCTGTAGAACTGGTTCCTGCGAGTCGGAGGTCAAATGAGGGCAAAAGGAAGAAACCCTCGGGGACAGAGGAGGAGGAAGAGGGGGAACTGGCTGCGGCAAACTGAAACAGTTTCTGCTGAACATTTGTTAATGAAATTATGAAGACCGTGTATGGATTGGAGATACCGTATCTAACCTAATAGAAGAACCTGGTGTCATAGACCAAATCAATTTATTGTTTCTTGACTTCAACTTTGTCTGGTTAATAGTTTAAATTAAAATTAGATGCTGATGACAAATTTGAAAATAATTTATCTTTATGTCCTGCATGCAATTATTTGATACTATACAGTCTGAATAAAACTGACACATTGGGTGGTATCTTAACAGTCCTTGTTCAGCAAATCATAAATAAATTGTAATGACACCACATTTGGTTTTCTTTGTCATGATTCTTATGGATGGTCACATACATTTTAGATGCAAAAATTATAGCATTATATATGTGCTGGTAGCGCCACCTGTTGAGTGGAGCATATACTAATGTGCATGACCCTACTGAGGAGAGATCAGAATTGGAGTGTGATGTGCATTGTCTTGGCAACATGTTAGATAAGTTGAATCCGATAGCTATTAGGTGTGGTATGGAATCCATTTTGGATTGCCCAAAATTAGTGGAGGGCGCGATTATTTAAAACACTGTTTTCCGGACTGCAAACTTATGAGGCCACACCAGACGGAATTGTTAGTTTTTGTACAGAAAATCAAAACGACATCGCAACTATGGACAGTCAAGATTTTATTGACATACATCGTACACCACACTTTCAATTACATCATCTTAATAATATAAATCACACCATAATTTTTAAATGGCACCATATCATTCCGTAGAATGGTCGATTTAACATTACAGCAGATGGCAGCACCAGTGCATTACACAACTGCGGACAACAAAGATACGAACTGAAATAACTAGTCCAATAATACTGCTTCTCAAAGTGTACTTAGTCGTTGCCTCTTGTCTGAAAGCACTGTTTGCATTGGGTTAAGGAATGCTTGCTTCAGCTCATCACCTCGAAAGTCGAGCATTTTATTAATACCTTGGAAAGATATAAACACAAGAACCAACGCCCTAAAAAGTAATGGTGAACACCAAAAGCATTTCAGAAATTGTGAATGACCCCCATCATATTTATATTGCAACAAGGCACTACAGGTGACAGAAGCAGAAAATAGCCATCTTCATATAACCTCCTACATAACAACTACAGCAGGTTCAGTCTAGATTACTGAAGTCTTGACATCAGCACAACCAAAGGAACTAACATCCATTTTTAACGCCATTTATGCATTTTTATTCTATAAGAGTAATGAAGGTTATTTTACTCGCTATAAATAGCAGTGATTTGTTCGTAAACAAGCTATTGTTTTTTCCGAACACGTCACTGGAATGAGCTATTATGATAACATCATAACAATGCATTGAAAGCATTTTCCAGTTATTACCTAGTATTCGTCACACAAGTAATTTTGGCCCCAAGATATTTAACATGATGAAAACAGATTTGAAACTGTATTGATGCTCCAGTGACCAATCGGCACCAATAATCATATCATGATTACAATTTATTTAAAAAGAATGCATCACCAACTGTCATAAATGTGTTTATAAAATATGCACTACCAGTGTTGTTGTGATGTGGACACTGTTGTAAAATAGCTGTAAAACAATCTGCTTTGACAAAAAGCCTGTATAAACAGTATACTGTAAACATCAGGCTATGCAAAAGACACCTTAAGATGAACCAATGTATATTTGAGTGTGCAAAGCTTTTATATCTTGCAGAAATCTATCCTCTCTTGTGGACCAGAATATATGGCCCATTATGTGAAAGTGAGGCCAGCCTCGTTGTAAACTTTGAAGATCTTCTCGATAGACGTGATGTAGGCTGCAGTGCGGATGTCAAGGCCAAGATTGTATTTTCTTGCCGTGTTCATGATGTTCTAGAATTAGAACAAAGTTGGACATCACCATTTTTGCATCATATACTGAGGTTATGGTGCAGAACACGGTAAACAGTAAGGTAGTTTTTACAACAGAACATAGAAAGGTTTTTAAAATGGTGTTGGCATAGATAATCTGCAGAAATGGATTGAGACAAAGAAGATGATACTGTGCATACGTTCGAACAAGGCATAAAAAGTATAACAACAGTTTAACCATTACAGCAAACAAACCATAATTATACACACGTTAACATAAAGATGCATTATGTCTACTCTGTATTGTACTCTCCCATTAAACCATAATGGGAGCACAATCTCCAATTAATCCAGTATTCTATGTGTCATAATATTATATTCATTTGCTCACATGTGCAGCAGGCTTGGGTTCAAATGCATTTGCATTTGAAAATGTCGCACTTGCATTTGAGTTTAAGGATCAAAAACATTTGCATTTGAAACAAAAACACTTGCATGTGAATGCCAGGACCAAAAACACTTGCATTTGAATGCCAGGACCAAAAACATTTGCATAAAAAACATTTCCATTTGAATGCCAGGACCAAAAACATTTGAATAAGAAACATTTGCATAAAAACATTTGCATTTGATTAAAACATCTAATTGTCCAGATGTTGAACTGGTGATTCGTCTGTCTGGTGTCTATAGTTGTCCGTCTAGCTACACATTCATTTATACACAGTCAGACACAAATGTATAACTTTGCTCCAATTTTGGAGAACGGGTCTATCAGGTTCAAGTATCGGTTGACAGATTTAAAAGCCTGGACCTTGACCCTGATGTGCTGGCAAGTGAGAAACGTAATTCACCTTGATAAGGGTATCCATGAAATGCAATCAGTGAAGTTCTTACAGCCTTACAGTTGAATAATGATGCCAATTTTGATACCTCTCTTTATTATTAATACCAAGTCCCACTAAGTTTTTGCTAACAGTAAGTAAAGACAAAGTCTACCTTGTCTCACTGTCTTTAGCAGTTGACTATATTTATATTTACAGAGACAGCAATTAAGGGCTCCAGCCTTAGTGTGAGAGGAAGCTGGCCCATTTGAGCAAACCCCTTTGTTTGTCCAGGTTTAGTGTTCAATTCTTTAGCCCACACCTGTATCCATAATTAAATAGGTCACCTGTTCAGGTTGTTACATGTGATTGTAGGGTTTGGACTTTGTAATGATTCAGAATTTCTCATGGAGAATAAATCTTGAGGCTAAAGACTCACAGTTACAGTACATTTGATGAAGTACCTACACAATGGTGTAATACAGAAAATCAAACACAACAAATAAAACTGACATTATTATTGGCTAGAGAATGTAAGAATAGTATAACCTTTTAAAGATTTCCAAATGGTTTGTACAATTTAAAATACTGTAGGCCTATCATGTCTTAGAGAAGGACACATAAATCACAGAATACACTTTGGACAAAAAACAGTTGAACAGTTTTGTAAAAACAACACTTATTATACTGATGACATTTGCATCTGATTTTAAAACATTTGCATTTGATTACTAAATCATTAGCATCAAAATATGACATCTTTACAAAGTTTATAAACACATTGTTGAACCTGTAAATTTATTTTCCAGTATTGTCTTTGACTCCACCTCATTTTGGAGCAAGTCTTAAATGCTATTGTGTAACCTGTGAATCCAGTCCTACACCAAGCAGTTTGTGCTCAGTGGGTTAATCCTGTGCTCAGTATTGACCCTCTGGACAGACTGCTTTGTTGAGCAGTGCATGATTGAAAGGCTGGAAGCCATGGATGGATCATTTGACCATCAGATGCTATGCAATTAACAATATACCAGAGTTGTCCACTGGAGGATGTCAGTGGATCACATGTGCGAATCATTGCTGTTGACTATAACCATATAAACTAACTACCTGGTACCACACCTTTCCCGACATTGAGTTATTCAAGATGCCAGCACTTGCATTAGCATAATATCACAAACCGATTGCATTTGATTTATAGAAAACACTTGCATTTGAATGAATAAAAACACTTACATTTGCATTATATAAAAAATTGTATTTGCATTTAAATGTAACTATGTGTCTGTGCATTTGCATTTGAATCCTTTCAAACATCCGCTCACTCGCATTTGAACCCAAGCCTGATTATGCAGTAACAAAAATACTTGAAATGATGACTTAAGATAATTTAATATGATGCTTATTCTTTCAAAATATGTCGCAGCAGTGTCACCTATAGGATAAAGCACTTCACAAGCCATACAGTAGTGTACAATAACACAAATTAGATGTAAAACAGCAGATGTCTCCTGCTACTCACCAGAGATGCCCTCTCCATGGAGTATTCAAGGCCAGAATGGACAATGTCTTTCTCAGAGGCTCCCTAAAACAGCATAAATTTACATACAGCTCATAGGAAACATATACAATTACATTTCATCACATAAGTAAGACCACCACTCATAAACAGGTTCTGATTATATTAATTAAAACCCTGTATGGATAAATAAGTTGTTAATTATAAACAAAAGAAAATGGTTTATTCTTAATTATCTGAAGAAATTTTTTTTTTTTGCAGAGTATGCCAATAGTTTATTTAGTATTTTCCAACACTTCTTTCACTGAACTATACATGTATTTACCTACTAACACCTCTTCACTTCAGCCGGAGCACAGGGCCGAAACAACACTACGTCACACTGCATCGTCTCTAAAAGGACATCTAACTTAATAGATTATTATCAAAGAAATCATCTACTTACTGCAATTCGTGTTTTGAATGCCTCGCTAGGAAGTATAGGAATCTTCTCCCCATCGTTCTTGGAAAACTTGCGTTCAAGCGATTGTTGAACGCTCTCTACAATGGAATGTGTATTGCAGTGATTATTTCAATTTATTATACAGCCAAGAGAGTATTCATTATATTCATGCATCAACTAATATATTTTACATAACACTATACTGTAATGTATATAACGTATTAATGTATATAATATCTGCATCACATCTGCGCATGCGTGAACATTGAACATCTCGCTTTTGGTAACTCGCTTATATTTCTAATCTAGTGAAGTTATTATACGTGTCTGATCGTCAACATTGGTATATATCAATATTGTGACAATGCTCCGCTTGAGGAATAAACAACTGATGACGATCTACGTTGCGAAACCACGTAAAACTGAACTTTGAAAATGTATCGTTGATCATCCACTTGGCACCAAAAACGCCATCTTTGTTTACATTGTTGGCAAGCCGAGGAATATCGACAATCAACGCAATTCACGATGCCACGCACAACGCCACGCAGAAAAGATGACGACATCTCAGAAATCACCGAGATGAAGCAACAACGACATTGCCGGCATTACAACATTCCAAAAAGAAATCGCCTACCTACTGAAGGAAGTCAGCCAACTACAGAAAGCTAACGAAGCGAAAGACCAAATTATCCGTGAACTTGAAACAAAAGTTTACGATCTCGAACAATACTCTCGGATTGATGATATAATCATCACTGGCTTCCAAACAAACCACAAAACATACGCTCGGACTGCAAGCAGCACAACGACCGAAACAGACGCGGAAGCACCGCCCGAAGAAACGTCCACACTGGAGGACTGCGTTGTGACGTTCCTCACAACGAAGGGAATACCGATCACCAAGAACGACATTTCGGCATGTCACACCCTAGGCGGCGCCAATCGTAAGTCGGGAAGTCGGATACCACGCATTATCATCAGATTTACCAACCGTAAAGCCAAAACAAACGTCCTGAGAATGGGAAAGAAACTAAGAGGCACGAACGTGTACGTAAACGAACACTTAACCGCCAAGCAAGCAGAGCTGGCCAAAACTGCCCGACTACTGCGCAAGCAAAATAAACTTCAGTCCACGTGGACGAGAAACTGCAAAGTGTTCGTAAGACTAAACGGTCCACCAGACAGTGCAAAAACATACCTTGTAAAATGCCTGAAAGACTTCCAAGACCTGGGCCTTGGTCTGGGACTGGCGTGAGTTGACTGATCATTGACAATGTTGTTGTTATTGTTGTGCAAACGCTGTCTAACTATTAGACGCTGCATACTTCTTCTTTGCTTTATTATTGTGGACACACTCATTGTATTGTATGTGGGCTGCATGGTATTTCCTATGTTACCCATTCGTTGTTTATCTAAGCTATCTAGTTACCAGCAACAGTTGATGCTTAAACGTCTCAAATGGCTAAAAATATGATCAAAAAAGACTCGTGCCTAGTTTGTGGGAAATTGTTAAATACTCATTTTGTCAAATGTGGACTTTGTGAGTCTACCTTTCATAAGACTTGTACCAATATAACACAGTATCAGTTTATGTTAATTATTAAAAAAAACTAATTTATCGATGTTCATCCTGCTGCGAAGTTTTTCCATTTGAAGATATGAGCGATGCTGAACTTATTTTTGAGAATTCACCAAATGAACAAGATTACAAAATCTACAAATTAGTTAATACTTGTTCCCAATTTTAATTTTCCTCCCCTAGTTATACTGATTATAATATTTTCGACTTTGAAAATGATATCGATCCAAATAACAACTTTTGCGACAACATCAAAATGTAACTATTACACTGATTCAGAATTCAATGATAATATGTGTAAGCTTAATGGCTTATCATTCATTCATTTTAATGCCAGAAGTCTTAAGAAAAACCTTCTGAAAATGAATTACTATCTGCAAGACTTACATATGAAATTTGATATTGTCGCTGTATCTGAAACATGGGCAGAACTGGATGTTATAGATGATTTGAATCTAATTGGCTACAGTGCTTATCATGTAACTAGAGGATCCCGCAAGGGTGGTGGTGTAGCATTATATATTCGAAATGAATTGTCGTGCAGATTACTTGAAACAAAATACATGGAAGTCGAATATACTTTTGGATGTGTTACAGTAGAACTTGCCATAAAGAATCACGCTAATGTTATTATCAATTGTATGTACAGAACACCTGGTTCAAATTTAGATATATTTTGTGAAAAAATAGAACACATGTTTAATGATGTAAAAGCACACAAAACGATATTTCTGTGTGGCGACCTAAATATTGATTTGTTAAAACATGAACAACACAGCAGCACTAAACACTTCCTTGATTTGATGTATAGTCTAGGTCTTTACCCTCTAATTGATAAGCCAACCAGAGTCACTGACATTTCAGCTACTCTGATAGACAACATATTCACAAATGAATTGCGACACAGTCTCACCTGTGGTATTCTGTATAATGATATCAGTGACCATCTGCCAATATATGCAGTATGCGAGTATCAAATATGTAGAAATACTAAAATGAATACTCAATATACCATAGTAATAAATAAAGACACCTTAACTTCACTCTCACATGAACTAAGTCTACAATCATGGGATGATATTTTAAACTTACATGATGTAAATCAGGCGTATGATCTATTTTTAAACAAATTTATAGGCTTGTTTAGCAAGCATTGCCCTATAAAAATAATTTCAAGAAAAAGTAACTTTTACAAGAAACCTTGGTTCACTAAAGGTTTGAAATGTTCTTGTGCCAAAAAGAAGAAGCTTTACAAAGCATTTGTTATATCCCGCTCACATGAAGCTGAACTAAAGTACAAACATTATAAAAATAAATTAACATCTATATTAAGGTTTGCTGAAAAAGCATATTACAGCACAATGTTGGAGAAACAAAAAAATGATATAAAAGGCGTCTGGAAAATTCTAAATAGAGTAATCAACAAACAATCCAGTACTCCAACATATCCTGCCTATTTTATGAACAATGACAAAGAGATACATGAAAAGAAGGAAATTGCAAATGGATTTAATAATTTTTTTACAAATGTTGGACCCAATCTTGCAAAACAAATTAATCTTCATAAAAATGATGTAGATATATTTGATTATTTGGGAAAAGAAATTTATAAAAGTATGTTTCTAAGTCCTGTTGATTGTTGAACGCTCTCTACAGTGGAATGTGTATTGCAGTGATTATTTCAATTTATTATACAGCCAAGAGAGTATTCATTATATTCATGCATCAACTAATATATTTTACATAACACTATACTGTAATGTATATAACGTATTAATGTATATAATATCTGCATCACATCTGCGCATGCGTGAACATTGAACATCTCGCTTTTGGTAACTCGCTTATATTTTTAATCTAGTGAAGTTATTATACGTGTCTGATCGTCAACATTGGTATATATCAATATTGTGATGATGCTCCGCTTGAGGATTGAACAACTGATGATGATCTACATTGCGAAACCACGTAAAACTGATGATCAAGACATCATCAGAACTGTTCAAAATGTTAAGGGTAAAATGTCAACAGATTGTAATAATTTAAACATGAGCATGATTAAGATCATTATTGCTCACATTGTAAAACCGTTGAAGCACATATGCAATGTTTCCTTTATCACTGGAATATTTCCTAATCAAATGAAAACAGCTAAAGTCATTCCAATATTTAAGTCTGGTGATAAGGGTGTATTTACAAATTACAGACATATTTCTTTGTTGCCCCAGTTCTAAAAAATACTGGAGAAATTATACTGTGAGAGGTTAAATAGTTTTCTAGATAAGTATAATATACTCAGTTCTAGTCAATATGGATTTAGATCAAGCATGTCAACATCTCATGCCTTAACAGAAGTGGTCGAAGAAATTACTAATTCTCTTGATAATAATAAATATGCCATTGGCATATTTGTTGACCTTAAGAAAGCATTTGATACGGTTAACCATGATATATTGGCAATTTTTTTTTTTAATGGTATTCGTGGTGTTGCACATCAGTGGATTATGAGTTACTTGAAAAACAGAAGTCAGTTTGTTCACTATGATAATTGTGATTCAGAAATACTCAAAATATCTTGTGGTGTCCCACAAGGATCTGTTTTAGGTCCAAAGTTGTTTATTTTGTACATAAACGATATTTGTAATGTTTCAAGCATCTTTAAGTTCATCTTATTTGCTGATGATACTAACATGTTCTACAGTAATAGTGATATAGGTGAACTTGTCAGGTTGACAAATATTGAATTGGAAAAGTTACATGTATGGTTTGCAGTAAACAGGCTCTCTCAATATATCAAAAACAAATTATATGTTATTTGGCAAACGTATTATAAAGACACCTGTTTCTATACATATAAGTAAGGAAGACATAAATAAGGTTGAATTCACCAAATTTTTAGGAGTTTTGATAGATAATAAATTAACATGGAAAAAACACATTTCTGTGATAAAATCTAAACTCTCAAAGAGTTGTGCCATAATGTATAGAGCTCATTGACAAACGGGGAATGCTTACTTTATACCATTCCCTTTTTCTCCCATACATTATGTATTGCATTGAAGTATGGGGCAATACGTATGCTACTACCTTAAATTGTTTAGTAGTGTTACAAAAGAGAGTGGTGCGCTTAATTTGTAGAGCTAAGAGGTTGGATCACACTTCTTCTCTATTCTCTGAATTACATATCTTGAAAGTGTCAGATATTGTTGATTTACGAACTGCACTTATTATGTACAAGGCAAATAGCAATTTGCTACCAGTGAACATACAAAAGTTGTTTACTTTGTACAGTCCTGTCTATGCAACTAGACAAAGCCCAACTTTTAAACAACATTTTGCTCACACCAATTTAAAGAGAATGTGTCTTTCGTTTAAAGGTGTAACACTATGGTATTCTCTAGACAATTCTTTAATATGTTCTAAAAAACGTCCATTGCTTTAAAAAAAATACACTGATAATATTTTGCTTACTTACTAAAAATGTATTGTCTATATTGGACTTCACAAATTGTTATTCTTTAGCACAAGTTGTATTGGTGATATATATTTCATTCTTTTAAAAATTGTATGTTGTAATCACGCATGTTGCATATTGTAAAATATTCTTGACTGAAATTATATCAATTGTAAATTGGACAAGTGTTATAAGTGACACACTTCTTCTTGCCCTTTTCAACTTCAAAACTGTGACTTACAATTGTATAATTGGCATCTTTGTGTATTGTATATTGTGCATGTATTGTGTTATTTTTTAAATATTGTGCATGTATTATTATGTTGTTGTTGTTGAATAAATTTTCATTCATTCATTCATTAAATATGTTGTAAAACATGCTAACGAAAGATTATAATATTCTCTCAAATGCAGAGTCACATGCCTGCAAGAATTTTAAAGATGCCATCATTTATACAACTGTTAAATTTAATTCCACACAATGAACACATGATAAAATCGTCTCGAATAAAATGTCTCAATCAAATTATTTCTCAGTTTCTTTGACTTACCAAGTAAATGGTAGTTTGAGTCGCGTTCATACTTGAAGGTCAACCGTCCGTAGCTGACGTGGTTGAGGTTCTTGAGCCACTCGAAGTATGATACTGTCACGCCGCCCGCATTCAGGAACAAATCAGGGATGACCAATATTTTGTTCTTGCGGAGTATCTCGTTGGCTGCGATAGTCGACGGACCGTTGGCACCTTCACCTATGACATGGGCTTGTACTTGGTGTGCGTTGTCCCTGGTGATGACCTTCTCAGTAGCACAGGGCAGGAGGATGTCGCACTTCTCAAACAGCAGACTCTCGCCGGTGTACGGCTGCGCATTGGCAAAGCCAACAATCGTTCCCTGATCCTGGAAACAGATGTTGAGTTTTGGAATTAAAGTTTATCCACAGCGAGTCCTACTGAAAAAAGTTAATGTGAAGGTAAAAGATAAATGTAAGTTCTTATATGATGGTATCCAGACTGATTTACACTTCACCCTCTAGCAGACCTGCTCAATCAAACACTATCAACTTCTCTTGGAAACATTCAGCTATCCTGCGATTACTGTTTGAAGACTTTTCGTACACAACTATCTACCACTGTCTCATTCATACAGTTAAGTGAACTGAAGGAATGTGGTGTGAACAAAATGTTCATGTTCAATGGTGTATAAATGAGCTACAGCTGAATCTGCACCAATCCATCATGGTGAAAACAAATTGCTTGGATCCAAAATATAATTGATTAGATCCAACATGTAAACCTGTTTCGTGCATTGCGTACTGAATAACTGAAACAAAAACAGCACTGTTTAATTCAACTTCTGTTTATCTCACATATAAATGCCAATGCACAAAAATAAAATTTCTTCCAGGCAAAATGTTGTTTAGTTTCTCTTTTCAGTAAAGTTAATATCTACATTTGTGTGAATAAACTTACCAAAACATGGTCTTCGAGCTCACGTGGATTAATGCCCTCTGGGTTTACTATGCTACCATCCTTCTCCATGATTCCTATACAGCGTGCCCCAGCCCGGTGCAGGTATCTCATTGTGTGTAAACCTACGTTTCCAAAACCCTACAAATATATTAGCAGTTTGAATTTGGTTATCAATATGAAACAATGGCTGAAACTTGCAGTGTAACTACTATGTAAAAGATCCAGATCAACAGCTCTATAAAAATACACAAAATGCCTGAAAACTACCTTTATTAATACATGTTATGCATGTCCAGTTCTGAAATTAGAATTTAGTTACATGTTCGGTATTATATATAAGATAACACATGCCCCCTAAATTGAAATTACTACATTATTTCACCCCCAAAAAAAACTGTATACCGACAACAATACTTTGAGACTGTACAAAATTACAAACATGTATCCTGCCTGTAAATGACATTCCAGTTTCTTTATATATTTCAATATCTGTTAACTTTATTTCTCAAGAAAACAAATGTTTGTTTTCAAATATTCTGATTGCGTCAGTTTTCATAGACGTAACATTTTTACCACATAAAGATGAGTTGTCAGTACACATGGAGATTTATCTGAAATGGAAGTAGTCTGTGGATTTCTTTTATGGCCCCAATTCGGGTAGGGTTTCCCACCTGAATGATGAAGGTCTTGTCCTTGAACCCAAGAGTCAACCCGACCTGGGCCATGTACTCAGCATCGTTGAGGAAGTTCTCCAGTCCATGGAAGATGCCCTGAGAAAAACAACAAAACATTCTGTAGGAGTTGGAGCTACAAATTAACATTAGTGAAGGCATTTCAAACATTGTGTACATTCACTGAAGATAACCCTAAGTTCCTAACACCCTTGACGTTGACCCCTGCATTTTTTATAAACTGTGTTCAGATAAGCATATTTTGACTGGCCGGGAACCAAACTGATTGTACAGAAAAGCTATTTAACATAATATTATTGATATGAGATGGTGCCCTATTACAAAAAAACAACTACAGGGAGATTGTTTTAGAATAATCCTACTGTACTGACTGCAACATGTCTGTTGGTAACATGTGCATGTGTGTGTATGGTGTGGTGTGCATGCGCGCGCGCGTGCGTGCGTATTACTTCTCTGCCTTGTAATCACAATACAGGATTCATGAAATCTGAGATATATGGTTCTCTTTGAGTACACAACATGGCTTGCTATGTAAACAATTAACAAACAGAACAAATCAAGCATTTCTAAGGCACAAAATCGTCAGATGTTCGGTGGATGTTTAAATGGATGAACATATAGATTTTATTTCTTGCAGAATACCAAAACTTTCGCAGACAGGAAATCTTTTATAGACGATAACCTTGCATTGGCATATTTCAGTGATTGTATCTTAAAGATGATTTTTATTTTCAAGCTACGGACTAAGATTCTTCACAATACTGCTGCAGTCTAATAACTAACATCATTCATGGCTCGTGGTGAAAAACTTGTGAAATTATGTGCATGATCCCCAGCAAGCTTTGGCTTGCCAACAATGTTGATAACAGCAATGTCACTGTAAAAACTTTGCCTAATTTTTTTCAGAAAGAAAAACATTTGGGGCAATAATTTCTACAAAATAGATGACAGAATGTCCAAATGTTCCATGTGTTCAGCGTGGTGGACACATTGCTAATAATATTTGTGAGGGTTATTTACACTTCAGTGTGACAAAGAGGAAAACACAGCAAGCCATTTGAAATATATCATAACAGCTTGTTACTCAGTACTGTTGTTGAAACATGCACCCTGTAGGCAAATATTGTCTTACTAACCACACATAAAAAGAAGCAGCTAATTATGTCAAGTGCAATTAAAAAGGAAGCACTCTCACAAGCTGTCCTAGTTTTGCCACTTGAGTAAAGTGCTATTGTATAATAATCACACACTGAGGGATTTGTCTACATAGTGCATGTTACTCAAAGAATTCCATACATTTGTCCTATTAACAATCAACACAAGAACTTTTTAGTATTATCTACATGCCGACTACAGTCTAGCGAGGATCTTAGCAGTAATACATGACCAGCCCCCCCCTTCACCCACCCACCGACAAGACATTCAGTAATTGTTGGTGTTTGGTAATGCAATATGCAATGCATTGATGGTGTCATTGTATGTTTTGCATACAAGGACAGACACACGATCATGCCCAATCATGCCCACGGCCTGGTGTCTGTACATATCTGCCAGTAGACAGCACTTCATGTTACAGATACATATGAGTGTTTATATAACACCACTGATACAACGTCAGTAGGTGGCTGGGTATGTTAGGGCATCCAGTTGCTTCAACCAGTTTAGTTAATATTACTGGTATCGTGACATTAACTTTTATCACGTTTTTTGTATTGTTTGTGCCAAATAAAAACTCATTTCAATGATATATAAGTGGCACAGGCCGTGTGCATGATGCCTGTACATGTGTCTATATCTGAGTAAATGAACACCCACATATTAGGACCAAGTGAGCCATATCACATTCATAGTAGCAGTTAATGTTGATTGATGAGGCATTAATTGGGAGTCTTGGTTAATGGTCCAGTCAACTCCATGTGAGTTGTGATAGACAGCCAGTCTCAACACTCGGTTATCTCTTGTCATGGTTCTACCCTTGTCAAACACTGCTCAGGCTTGGGTGACAGTTACAAGGGCAGGCTATCCTGCTCACACAGATAGCACTCTTAAAAGTCAATGGCTTCTTAGTCTACTTGCCTTCTAGACTTTGGATTGCAGTGTTGTTAAAACGTGTTGTTGCATCCAAATCACTGGTGGCTAGTATACTTTCAAAATTCTTTGGCTACATGGGCTCTGTGTCGTTCAGTTTTGTTCTAAATGAATGTTCACAGCACATAAAACATCCAACTGTACAAAAACGACTTACTAAAAATGAATGACGTATCAACATTTCAGAGAAAAACCCAAACCCCAAGCCTCAATTTTTATTTAGCCAGCCCTTTCAATACGGAATTCACATTAAAAACATTTAGAAATGGCTTCCTACATTGTGTTGTCGAGTTACAGTTGCACCAGACTACAGCAGGTTTGTACTATGGTATTACAGACATGTGCACCCATGTGACGACTATGCTTAAGCACACATTGACACGTTTACGTTCGCGTGTGCATGCAATGACATAGGAAATACAAGAACTTGAATTTAATGGGGAGAACATGGAATGGGCAGTAACGTTTAGGATACAGAGTTGTTATGACATGAAGCAAAGGATTGTTACAATTCCAATTGCATGACTCATACCTACAGTTGCAGGAAGGAGAAATATAGTTACATGCAACACTGTTGTTATGATCCAATAGCACATGTTTACCCTGTTTAAGCTAACCCTGGTAAACACCATAATATACTTTCACCATGACTCAACTAGACGAGTACTGGAAGGACACCATCTGGCAGAGGATAGTGCAAGACAGGCATATTTGGAAACGACATGCTGAGGCCTTCGCCCAACCAAGGGAGACTATGCCTGCACAATGATGATGATGATGATGATGATGATGATGATGATGACTCAACTACAGGTCGTGTTATCATCCTGATCTATCTGGTTGTTTTCAGGGGACGCTCGATTTGGAACTAGGACAGATTGGGGAGATCTAGTCTTACTGGTCGTCTCTCTTCAATCAATGACAGGCTGTAGTACTCTTACAATACACACATAGTGTGTGACTACTGCTCATCGTTGACATTGGTAGCAATTACAGTTTCTTTGGCTTCTTTGAAATTTGTCTTTTTTAAACATTCATCGTCTTCTTATCTTATATTTTTTCTTCAGAAACACACTAAAATGACAGATCCAGCACATCACTGTTTTGCCTGCATCACAATCATAAATGTGACAGTGATACTTCTCAAGTTTTGCCTAACAAAATGTTTACATATTATGTTCATTACATCTGCTATGTTTTTGTCGCCAAAAAAAACATTCAGATAGAATTTCAAAAAATTTACAACAGGATGTTCAGTAGTTGCACATGTTCGGCATCCATTTTGGTGGCTTGATGAACCCAGTTCCTAGGCATTTGGTCACATGATAGATAGCTCGATACACTACGCCCCTCAATTTCAACCCAGTGATTGGGTTAGAAATGTTGACATGTTTTGCATAATAGTTAACAGATGTCAACTGACTTCACCAGAAAAGAGCTAATACCGTATAGTGAAAACATTAACATTGCTCAGTCCGTCAATGCAAATGCAAGTGTTTTTTTAATATATGTACATAAACTGTACATAGAAACTGTATGTCCAACTACAGATGTTTACTGTAAAATAATCGCCCAAATTGTTTGTGTACGACAGAATCAGTTCAGCGCTCCACTGCTGAGCAGAACTGTAGCCAGGCACCTGTTTACACCAAAGCCCAATCTGGTAAACAAATAATATTTTGTTCCACCATGCTATGGTTCGCAGGAGGTCATCGTATTATTCGATATTCATATTATTCGAACAAATCTGGCTGTTTTCAAGTGAGTTTATTTTCGAGGTGCGGTAGGGTAGCAGACCTGAAGCAAGCATAGAATTCAAGTTAATAATCTATTTCTAAACAAACAGAACCAAGAATGGGTCAGGGATGGTCAGATATCGAGCTACTCACTGGGAGCACCTAAAAGACAGGCCAGATGGAAAATGCAGGCAAAGTGTAATTTCATTCTCATTTCAGTCATTTAATATTCCAAATTGTATACAAGGTTAATTCGTTCTGCAAACAATTTGCACTTTATGTAATATAATGATTGCAACTGCAGTGTCTATTTTCACCTTTTTGAGCAAATAGGGCAGATTTTGTACAATTGATAGAATCAATTGGAGGAATCAAGTACCTTGAATCAATCAATTATTAATTAACAAAACTGACCATGTTCATACTGTATGTACAATTTGTATTAATAAATTACTAAAACGATATCAAAATTACCCTTTGGCCATCTTTCCCTTCTGGCTCATCTTTTAGTAGGCCCCCAACATACTTTATAGGTGACCTCGTCAATCAAATTGTCCTTCCACATCTGGGTAGAATAATAAGTCAAACAGGGTTCCATGTTTTTTGTTAGGAGTCCTGATAAGTGTAATTTGGTGTTCCCAATCGCACCTGTTCCCATGGCAGCCAAAAAATGTCACGCACATCTTGCAACAGCTACTGGATGTAATATAATATGTAATTTTGAAAATGAAACTTGTAGTGGTGATAGTGAAAGTGAAACTACTATACTCACCCTGCCTGTGGCTGAGATGCGTCCGTGTATACCTCCTTGTGTGATTGGCTTTCCCGTCACACATGCAAATGCATTCAAGTCGCCATGGCCTTAACAACCAAAATAATATGATATGAGTAATTATTTTATTATTTCACACATGTGAATTGTGTGTTTCTACCATCCAGACATTATACAACTCTCAGTATACAACACTCAATTTAAAGAAAAGGTCAAATTAAAGGTAAGTTCTTATATAGCACTCTATCAAGTCCTCGGGACTGCTCAAAGCACTTTACACTTTACTCCATGGCAGACCTGTTCAATCAAACACCATCTCAACTTCTCTGTGAAGCATTCAGCCATGCTCCAATCAATGCGCGAAGACTACTCGTACACAATTATCCACCACTGTCTATAGCCAGGTACTCATTCATATACCTGAGTGAACTGGAGCAATGTAAACGAACTTGCCCATGGTTCAACACCGACGCACAGGATTTGAACCCGAGTTCTCTCAGTCGAGAGTCAGAAGCTCTTACTGCTGTGCTACTGCACTCCAATTTATATGGGAGATTTACTTTGCAAAATAACTGTCAATTAAGGTTTGGGTGGTACTGAGTTTAATTTCATTTAAGTACTTTCAACTTTCTGAAGAGTATTCAGACATAAAAACTTATGGAATCATAAGACAGGTATAATTTACTAATCATAGGTTCAGACAGGTTAATCATAGGTTAGCCTGAAATATTCTATGAAATATTTTCATTAAGGGTGAATTGATAGTCACAAGAAACGGCAAGGAGACTGAGAGTTTGACAGAGAACAGAGAACTTGTCTAACAACCTACCCAGTGTCTGTGAATATGTATCGGCAATCCAGCTCATGATTCTTTCATTAGTTCCCATATCAGGGGCCGGCACATCTATTCCTGGCCCTGCACAGTGATACACGCAGTCAATAACACCATCAGCTGCAGATACTGCTTCATACAAAACAGCACTGTAGACAATTAAATGTGCTTCATCATGGTGGATGCTTATTACAAAGAAAATGGTGCGACTTGGCCAAACTGTTCGTCATAGCCATGGGTACATTAAGAGATTGCTGGACAGGATGGTATAACAAAGTTGTTTCTCCATGTTTATTAGGGGATGTTTCTTAGAAGTCTTCAGTACAAAATCGTGTAATTTGTTTGTGAAAAGTACACTTTTCTTATAGTTCTTTTATTTGTAACAAAGTAAGCATACTTTTGTTGGTGTTGCGATATCTTCTTCATAAGCACCGTATTTTGAATATGATTGTTACTTAAACTATTCACATACTTTGTGTTTAGACATCAAAGAATCAAATTTGAGTGGAGTCAATTAAAACAGTTGAAGAAGCAGCTTTTACGCCAACTCTATTGGGACATATTTCTAAACTGAATCTCATAAAAAAATCAAAATATATGTGATGTCATATCTCACCAATGAATCCCTTCTTGGCGAGCTCCACTGTAAAGCGTCGTGTAATTCGCTCCAGCTCCGCGTCAGAGTAGTTGCGTGGATCAATCTTCACCCCTGCCTTGGCGCCCCCAAACGGGACATTGACACAGGCACACTTGTATGTCATGAGTGCAGCCAGGGCAGTCACCTCATTCTCATTCACATCAGCACTGTAGCGGATCCCTGTAAAACGATACAACTCAGTCACATAACATGTCACATGACATTCAGTGTGCAGGGAGGGAGTGAGGGACAGAGAGAGGGAGGGAGAGGAGGGACAGAGAGGGAGGGAGAGGAGGGAGAGAGCCTGAGAGAGACTGAGATAGCAGGGGAGAGAGAAAAATAATATATTTGTGGCACTAACTTGAAAGCTTGGCAATAAAAATCTTGTTAGCGCAGCACCAATCTGAATTTTCTGTTAAAATTTGTAAATTTGTAATGGGCATTAATTAAAAAGTAAAACAGAAAATTATAGTTTTAATTGATAACTCTCTAATATAGCAATTAAATGTATCACAAAGATGCTGCCAATTATAATATATAACCAACATCAGAGCACATACTCTTCACTAGTAGTTTGTGACTGTCCGTAATAAAGAATACAAAGAAAACATATTTTAAAACAAACAAATAACAAATATTCACATCCAGTTCAAAACTCATTGACAAGTAGAGGACAGGGATTAACCAACTGTTATTTTAAAGATAAAAGTAACTTGATTTTCTGTTTTTCTTTTTACATAATTACAATTTCCAAGCTGTCAATCTGCCACCACCCACAGCCGTGGACCTTGCACTTGTCAACATGTATACTCCCATTTCCAACAACTGCTCAACTCGCATGATACAAACTCAGCTTTAATAGATTGCATCATCCAAAATTCTAAATCCACACCCACTGTGTATTTAGAGGAGGACAAAGGGTGGGCTGCTACCCTCACCCCATATTTCGGAGGGCAGGATTAGGGTTAGTCATGACCTTCTGGGACCTCATTTTCACAGGGTCACTGAATTTGGTGTCCTCCAATGAAAGCCCCTGGATATGCCCCCACATACCCTTTCTCGCCCGTCGACCATCTTCCTCTTTCTGAATTCACTGGATTCACTTATACTGGACAAATGAAAGGAACTTTGCACCAGTAACAGACTGCATGCTAATTAACCTGCTGGGTGGCCCGTTTTGTGCTTGACTAATTATAAGTGAAAAGTGTTTTGACAGATCTGCCTAGTACAACCTTGGACAAAAATAACTTAAGTCTTTGGCAGAAAAGCAATGCATGGGTCAAAAGTGCATCACCTTGTGTTGTGTACAAAGGCTGTTTACCAGACGTGTTTCTCCCTGCTTACTGGACAATCTGTGTGCTATTTGTCAACAGTCACATGTTTGCCAGTCCACTATAGGATCTATGATCTGTTGGTCCCTATATGGAGCAGTATTATGACAGCTGCCTCAAACATTCAAACACTCCAGTTGCTCAAGCAACTGCCATTCAAAACACACAATGCTTTCAAGAACAAGTCATTCAACTCAAGCAGGCTAAGTCACAAACTGTGCCAATTACTCTAGTCTGTTTTACGAGTAATTGTTGCTAATTACAACTGGTTGGTGGGGAACTTTTAAATAAAACAACACAAATCGTAAGTTGGAAAGGTACATGCGTTGGAACATCACATACACACTGCACTTGTTAAATTAAATCTTCACATAAGATCAAGTAGGATAATAAAACATGCCCACACAGTACTTGATTCAATGAACACCTATAATTGGGAAGGTAAACAGATACGATAATGAAATAAGAGCCACCTTTAGAAAACAGGAAAGATACCTAGGGCATAAGATATACTGTATAATGTTACAGGGTCTAGATTTCAACTAGTTCATTCTAAGTTTTGTTTTGTCTCCGCTCGGGATGATGTTCATTCAGTTTTAGTTTCTTGCCTTTGAGAGATATATAATATATATATGCATGCATGTAATGTATCAAGATGTACTTCTTCTGTCTAACAAGAGGCATACGTGGTCAACACACATGTACTTAATTCCAGGAGTATAAACCATTTCAACTCAAGGATGTAATTGTTATAAAAGCTCTCAAATATCATGTGCTACTCGTGACGCCACATGACACTGTATTGCGTCACAGATACATATATGGATCTGTATTGTATAATACATGGATTTGTGTTGCATCTATCCAGGTTCATATTGATTGGACCTGGAAATCAAAGTGTGGATTTGTGTATACACTGCATGGATCTATACGGCTCAATGCAAAGATCTGTGTGGAACATGAATCTTTCTGATGCAATGTGATTTACTCAAAAAACCTTCAACTTGAAAATTCAATTTATGTCTAGCCTACAGCTGACATGTCTGCCAAGTTCAATACACCATCCATTGCATTCACACTTCCACATTTGCTACAAACACCAAGTCAACAACATGGTTTATTCAACCACCTCATTAAGAAAACCAAACAATAAACACGTTCAGTGCTGCCAGCCGACAACAAGTGGTCATCAAATGAGGACACCAAATTAGTAGACGATTTCACAGTTGCAAGCCTTAGGGTGAATGACCTCAATACATGGAACAGTAAACATGTACTGATCTTCTTTTATTTTATCTTTATTTGTTATATTTAAAACTAGTTCCGTGTACTGCCACTTGAATGTGTATTCTTGGGGGATTTCTTACCATATTTTAATGATTTTTATATATTATAACACAGGCCGTTAATAACAAAAATAAAACAATAGCTACATATGTGCATGCCTAACTAAGACCCCTACTTTGTTAGGGTGTTCTCCGCTTCAAAAGGCCAAAATAAAATTCAACATTTCATAGGCTATCTGTTTACAAGTACTGTGTAGAACAGTAATATTGACCGGCTATTGTTTACCAGGTGCCTACCAAGTCCAGCAACTAAGTAAACACTACTAGCACTCAGCAGGCCATCAGCATCCATTCATGCTGGAGACCTTAATGCACTTTATGTGAACTGGGAAGATCAAACTTGGACATGCAATATCTTGTATCATCATCAAATATAAAATTATATGTTCAGTTCAGAAATGCAATTTATTTGTTGGCAAAGACAAGTATTAATTAGTTATCACTAATGTGTGCATAGCATATTGCATCGTGGACAGTTCAAACTTTAAATTTAAAAAATATTTTTAATAGTGTGGATAATGGATATACTGACTGTGAGGTGTCACAGTGATAATATCAGCGGAAACAATGTACAGCTTGCATCAACAGATTAATTTAAGTGGCCTAAAAATTTGACGTGCATAAAAAGGGCAATCACACACTTCATTTTTACCTTGGGAGCCAGTGTTTATTTTCATGCGCCTTGTCCTATGTACAATCTGGACAACTATATTTTTCCCTTGTGTTGATGCCCCAGTCAACACTTGGATTTGTATTCAACCTTTTGAGTTTTGACTATCTTTTAGATATTCTTTACTCGCAGTAGTTCACTTACTGGTCATGTGACCTCTCCCTCTGGCTCAGATCATTACTATGCGAAGTGGCAACTCTTGAAACTAAGCTGTGCAGGGCTAGTTTCAGCTAGTTCATAAGTACATGAATCATATTGATGAATATTCATGAGATGCAACCATGTGAACACTTACATATGAATGAACGATCAGAATGAATAAACAATCAGTATACTGTATATCATATATGAAATAAATGCATCTTAATTAAATACCATTATTCATTCATATCAATTCAACTTTCATAACAACGGATCGAATGTCATGCAAAAAGATGACATCATAACATTCGATTATTGACATTACTGCAAGTAAGAAACTCATGGAGTGATCACAAAAGGATAAAAAAAATATGTAGGACAAATATGGTGCAAAATGGCAATGAAATATTCAGCGAAGATTAGTTTAAAAAATTGTTACTGAAGTCGAAAGAAGTGGTGCATACATAATTTACTCAAGTCATGAATAAACTAAAAAAAACTTCAGTTCAGATGTAATCACACATTATATTTCCACGCTTACTTACTGTTATATGGTATTTTTACTCGACACTTCACTTTAAAGTCATAAAGATCAAAGGCAAAGGCTGCCAAAGCCAGAGGCTGGGGCCTGGGCAGAGATGACCAACACAAATTTATGTCAAACGCCCTGAGACTGGGTGACAGCGGTAGTTTTGCAATTTTTGTAGAGGTCTACATTTTGAATGCAACATCAACCCACCTCCTTTGCAGGGCGTTCTGTGTTGGCTATGCTGCGCTCTCCAAGCTTCGATCATTTCGAACTCTCCGTTGTCACGTCGGATGGGGAACGTCACGGCCATGATGGTATTACACGGTCTGATCATCGACAACATCCCCTTGACACGGGATCGCTTCTCATCTTCCGTGATGCGACCCTTGATTTCGTGCATCAACGAATCTTCTACCATGTTGGCAGCCTTGTCAAAGAACAGCTCGACCATCTCCAAGAAGCCTGGCTCCTTTTCTTCCGATGATCCATCACCCGAACTGAAGAATCTAGAAGCGGCGACATTCTGGAGCACTCGTCCATGTTTCAGGAGCGAGGAGCTAGTAGTGTCTCTTGACACGCTTCGTATAGCAGTTGCACTGAACATACGCAACATTCTGACTACCAGTGCACCGTTACCTTTTCAAGTTGACAACCAGGCACCTAAAGGTGTGACCGTGAAACGCTGTCACCACCGGGACGACACGGTGAAAGACTAAGAGCAAAGTTAAAAGTGGCTTCTACCTCGTCAGTGACAGTGGTAACTGCAGTAGACAGTTCGTGACGTAGTTGGAGGCGTGGCCGATGTGCTGCCATTGGCCTCACGATCAGCACGACCTCGAACTTTGAACCCGTTCATACGCAATGAGATGCGGCGTCACATTGCGAGGGAGGGGGGCCTATTATTTGTTGGAGGTGGTAGGTTGTCCTCGAAAATAGGGGGAAGGTGGATTTTCAGAAATGGAGAGGTTGGCCCTCAAAATAGGTGGGAGAAGGGAGGTTGCTCAGGAAATAATCAAGTCCAATACCCCTGCCCTGACCGAGCCCTGCCCCTGCCACACATCCCTCATCTAGTGACATCTAGTAATCTACTATCTAGCCTAGGTCTAGGACTAGGAGTCTAGGTTATTCTAGACTAGGATCTCGGAAGGTGGGCAAGCATATAGTTATCCATTAGACTAGTAACTTTATAATATTATATGATTTTACTAGAAACACGATCAGACTGTGTTACAACACATTGTATTAAATACACAACATGACCATTGGGTGATAAAATTAATTCATATAATGGGCCTTTTAGGGTCATTTCTGAAAACTCATTGACATTGTGCATATATTGCAACTTTATTTATATACTTTATAAACCATTCAAACGTTGCAGCTAAAATCTGTCCACTCAACAACAACATAACTTACACTTTGAGCAATTTCCACAATTTTATTCACAATCATCACAAACCTTTGCAAATACATTAATACTGTAAACTATTGTGTAAGATGATGTGAACAGTAGACGGGTTGTCAGGTGTTCACTTCATTTCAAATCTTACTGTTGTAAATACTTGGAGGCTCAAAATGTTTTGTTTCTCGTAAGAGGCAGACTAAATTATTTATTTGAAATGCACCTTTGAAAAATACGTTTGTATCAAGTTTTTGCTCAAATATGCAAAATGAGATAAGTTGTCTGACAAGAATAAATGTTTACTTTAATAAAAATAAATTCCATGTTTTTTTAGGGCTGTTGTCATGTGACAATCACCAATATTATCATGTGACAACAGAGAGCACCACACACTAATGCTGATGACCAAAAAAGGTCCTGAAAGCGCTATAATGCAGAACCACGGATTCTGCGAGGTAACTTTCAAACTCCTCAACATATAATTATATTATAATTATTACAGTAATCCAAACAAAAATCAGCCTCATCATTTTGTTAACATTCCCCAGGTGGTGCCACCAGTCAGAAGACAATATTATTTGCGTTATCTTGATGTGATTACACTGAACACTTTTGTGGAATTAAAGGGGCTGAATGTCAAATCTGTATGCAGGAGTTTCTGAAACATGAGTGCAACACATGAAAGAAAGAATCCTATCAAAACATACAACAAAACATACCGTCTAGACAGCCATATGTCCCAGACAAATGGCAGCTTATCTCTCAGAAAAAAACTATCAAATGCAGCATATTGAAACATTATCCAATGTGCAATTCATTTAGTAGACATATTTCTGCTGTTGAAACTGACATTCAGACTACATTTTGTCTATAGTTTCTGTATACAACAGCCTGAAGCAACACATACGTAAGTCTACAAAAATGAAGCACATACAATTTCCTTCTGTAGGCCTAGTCTTAATTTCCCTAAAAATGCAGGTAAAATAGCTTGCTTAATTGATGGATGAGTTTCTTCATAAATTGTGCAAAACAAATTTGCAAGCATCTGCGTACACCTTCACTTTCTACTTAGCCAAATACTGAAGTATTTGAGGCTGCATTCACACTTGTAATAAAAGAGTTTGCATCATTTATTACAATTCTCTAACATATCTGCATCAGATCAAATGTATATTTGTAGTAACACGATCCAAGTTTTCACACCTTACATTACAACTTAAGGATTACATTTCCAAAGCAGCATGGTAAATGTATACAGAAACATGTGACAGAAATCAGTTTCCTTACAAAAACTTCCTAGAGATTTCAACATAATAATTCAAAATAAACAATACTCTCAATGATAACCACATCCCAATCACCAACTGTACACTATAAAACTACAAAATTAAATACAAAACATAATCTCAGCTATCTAAATAATAAAGTAATATATGTAAATTTTTATTCTCTACAAAGTAATTTAAACCAAACCGGAAGCGACTGAATTACCAATGGTACAATTAATCAATTATGTACAACTTTGTTGACTAACAATCCATGTGAGTGCCTGGTACTATACGTCACAGGACAAGGATACTGTGGTGTCAGAATCCACCAGTTATTGCAAATCTAATGCATTATCAAGGTTATAAGGTTATCTTCTGCAGCAGCCCAATAAGTTGCAGTTTTGAGCACATCTACCAGAGACTTGAAACTCTAGAATAGTTCAAGAGCTTACATCATGGCCATCTACCAATAAATATGCACCACAAACCAACGTTTAGATAAAGATACAGTATTCATCAGCACAATGTTAGTTTCACACTGATTGTTTGTTCACCTCCCGTACAAGTCAAACTTCAGGAACTAGATATGAAAACATATCGGTAGCAACTGCAAGATCCTGCAACCAACATGGTAATTTGCTGAAACACCACAATGATGTCGACATAGGGAAACCGGTGAACTTTTAATTGTGACAGTTACATAAAAACATGTAGAGACATTTACATCAGAAGACATTTAATACACAATGCATGGATCCTAACTCCACAAAATATACAATTACTCATGCTACTACAATACAAAGTGCACTAAAATAAAACTCCCTTAAGATAGAGACGAACAGCCCTCTAAAGAAAAATGCACCCAATCGGATGCTATAAATATCCCACAAGGGTACACTTGCCACCTTGTGCCAGAAGATGAATAATTATGGTAAAAAACAGACAAAATCTGAAATTTACCCGCACAATTGGCCACGGAACTTATTTTATAAAGTGTAATGTACAAAATGGCAGAACTGTGACAAAATGCCCTGCGATTAATAGGAATATGCTGATAACTCAACACCGATGTTTATTGTCAGGCATGACAGTTTGGTGGATATTTATAGCATCTGTTCAGAAAATAACACGGTGCATCCTGTTTACTGACTGGTTCCTTGTCCACAAGCCTCAGCCTACTGTGTCCAGCCCTTGTGGTCATCTCGGCAGCAAAGGCCTGTTAGTTTGGCCCTGTGCAGCCCCTTTCTGGCGTAGTCAGTGACCCCATTTCGCCTTCTGTGCCAGGATATCATTGCGGAGATTCTGTGAGAAACACATTCCGAAAATCTGGAAAAAGAACAAATTTGCACTTAATTAATAATGGTGCTAATCATAAGTCAGAAAAACCTGCATTTTGCATGGTTTTCACATGATTATTATCATCGATGCACACTGCACTTTAGGTCTATGCAGACCAGAAGCAGTGTTATGGATGGATTTATAACAGCAGACACAGCAGATGGGCTGGACATGAGACAATCTTTTACTTTCTAATCTAACCATGAAAACGACAACCTAGACTCGCCAATCTTCTCACTCATGTATCTAACATACATAAACCCACACTACATTATCAAAAAGTTACTCTTAGTCTTACTTTTTCGATAACAAATCTACAAAAACTGAACACATGTTAACGTTATGCAAAACCTTAGTAATGAATGAACATCACCAACACTGTATCAGGTGATGCCATTTCATTATATTCACTATCACGGTCTGGCCTATCTTGTGCTCGCAATAGCACTGGCTCTGGTTGAACCTGATATCCAGCTAGTATTAAACTCATTTTATGTCATCAGAAGAAGAATTGGGACATCCATAACAGTATGACATTTTGTCTAAATACATAGCGCATGCATGCATATATTAGGTAACCACAGGGCCATCTGTCAAGAGTGTAGAAGACTAAAGATAAGAGATAAGCAGGAATTCATTCTGTAGGTTTATCGACATCAATGGCCAGTGAAATATGGTTGCTGTATGCTCAATAAGCTTTTCCTACTAAACCACTGGCATGACATTGGTGATCATGGTTGCACAGGGTTACCTTGTGTGAACTCTTTTAGATGCATAACCCCTAAAATGCCTTTAAGAACTTTGACCATTTAAGAAAATAGGCTGTATGAATTATCAAAAATATCACATATATTCTTAGTTGGATTTTTCGAAGAATCAGCAAAGATGACACACTGACCTGGAGAAGAGCTATGCCGATGACAACGCCTGCTATTGGGACGAGGTTCTTATTCATCCAAATCTTTGCTGCATCCAAACATCCCACACTGTAGATCAATTTTTCTGGATGCAGAATACTCTACAGGATGGAAAAACATGCATTTCAGATTGATTTCATTACCCATTTCGAAAAAGGTGATCAAAATATCTAACTTCGGCGGCAGTGTGGTAGTATCTTCTTCCAGGTGCTGAGGTCCATTGCCTCTTTTTAAGTTAATTTGCTTCCTTGAACCATTGGCCTCTGCTTGAGCAAGAGTAGTCAGGTGACTACAGAAACTCAGTGGTAATATTTTTAGTGCAATGTTTCATACTATAACATAATAGAAGTGTTCCGCTTGTTGTTGTTTCTGCTTCACTTAATGGAGCTCTTGTGATGTCAATGACTGGATATTGAAAAAAAGTAGCTGATATTGGCACATTTCCTTAACAAAACCAGAACTCAGTTTCACCAAGGCCATAACTGAAGCACCCAGTTTCTCCCATGTCTAGAGGTTATTTACTTAAGCGTTTATTTCGGAAAACACTGTTTCTGCATAAGCAAGTTGCCAGGTTTTTCTTACTGACCAAGGTAATAAAAACTGTATTATACATACAAATGGATATAAAATTTAATAAAAGACACACCACCGGTTTTGTGTAGTACCGATTCAAAATTTGAAAAAAGTATTTGGACATGTTTTTTTGCTACTTCTAACCTTGTTTTGCCAATTAAAAAAAATATTAGTAAAGCAGTGTGTAAGCTGTGTATGTTCTGAAACTTCTTGGCATACGCAATCAATTTTTAAATTTATTTTTGATAGTTGCACACTTTTTGAGCCATTTGCCTACAAACAACGGCATATTACACTTTCAATATTTCAATGTTATAGCATGGAAATGTTCAAGCTTTAAAACTGCATCACAAATGCTTCTATTTGACAGCATATGACTACATCAACTATGGTAACAAATGCCAGAAGAATGGCTTCAACACATAAACAAAGGGATTTACAGGTAATACATAGAACTGTCAGACTCCTGTTCAATGGCATTAACTGTTGTTTGAACTATGAACATGTCTGAAGGGTAGTAATGACGAGAAAGCACAATGTGAGGATACTTACCTTAACTCTAACACCAAATCCACACTGTGTGTCTTTTAAGAGTTCCTGCAGACAAGATGAAAAACAATTAGAAATGACATTGCCTGTTTAACAAGATTTTAAAGGTCATTAGTACCAATGTAAACAAACATTTTAAATACAGCAAATGTGATACTGTTTGATAACAATGCACCATTAAGCAAGTTTCTATTCAAAAATTGCTTTTTAAAACATAAACAGTATTATGAGTAGGTAGTAGCCACTAATGTAGCAAAATTGATAGAGCAATAGTTTCAATTCAAACGTTGCTTTTTAGAACATAAACAGCACTCACAAAATCAACAGAATGAATGTTTACCGCAATGTGCACATGAGAAACAGCACTTAGTTTTCCATAACTCAGTTCAATCGTAGAAGACATGCAGGACATTGCAGACTGACATCACAGTGCTAATTCTGACCAATCACCGTGACACAAGTACAGCCAGCAAAAAATGGCTGGACTTGGGCAAAAAGCACAGAAACGTTCGGAAACTCACTATCTAGTCTTTTTTGAACTGTGTGCACTTCAGCGTCCCTTTTTATGGTAAACCAGTTGCAGGTACTTCTGAGAAATACACTATTATAAATACGGCCATTTAAAAAATTGTTCCATTGACCTAGATTGTCGAAGCAGAAACTCCAGATAAGAGGAGAAAGAAACCTTTAGCTTTCCATGAGTTAAAATTTCTTTGAGTTGATATATGTGAAACCTACCCTTCTAAAATATTTGTCAATTTTTGTTTTTAAATATATATTTACACTGCTAGCAATTACACAATCAGTTGATAATCTGTTCCATTAATTTATAGGCTTCTGTTAGAAGGACCACTTTTTGATTTATATATTTAATCTACAATCTTCCATCACGAATGCTACTTTGTGTCCTCTAGTTCTTCTATCTTTCTTTAGTGAAAAAAAATACTTGTAGCAAAAGCCTAATCCTTTTTTATTACAAAATCATATACTAGTATAAACTATTATCAAATGTTAACATATATTCAGATGTGTGTCGAATGGCAAGGATAATACCAAAAATAAATAAGCGAAAAATAAATAACTCCAAACATGTCCCAAAACAACTAAATTCAATGGTTACTAGATAAATGGTTTCCTGATAATCATTCCTAAAATCTAAACGGACCTCCAACTGTGCCATTTCCAAACACTAGCAAATGCTGACACAGTTCACCCATCTACCGATTAAGATTTAACTAGATTTAACAAGATTGTCATCCAGAAAATTAACTCTAGATGGCAGGTGGACAAGGAAGCCTTTCGGCTTATCGAGAGTCCAATAATTTTTATCTACATGTATCCCGCCCTTTTAAGGTATGTGTCAATTTTATTTTTAAACATATTTACGCTACTAGCATCAACACAATCAGGAGACAATCTGTTCCATTCATTTACAGTCCTTTGTGAGAATGAGAACTTTCTTATATCTAATCTACACTGCTCCTTTACTAATGTAACTTCATGTCCTCTGGTCCTTCTATCTTTCTTAACTGAGAAAAAAATATTTCTATCAATATTTTCATAACCATTCAATATTTTAAACACTTCTATCTGATCTCCTCTCAATCTCCTGGTCTCCAGTGTTGTTAAACCACATTTTTTAGGCGTTTTTCGTAACTAAGATCCCTCAGTTTAGGTATCATTTTAGTTACTCTCCTCTGTACTCTTTCTAGCATATCTATGTCCTTCTTGCGATATGGCCTCCACGCTTGAATACAATATTCTAAATGAGGCCTAACTATTGTTTTGTACAGTGGTATTATTAGCTCTTTTTCCTTATACGTTATGTTTCACCTAATTAATCCAAGGATTTGATTTCCCTTTGACGCAGCAATACCGATGCTGATGCTGCTAGCGACCGTTGAATTTAATGTTTTTTTGACAAGTTTTGAGTTGTTCATTTTTCGATCGCTTATCTATTTTTTGATAATACTCATAAACAGATAGTAGTAAATAATTGTTGTTTATTAATTAAACCATATTTGGCCAGTCAAGCTAATAGAGTAGACATATTTTATAATACATGACGATACAACCTGTAATAATTAGCTCTAACAATTAGCTCTACTGTCAATAAAGCACACTTTACTCCTAAGTAAATACAAATCGGTTACAATAAGCCCCAAATAACAAGGGGTCCAGCATGAAGTTGTGTCACATGAAATGTTTGCCAAATATTATTTCATTAGTATGACTAATTACACTACCACACTTGCAACTTCTTACTGGTTTCCTCTCCAAACACTGCCACAATAGGTTTATTGCAATAAAACAGCATAAGAGAAAGAAAGAAAGGAAGTGCCAACCTCTGATGGTTTGGGCCTGCAGCATGAGAATGGCACCCCGCACCGTTCAACACTGGCTGCCGGGCCTGAGCAGTTGAAGTACATGTTATTGTCCCAGTCAGCCATCCTCTTCACTCCACAGCACTTGAGCTGCAACACAGTAACATGGTTACAATGGATTTTTGAGTTGTAATGCAGTAACATGGTTACAATGGATTCTTGAGTTGTAACACAGTAACACAATAGCATGGTTACAATGGATTCTTGAGTTGTAACACAATAGCATGGTTACAATGGATTCTTGAGTTGTAACACAGTAACATGGTTACAATGGATTCTTGAGTTGTAACACAGTAACACAGTAACATGGTTACAATGGATTCTTGAGTTGTAACACAGTATCATGGTCACAATGGATACTTGAACTGTAACATAGTAACATTGTTACAAATTATATATGGGATGAAACAGAGTAACACCTACATTGGATATGGGAGGTGTAACATAGTAGCATACTTGATTGACCAGGGTTCAATGTTGAATGAACCTTCAGTGGTTTTTATGTTACATGCCCTACATGGCGGGTTCTATGTCATATGCTCTATGTGACAAGCTTTGTGTAACATGCACTAAATTGACAGGGTCTATGTGACATCTTTTGTAAGTAAAAATAGGGTGGCTCAAACGGCAGTGACCAACTTTGATCTTTGTTGGAGTCTCCCGTCCCATTTGGATGAGTTAACACTTACTCTAGTCATTGTGCTTTTACATGTATTGTTTAAAGATTCTTTGTTTACAGCGATTATATTTACTATATCATACTGTATGATGTTTCTTTATCTTATTATTTGGGGCAAATAAATGTTTTCTGCTTCCAGGTTTCCAATGATGCTATTATTTTGCTATGTGACAGGCTCTACGTGATATGCTCCACGTAACATGGTTTGTGTGAAAGGCTCTATGTGATATGTTCCATGTAACATGGTTTGTGTGACAGGCTCTACGTGAAATGCTCCACGTAACATGGTCTGTGTGACAGGCTCTATGTGATATGCTCCATGTAACATGGTTTGTGTGACAGGCTCTATGTGATATGCTCCATGTAACATGGTCTGTGCGACAGGCTCTATGTGATATGCTCCATGTAACATGGTCTATGTGATATGCTCCATGTAACATGGTTTGTGTGACAGGCTCTACGTGATATGCTCCACGTAATATGGTCTGTGTGACAGGCTCTATGTGATATGCTCCATGTAACATGGTTTGTGTGACAGGCTCTATGTGATATGCTCCATGTAACATGGTCTGTGCGACAGGCTCTATGTGATATGCTCCATGTAACATGGTCTATGTGATATGCTCCATGTAACATGGTTTGTGTGACAGGCTCTATGTGATATGCTCCACGTAACATGGTCTGTGTGACAGGCTCTATGTGATATGCTCCATGTAACATGGTTTGTGTGACAGGCTCTATGTGATATGCTCCATGTAACATGGTCTGTGCGACAGGTTCTATGTGATATGCTCCATGTAACATGGTCTATGTGATATGCTCCATGTAACATGGTTTGTGTGACAGGCTCTACGTGATATGCTCCACGTAACATGATCTGTGTGACAGGCTCTATGTGATATGCTCCATGTAACATGGTTTGTGTGACAGGCTCTATGTGATATGCTCCATGTAACATGGTCTGTGCGACAGGCTCTATGTGATATGCTCCATGTAACATGGTCTATGTGATATGCTCCATGTAACATGGTTTGTGTGACAGGCTCTATGTGATATGCTCCATGTAACATGGTTTGTGTGACAGGCTCTATGTGATGTGCTCCATGTAACATGGTTTGTGTGACAGGCTCTATGTGATGTGCTCCATGTAACATGGTTTGTGTGACAGGCTCTATGTGATGTTCTCCATGTAACATGGTCTGTGTGACAGGCTCTATGTGATATGCTCCATGTAACATGGTCTGTGGGACATGCTCTATGTGATATGCTCCATGTAACATGGTCTGTGCGACAGGCTCTATGTGATATGCTCCATGTAACATGGTCTATGTGATATGCTCTAACATGTAACATCATCATTGTGCAGCCGTAGTGTCCCGTGGTTGGACAAAGGCCTCAACATGTTGCTTCCAAATCTGCCTGTCTTGCGATATCCTCTGCCAGATGGTGCCCTTCCAGTATTCGTCTAGTTCGTCTCTCCACCGTCTTGCCGGTCTTCCTCTAGATCGTTTCCCTTCGTAAGGTCTCCAGGTTGTGATACGCGATGTCCATCGGTTATCTCGTAGTCTGCTGATGTGCCCTGTCCAGGTCCACTTCTGTCCTCTGATTTGTTCTATCACGTCTATGACCTTTGTCTTCTGCCTTACCCAGATGTTTGTTTTTCTCTCCCGACATGTGATGTTTAAAAAATTTCTTTCCATCTTTGTTTGTGCAGCTGGTAGCTTGTTCTTTGCCTGGATGGTGATTGCCCATGTTTCCGCGCCGTATGTCATCGCTGGAAGTATGCATGAGTTGTAGACTTGTCTCTTCAGGCAGGTTCCAAAGTTACCCTTGAAGAAGTCCCGGTGTTTGGCGAATGCATTTATCGCAGCGAAAAGCTAATATTTGCAATGCAACGTTAGTAAACTGATCTTCCCTGCTGCAGTACACAAATTTTTCAGATTCTTAAGCAAGGGGTGTTTGTGAATTTCAATTGCACTTTACAAACTGCCGAAGCCAGGCGAACCCGCCAGAGGCATCATTTCACGAAAGCCAAGACTGGCAGAAGGGAAACATGATTTGATTGATTGACCATAGTCACACAAAACAAGTGACAGTTATTACTGTGTTAATATAGTTTACCATAGTGCCCATTTTTTGTAAATAAATCCGTTTTATGAAATGTCATTGTTGGGTGGAACGCCACCAGGCAACGTTGTTAATGATAAGACAAAAATGTAATGAAAATCTAACGAAAATATAGAGCGAAGTAAACTAAAGTAACAAAGCAAAAAGTTTCGTTACCTTAGATCAAATTACTTTGTTACAAGTAAAAGTAGTTAGTACAAATTGTACTTTGTTACTGTTAGTTACTAGAAAAAAACTACTCAAGTAGAGTAAGAAAGTAGTAGCTTCGTTACATGACACCATTGAACATGCTCTATGTGACAGGCTCTGTGTGACAGGCTCTGTGACATTCTCTACATGACCTACCCAGTCAGCTTGGACCCAATCGATGACGTTCTGCAGGTCGATGTCTTCTCTGTAGTCCACAATCATTTTATTCAGCTGTATGTCAATTTGCTGGGACATCTACAACAAATACGTCAGCAGATGTTAAATGACCTGCCTCTATTTGATTTTTTACTTTATTCTGACAGGAGTGTGCAGTACAACTGTACACATGACACGAGTGTGCAGTAAAACTGTACACATGACACGAGTGTGCAGTACAACTGTACACATGACACGAGTGTGCAGTAAAACTGTACACATGACACGAGTGTGCAGTACAACTGTACACATGACATGATTGTGCAGTACAACTGTACGCATGACACGAGTGTGCAGTACAACTGTACGCATGACACGAGTGTGCAGTACAACTGTACACATGACATGATTGTGCAGTACAACTGTACGCATGACACGAGTGTGCAGTACAACTGTACGCATGACACGAGTGTGCAGTACAACTGTACGCATGACACGAGTGTGCAGTACAACTGTGCACATGACGTGTGTGCAGTACAACTGTACACATGACGTGAATGTGCAGTACAACTGTACACATAATGTGAGTGTGCAGTACAACTGTACACATAATGTGAGTGTGCAGTACAACTGTACACATAATGTGAGTGTGCAGTACAACTGTACACATAATGTGAGTGTGCAGTACAACTGTACACATAATGTGAGTGTGCAGTACAACTGTACACATAATGTGAGTGTGCAGTACAACTGTACACATAATGTGAGTGTGCAGTACAACTGTACACATAATGTGAGTGTGCAGTACAACTGTACACCTGTTTCTGTGTGGATGTCGTCAATGTTTCTTGCTTTCTTGTAATCTACGTGACTGCCAAATTCAGTGGGTTGAAGGCCAACTTTTGTCCCAACAATGAACTTCATTAAATTAACAATTCTTTCATTCTTTTTAGGGGTCACGCTCGAGGTAAATGTCATATTTTTTATAACCTTACTGTCATATCTTAAAGGTAAACAAAAGGCATCTTTTTTATCTATGAATCTAAAAGAGTTAATAAAAACTAAGTTCTATTAGCAACTACAATCAATGATATTATTCCAGATGTTTATTAGAATAATCTTGTTGAATATACATAATTTAAATTACATGGACAGCATCATTGTAATAGAAAGCCTGACATCCCCAATGCCTACTCTTCTGAAATTGCCAAACTGAGAGTAATACTCTAATTTGCGTCACTGAATTTGTTACGGTGTTGTAACTACTACAAATTGTAAATCTGCATAGTGCACTGGTTAGCATTATAACAGTTCTTACAAGTGTAACTCTGAATCGAAGGGACTACGAGAAACCAACATATCAGCTGGCGTATTCATACACGTGTATGAAATCTGACACTGACTACTTAATACTAATGCAAGTTTTTAAAGTAAATGATAACTCATCATAGTGCTTCACCATTGAGCAATAATAATAACAATAATTACTGTATAAGCATCGTAACTATTCAATAGACTAATAAATAAAATGTCAATATTAAAAAGTAATAATATGTATTGCATTAAAGAAATATGGCTTATGGAAACTGATCGCACAACTCTGTATTTACCTGTACATAGTGACAGTGAATTAAATGTGTTTTTAATTATTTTTGAAATGCCTTTGGTGTTTCTGCAGACTTACCCAGTCTTTGTAGACAAACGCTAGGATTCCCGCAGTCATTTGCATGAGGAATATCACGCTGAGACACCCGTTGAACTGTAAACAGGTACAAAGTGATGTCAACATTTAGCAAATGCACCTGTCTAATGGCTGCATGTAATTAATCTTGCCTGAAATGCATTTAATTTCTTCAAATACCTGGAAACATAACTTTAAAACATTTACTCTTCATAACATCAACACTGGCTGGATTAGTAAGCGCAACATTATTATTAATATAATAGATGAATTTATATAGTGCTAAAATCCACTTGAGATAAAATTATTTCAGGCACTTTACACAAAGCAGCATAAATTAAAGGGAATAAAAACATCTATTGCTCGAATTCATGTTATATTACATCCTGCTATCTATTTCCATGTCCACCAAGCCAACAAAATTCAATGAATTAGAAATTCCACATTTTATGGTGTGCATCCGGACATTTTCGAATATGCATATTTTCAACGCACTTTTCGGGATGCCGAGATGTGACGTCACTTATGACTCAAACTTGCATCAGGCCGCCCCTTTCCATGCATTACAAGTATAGCTTTTGGGTCGAAACGAGCGTCAGAACGAGTTATTGTACAATATTCCGACGTAATACAAACACTAGTCATCATAGAGGAACAATCAGTTATCTTACGGTTCCACATGAATAAAATTTTATTCAAAATAATGAATGGGAATGGGCCTACAAGTCGACTAGGTTTCGCCGAGTTTGGACTCGTTTTCAGAATAATTATATCGAATGCAACCAACGGGAGATAATCTACACCAATAAACATACATAGCAAACATATATTGTATCCAGCTACATAAAGTAACGTGTATAATCTCATAATATCACTAGAATATTGATATATGAAGGAGTGGTACAATTTATCATAACAACTTAAATCAGTCAGACAGTTTCTGCTGGTCCCGCTAGCTCAGTGGGTAGGCGCGTTGGTTACTTGTTGTTTATTTTACAATCGGGCGACGCCGGTTCAATCCTGACAGCATGCAAACCTTTAATTTTCTTTACACTTTTTTTGTTTATGTTTTCATGAAGAAATATAAACAAAATCATTTTATATTATAATGCACTGTTCATAAATCATTTTAATTTTTGTAGTAATTATTTATTCGCCACAAAAATGAAAATATGGTCATTATACAACGTTGTTTCTAAATTTTATTTATCCAAACAAATATAATGTAATGGATATATAATTTATTAATTGTAAATATATTGTACGGTAATATATTGTAATTATATATGTGAAAACAATTTAGAAACATCATTATGTATAATGACCATATTTTCATTTTTGTGGTGAATAAATAATTACGAAAGCATACAGGACCAGACGTTTTGCCAATTTTGACCCACCCTCCTCCCAACTCTCCGTCCAAATGTAATGTATAGTTTGCTTGTACATCGTTAGTGGAAAGCGGTTGTATGTCCCGATGCTTTCCCCAATTTTATAGATGAATGTGAGCATAGGGTTTGCACCGGATGTGTTCACGGGGTTTTACTGCAAGGGACCGCATGCTTCTTTCCACTTTCGATTTAGGATCAACATATTGTATCTATCAGAGTGAAGTGTGGCGTATTGCCCCCACCTATGGGGTTATAGTTTTACCATTAGTATAGTCAGCAGCAGGTAATCTGGTATTCAGTGTGGCAATTTGCAAAGGCACTTGTTAGTTAAATCAGTTGTACATGTTTTTCCCATTTGTTCTAGGAATATCGCTGCTGCTGCTGCGTTATATGTGGAAATGTGGGCTCTCTAGCAGCCTGATGTTCAGGAGACTAGTATGGGCTCAGTCACAGGCCTGGCATTGGGTTGTAGAGTCCACATTTCGTTCACTTAAACCGACAGTGTGCCAAAAAGGGCTTACACACTGGACCCCCCTAATAAACGTCATCCATTTGGCCTTTTCATATCTACATTGGTCTCTGTGTTGTTTCTTGCATAAAAATAATTACTACAAAAGTAAACAAATATTTACAAACAGTGCATCATAGTATAAAATGATTGTTTATATCACTTCGTGAAAACATAAACAAAAAAAGTGTAAAGAAAATCAAAAGTTTGCATGCTGTCAGGATTGAACCGGCATCGCCCGATTGTAAAATAAACAACAAGTATCCAACGCGCCTACCCACTGAGCTAGCGGGACCAGCGGGAATTCTCTGACTGATTCAAGTTGTTATGATAAATTGTACAACTCCTTCATATATCGATATTCTAGTGATATTATGAGATTATACACGTTACTTTATGTAGCTGGATACAATATATGTTTACTATGTATGTTTATTGGTGTAGATTATCTCCCGTTGGTTGCATTCGATATAATTATTCTGAAAACGAGCCCAAGCTCGGCGAAACCTAGTCGACTTGCAGGCCCATTCGCATTCATTGTTTTGAATAAAATTGGATTCATGTGGACCTTAAGATAACTGCTTGTTCCTCTATGATGACTAGTGTTTGTATTACGTCGGAATATTGCACAATAACTCATTCTGACGCTCATTTCGACCCAAAAGCTATCCTTGTAAACATGCTCTGAATGCATGGAAAGGGTCGGCCTGATGCGAGTGTATGTCATAAGTGACGTCACAATACCACGTGATTGCCTAGCTCATTAAAATTTTATTTTCCGCGGGAATCGCTTCACAGACGGGCTTAAAATCAAATTTATGCTACAAATGTATTTTTCTGTATTTGTTTAATGTTGTCAAATGTTACATACAATGTTAAACTTTGTGTACACATGGAAAAAGGATTTTAGCTAATGCCTTATTTTTATTTCCTTTAAATAAAACTATAAAAAATAATTTTACAGATGGCTGACGTCTGTCCAAAGGTGCACTGTATACAAAACTACTCAAAATAGATAACATACACTTTGTAGATATATAAAAACTACATCACAACAATCAGTGAAGATTCATGAGTGTGTAGTGACGGTATGAATCAGCTGCTTGTCGCATGATCTTTTGAAAACATGATTAGACACAGTGAGTTACATTTGGCTTGCTGCCTGTCAGGTGCTACCACGTGGCAATTTTATTAACTAATTTACTTCGGCTAGTTTACTACATGCACATTTAATACTGGTTAATTTGCTTTGTATGATTGATACGTTTTTATCTATAACATTAAAAATTATATTGTAGGCCTACAATCATAACAAATAAAGTCCCAAGACATGAAACTCAAGGAGAAAACATAATTTAATCAAATGTGACCTTTGGAGTTTTCCAGAGAATCTTCAGGTTACACTTGTTAACAATGCATGTATGTATATATATATATATATGACGCCTGCACATTACTACATTGGTTGCAATTACCAAGGCTCTTTGTTTTGTGATGTGTCTACCGAATATGATTCGGACTTTGCATGCAGCCTTTACGGGTGTCACTCCACGATTACCGGATACATTACATGCATTGATCAGATGCTTGGGACAATCCGTAACGCGTCCAACTTTACGTGGCAAATGAGTGGGCTTTTGCAAACAACGTGTGATTCAAACACGCACTGTACACCGCTTCGATGTTGTTCCGCGGGTTGTAAATGCTGCCAGTGCAAATGTACCCCAGCTGATTAATCCGCGTGTCTGACTGTCATTAAACACCATGAACGTGACATTCCCCTGACAATATGTTGTCTTAACGCTTGTTCAGTCAAGAACAAAGCTCTGTCGGTGGCAGATTTTGTTATTTCCCAGGACATCAATTTAATAGCCTTAACTGAGACATGGCTAGAAACCGACACTGATAATCAGGTTATAAACGAACTTGTGCCATCTGGTTATATAATACAACACATCTCTCGACCCAGTGAGAAACGTGGTGGAGGTGTGGCCGTACTCTAAAAATAAGGATTGTGGATTCTACACGGAATGGCATGTTTACACATTTCGAACATATGGACTGTACGGTCATTTCCAATGATGTAAATTTGAGATTATGGTTTGTTTACCGTCCGCCTCCCTCTAAGCGAAACAGTTTTAAGAACAGCGTTTTTTGACGAATGGAGTTTGTACTTGGACCGCCTTGCTGTTATATCCAACAATATATTCATAACAGGTGACCTCAAGTTCCAACTTGACAACGTTGACGATGCAGATGCGGTGGACTTCAACGGCACGTTGGAAGCTTACGGATTGGTACAACACGTGTTGGGACACGCTCCCGTCGAAAGAAAGTTGATAACCCTGAGACCAAACAGGCAATGGTATTCAGATGAACAGAGACATGCCAAACACGTGCACAGGCAAGCAGAGAGGGTATGGCGGGGAACTAAACTCACCGTTCACCATTCAGGGAGCAGTGCAATGCAGTTAACAAACAGATGATCAGTGCAAAGAAAGCATTCTTTTCTGCAAAGATCAGAGACTGCGGCAAGGATCAGAACCAACTGTTCAACTGTTAACGAGACATTTGATGGGTAACACGGGACACATGATCTTACCAATCCATGAATCAGCTGAACAGTTGCGACTACTTTCTGTGACTTTTATATGGACAAAGTCATTACTATCCGACGTAACATCGATATCGACGACCCAAGTGACGTCTACGAATCAGCATTGGACGATGACGTCATGTTTGACGGAATCCCACTTCAAAGGTTTCTGCCAGCCACCCACGATGAGGTGAAGTGAATAATCACAAATTTGCCCAACAAATCATGTGATTTAGACCCGATTTCTACATGGCTTTTGAGGCAGTGTCTGGATCATTTCGTGCCGTTGATTACACCCATTATTAGCAAATAGTTGGCAACGTCAGTGGTACCAGTCTGTTTCAAACGTGCAGCTGTGAGACCATTGCCTAAAAGGCCGGGTCTCGATAAGGATGTTCTGAATAATTATCGGCCTGTGTCAAACCTACCGTACGTGTCAAAACTTCTTGAGAAAGTGGTTGAACACCATTTGAAAGATCACCTGGACATCAACAATCTACACGATATTCACCAGTCGGCTTACCGCAATATTTAATCAACCGAGACAGCTCTAGTGAAAGACCAGAACGACATCGCAGAAGCTCTTGATCAAAAACGTGTATTTATCTTGGTTATGCTGGGTCTGTCCAGTGCGTTTTGACAACATCGACCATGGCATAATACTAAAGCATTTTCAACACTCATTTGGCGTGACTGCAGAAGCCCTGGATTGGATGCGATCCTACATTAGCGGCAGAAAGCAATGTGTCTTGGTCGGTCTGGCAACTTCGTTTAACGCACATTTATGTTGCAGCGTGCCACAAGGATCTGTGTCGGGACCGAAACTGTACTGCATGTACACTAAACCAGTTGGAGATATAGTGAATAAACATAATCTTCGTTACCACTGTTATGTAGACGACACACATATATTTTTATTCATCAAGCGTGATGAGAACTGGGCCAGTGAAAGGTCAGCCATTGAAGCATGTGTGGCGGATGTTGGTGGGTGGATGAATAGAAACATGCTAAAACTGAACCAAGAAAAAACCGAACTCATTGTGTTTTCATCCAAACACCGAATTCATCAGGTGAACGACTTGTCCCTCATGATCGGAGGCAGACTACTACACTCTGTGCAATCCGTGAGAAATCTTGGAGTTATTGTGGACAGCGACAATGGAGAAGTAGAAACAGGACTTGGAGATCATATTCACCTGTGAATATGATCTCCAAGTCCTGTTTCTACCACATCCGAAATATTGGCGTTGGTTCAACGTTTGCCTCAGGTACTAATTGAACGATTGCATCGGATACAGAACTGCGCTGTTCGCCTAATCACCAAAACTCGCATGAACGAACACATAATGCCTGTGTTACGTGAACTACATTGGTTGCCAGTGAAATTACATTGCTGTATATACTAATGATTTATTTGTAATGTTTTATTCATGTGTGTATTATAAGTGTAATTTCTATGTACAGTCGCGCCCCATTATAACACGGATTCGGTTATAACGCGGAAAATGGGCGCTATGACAAACTACATGTATATTAACGTGGTAATAACTCAATTGTTTTGTGTGAAGTTATCCCCGTCTTTGTCTACGACATGTGTATATTGACTACTTGGCGGACAATAAATTTAACGTTGACATACAACTGCAACGAATCAAGTGTGAAGTGCGTCACTATGTTGCCATTGTTTATTCTGCACTGCCAATGCTATCAAAAGTATAAGTTTCTTTGATTATAATTATGGTCAATTTTAACTTTAGGAACAGTAAATGTGGAGCGAGGTATTGTTTGTTTTGTGCCAACATCAAACGAATCGTTTCCTATCTGCTAGTCATGCTCATGTCTTCTGCGGATCGCGAGTTTGCCTGGTTTCAGCGCCATGACGTTTATATATATATATACTTATATATATGTATATATATATATATATATACATATATATATATATACATATATATATATATATAAGTATATATATATATATTTATAGATACATACATATGTATTTAATATATATATATATAAAAGTTGAACTTTATAATTAGCCACATCATGCATGTGTAATAATATAAATTATACTTGTATTGTCTCATTTGTCTGACCTAGTATATATGTTGATCATTGGTATAGGAGGCTGCAGCGTACATTTTCTGACCCCACTTGAACTGAGGGCTAAGTTTCAAAGAGAGTACTGAAACAACATGGAAAGGGTAACACCCTGGCTAAAAGGCATACACTTAGTAGAGGGTGAAGCCAACAAATTTTACAAACCAAATTTAATACTTCTGCTGAAATAGATAAAAAATATTGTGTCCTAAAAACACAAGGAAGACAATGGGCTGATGAGGCAAGACCGATAAGATAAGGCGGACTGTTGGGTTTCCTATGCTGGTCTATATACAAGACTATCAGCACTCACAGAAATGGAGATAACAATTCCACCATGTGTACAGGTGGTACTGTAGACACACGAAGACAGATTACTTAAACACTAACTACCCCTGGGTAGTTCCTGATATCCTGTAAATAAAATTGTTTAGAAGCCAGTAAGAAGAAGGATCAAAAGCTTAGTGTGAGTCACAATATTATGTCAATTGTCATTAGTCATTATTATATAGCAGTTATTATTACTGGTCTTTATTATTATTTGTGTAATACTAACTATGTACTAACTTTGTTCCACATTACTACATACTAGAGAATACACAAAACAAAACTTTAATGCAAAATTATGCTGATAGTCACAATTAGATTCAGCATATTTCTAAACATAAACACTGCTCCAGTGATGATAGATTACCAAGGATCCTTGAAAGCAATGTACTCTCTGCCCCTTATCATTATACCAAGCAGACCAAACTAAATTGGTTTTGCATCAAGGACAGATTCCAGACTTCCATTACTGTGTGTTCTTTTTGTCTCAAGTTGTGACACTTGGCTTAAAACAGGATCACTTCTGAGACCCCCCTCCTGCCAAGGCCAATGGCCAGTTGGTACTGGTCATAATATTATTACTGTGTCCTTAGTGTTGTTGAACCACTGGTCAATCAATAGACTCATACATCGCTGACAATACCACATGGGTACGGATACAGGACACACTTATGTGCCAAACTGTTGTGCTGTGTTACTAGGGAATTCTCAGGTCTGCAGCTCATGTATTATTTGTGTCTCAAACATAACACATTCTCTCTCTCCCTCTCCCTCTCCCTCTCCCTCTCCCTCTCCCTCCCCCTCCCCCTCCCCCTCCCCCTCCGCCTCCGCCTCCCACTCCCACCCTCCCTCCCTCCCTCCCTCCCTCCCTCACTCCCCCTCTCTCTCCCTCTCTCTCGCTCTCTCTCACTCTACCTATCTCTCTCGGCCTCTCTCGCTCGGCCTGTCTCGCTCTCTCGCTAGGCCTGTCTCGCTCTCTCGCTCTCTCTACCTCTCTATGTCTCTACCCATATAGACATTGAAGCTAATACACACATTCTCCTGCCTGCCTGCCTGCCTGCCTGCCTGCCTGCCTGTGGGTGTCTGTTTGTTCATCTGTTCATCCATTCATTACTCTGTCCATCTGTCCATCCACATGTCCGTCTGTCTGTATGCCTATCTGTCTATCCATCCATATATCCATCTGTTATCCATCCATATTTACGTCTGTCTGTCTGTCTGTCTGACCATCCATATGTCAGTCTGTCCATCTGTCCATCTCAGCCTGCCCACCCACTCTCTTTGTCCATCTGTGGTATCATATATGTACATTTACAGTAATGAAAGTTGTTGGTATATCCTAAAAAATAATATATATATATATACTACACTGACAGATATATCAGCACATAGTTCATTTCCATTTAAAACACTGGTCGCCTTTCCATTGACCATGAGATTATTTGCCTTGTTACTCTAGTACCCCCCCCCACCACCATCCTGCCTGTCATTTAGTTACTGACAACTTGCAACTAACAAACGAACAATACATAAGAAGCTTATATTATATTTATATTAAACATGAAGACTAACAAGTTGAAAGGAAAACAGCCAATGTTCTGAGTTTTCACGTGGGTGGATATTTATCATAAATAGGTTCACTGGACCATCATAATTACAGTGACAGTTAACTACTAGCTACTTACACGACAGTTTAACATTGTTGCCATCATATTTCTGTCCCAGCATGTTATATACACACTGTATACAATATATCAGCAAATTCTTAGTAAATTTAAACATTTGCTGTATAATTCCAGTTTCTCTCCACAGCAGCTGACCATAACAATTAACATTAACTTCACCATTGATTACCTCGTCTATTTCCCTACTACTAAAAATTGTTTAGTGGCTGAACAGCTTTATATCCCATGAAACAAATGTTATATGTAGGGACTACATTTTTTTATGAATTAATGAAACTTTAATTTCAACAACAACAGACATAATAAAGTAGCTTATTATTTATAAAACTTTATTTCAATAAAAACAGACATAATAAAGTAGCTAATTATAAAATTATAAATGTATACAATTGTTGAAAAAGGGCACAAAGAAGTGTAACACTTACAATTACATCCTCAGCCATGTGAAATGTTTAGTCTGTCTAGTACCGGTTTTCCACGCTTGTTCAAAGACTATTTACTGAGTGACGGGTTGTACCGTATTTGACTGACCGCAGCAACATCCATACCTGCATTACCTCCCACCCCCAGCTTGGCCACATATAGAAACACATTTGTTATTAAATTATAGAAGATAAACTTGCAAAAATGCAACAAAAACGTCATGTAATCCCCACTGAACTACCTCTGGTATTAACATGGTGTCGTCCATTACACTGTTAGTAACTAATTTCTTGGTTGACCATATATGCAGATTAAGATGTCAACTACCGGTATACATTGCTTAGGTGTTTCTTCATTACATTTGTTGTTTTTTATACCAATGTCAGGATTCGTCCATGTCCCTAAGTATTGGGACAGTGAATCTGATAAATATTTTTGTGCACCTTATATTTTGGGACAGGTGATAATTTAATTATTTTTAAGTGTCCCAATATATATGGTCAGTAAAGTATTTGATTTCCAAGATAGGCTACTTCCTCATGACGTCATGTACATTTCACATGATCAATACTTATTCAGCTATCAAAAAATAGCAACTTCCTGTTTCAAACAGGGCCAGAGACAATACAACATAGTTTGCAGTTAGATGTACCATGCATAATTCAGTAAATTCACTGTCAGTTATGATTCACAAAACACATACTGCGGAAGCCAAAACTAACAAAGGGATGACAGTGCAGAATATTATATAAATTTAAATATTAATATCTATGTCAGTAGGGCCTTTTGGTTTCACTGGCATACATATTAATAGGTCTTTGTTATATTCACCGTAAACTTTGTATGCAGATTATTTTATTGACCTTAAACTCTATTGGATTGTTTTGTTGACCCTAAAATGTGGATTGTTTTGATGACTGTATATGTGGATTGTTTTGTTGACAACCTTCAGTAACTTGGAAAATGCTGCCCATCATGTCACCCAAGCAAGCCGGATTCTGTATCCGTAAACAGGGATTCTTCCATCACTTACACATACACATGCAGCAAACAAGCAACTAGAAATATAAGCCTGTGTGCAACAGAAATGTTGCAGTCTACATATGTGTCATTTTTATGTTCAGGAATTATTTTTCGGGACTAAAAATTCTTATCATCCAAAACAATTCACCTGTGATTCGTCTACCCTGAAGGTGGAAGTTACCCATGATCTATCTCCTATAGCTGTTCTCGGAGACACAAAAGGTGGGATGTGTAGATCAGATGTCAACCAAAGATGACTGTTTATAAAGACAAACTGACCACCTGATGCTGTGTCTGTGCGTATTCAGGTAGGTGTAAGTCACATCCTGGTAGCAGCTGGAACCATGGCATAAAGCCTCCAGTCAGCTACTACGAGGAAACTTACGTCAGTGACAGGAAACGTTCTGATCAGTGCCACCACAAAAATGTGATGCCTGCACTGATTGTGACACTGGTTAGATTTATGTAAGATTATAAACAGCAATTGTACATGTATATATATATTATATATACAGTGTATATATATATATATACATATATGTATATCAGGAGTGTTTTCCCTTGGTGTGTGAGGTCGAGTGCTGGAGACAGGAAGTACACTTTAGAGATACAAAGGCAATGAAGTATGCCAACGTGTAATACTGTAGTATTGTTTAACACAATGGTGACCTGGTTTCTGCTACATGGAATAACTTCAATTCCTGGTGTTCTACACAGATGAAACTAGACCTTGTCTAATGTCTTCGTCCCCATTACCTATATATGACTTTGTATGAATTACACCATATTTGGTCTGGAAACATTTGATGTTATCTATAAAGAGAGATATTTGTGAAACTAAAACAGCAGGATTATGTACCTTATGGTTACTTGTAACCTAAGTCACAATGTCGACAGACACACAGAGTCCCAATGTCATGGTAGCATGGTAGAAACAAACTCAGAAGATGGCATGGATTGACTACTTTGATATCGGATTTCCTGCTGTGGGTAAACCTAACCTCACTCACAGTAGAAATGTTGCAAAACAAGAGTAGGAGATAAGTCTTGAGATATAAAGGCAGCACAGCAAAGTATACTGTTTGGAATACAGCCACTACCTGGTATGTTGGTTTTAATGGACCACCAAGTGATCAATGGCTTAGTTAAGTTACAGTTGTGAATATAATAAGTCTGTTCCCAAAGTGTACCAATGGCATTACCATGACACAAGCAACACCACTCTGAAATAAACGACACCACCCTCACATAAATGATGCCATCCTGAAATAAATGAAACCACCCTGACATAAATTATGCCATTCTGAAATAAATTAAACCACCCTGACACAAGTGACACAACTCTATGTTCCCCAAATGTACTAATGACACAAGCCTAACACCAATGACAAGTTGACAACCATGACATCAGTGACACAAGGCTGTCTGTTCCCCAACTGTACTTATGACTGTACCACCCAGACACCAAAGGACCCCACCCTGTCGGTAAACTCTATTTCCACTCAGCACTAATGATATGCCTCTGACACCAATGACTCCACATTAACTCAATCACCAATAACAAAAATCATGTTAGCAATAACGACTCTACCCTGTCACTTTACTCATCAACCATGAACCCAGAAATAAAATACTGATCTGTCCCCTTTTCTACCCTACCACCCCAAACCCTCTGCCAGCCTACCAAACTGTCTCAGGGTCCACTCTCACACCCAGTCAACCGTGTCCCACCCACTTATTTTTTTAAAGCCAATGTCACAAGTTAAACAAGAGGCAGAATATGATTCACTACCAGGTTGTGACACATGAGTCATAGACACCTGGTAACTGTGAACATAATCAGCTTTCAGAACATCAACACATGTCATGTTTACCCTACCCATTGTAAACTGTGTCGTGTTTGCCATGTGTCACACCTATCCCACCTGAAGCTACCTGTAATATGTGGTACACACTCAGCCGACATGTTTGAACAAAAGCCACATACATCTGGGACAATATTATGATAACAAGTTTATATATACTTGTTTATAAAGCTAAATCATGCAGAACCCTGTAAAAATATAAAATTAAACAATTGTTCCTTTGATCAAAGTTAATCCCTTGACCAGCAAACAACCTGCCATCTAATGCCACCACAGCGCCAAGTGCCAAGTTTGAAGATGTCCAGAGAGAGTGTCTCCAGGTGGCAACACTAATTCATGTTGCATCTTTTACACCAGACTTTTCCTATTTCTTTCCATTGCATTTTTACATGCATACAACATTTGTTCTGTAAGTGTAACCTTTCTCTTACAGCAAATTAGCATAGCATGTATGCACACACATACACAACCACATATACTCTTAAAACCATGCACACGGCACACAGACATGCATATATATATATATACATATATACATGCACACACACCCTCAGTTTTGAACGAGGGGCTAAATTTGTACCATGAATAATACCCCACATTAACGGTCATGACAAACAGTAAAAGGGTGCGACATCATAAAGACTCTGCCAGTCATTTCCACCATCCTAATTTTGTACATTCACCCAGTAATATTTAATCGTGTGGGAAAAGATGCCTGTGTTACTGTGTACTGTGTAGCATGGTTCCTGTATGTGTTTCAAATCCATGTATTGACTGTTGACTCTCTAAAGGGGTATCCGCCCTCACTGTGCTTTTGTGAACCATCAGACCACTGTATATGTGAGTAAATTTATGTTAATGGGCATTCTGACTGTCAAGCTGTTGACATTAGACAGGCAGGCAATGTTGAACTCAACAGCTGAGGCTGGGCTGAAATCTTATTATTTATTAATACAAATAACACTGACTGATGAACAAAAGAACGAGTGACCTATATGAGTACCCAATAACCAATGCTTTAAATTAACAATTATTAAATTAAAAAATATGATTCTGAAGAGTTAAGAATAAGGTTGACAGTGCGCTTGCGTCAGGTGTCGTGCATTCTTGTTTTGTTCTCCTATGTTTATTGTTAAAATCACAAATTGTAAAGACTGTCATTATTCCAAATAAATTTACAGACATGCAATAATAACATCATCACAATACGTCCATATGAATACATTTGCGATCAATCAGTCCAAAGTTATAGTTCACTAAATTATATTGCCTAACAACCCATACAAACATTAAAATCAAAATGGCTGATTTGTAAACAATAAGCAGAGTGCGCAAAACCAAAATCGCCCCCACAGCAATTCAAATAATCAGCGCATTCTTACAAAAAAACATTACCTTGAGTCATTAAATATACATTAATTATATATGTCACATAAACTAGGCATTATTAAAATAGCTCTAGATTAACAACATCTTGTAAGGAATAATATCCCCCCCTCTGTTTTATCATCTCCTGAACTTATTAACAGGGTGTACAACTGTCACCCCTGTATTTTAAAATACCCTGAGTCGGCCCAGAACTAAAACTTAGTAATATTCATATACCCTACCATCTACCTCTTTGCGCTAGCACCTACCCAAACCCTGCACTTGCACTGTTTTAAACAATTTAGTTTTATTTTATTTAAATGTGACTTTACCTAATCCAAAGGCATTTTATTTAGCAATCCACATGACATAATTGCAGACCCCCAAGATAAACTGAATACTACATGTGAAATAGTCTGGACTAAAGTACACTTCTTTTATAACAAAGCCATCTATTTGGCATCCTACTACAGACCCCCAAATGATCATACAACATCCCTGGAAAAAACACAACAAACTACTTGAAATAGTCAGTGAATATGGATGAACAAATATGGTAAATGAACCAACCCGACTAGACTTGGAAATATCCTTGACCTTGTACTTACATCAAACCCCGCCCTTATCTCCAGCGTAAACACAGTGACAGGCATGAGCGATCACGAAGCTGTTCTCTTTCACATTAATATGAACCTCATGAAGAAAACCACACCTCCACACAAAGTGTACAACTATAAGTCTGATAACTGGGAAGCCCTCAAATGAAATTGTCCCTTCTTGCTCAAAAGTACTTTGCCCAAAATCCTGATAATCTAGACATTGATTCAAATTGGAACTTCTTTCACCAAAACTACACTAAACTGATAAACAATCCATCCCTAGTCACATGACATAATCAAAAGCGCACTTACCCTGGATTACAAAAAACATAATCAGACTGCAAAGAAAACGGGACAAAACTCATGCTAATGCTAAGAAAACAAAGATAAACAAACACTGGGAACACTTCAAGAACTTAAGAAAAGAAGTTATCAAAGAAATAACCAAATCCTACAACGGCTACATCAATAACATCATTGGCGAAAGCCTCACTATAAACCCTGAGCGATTCTGGTCCTTCATTAAACAAACAAAAACAGAAAACCTTGTCATCCCAGCACTAACATCACATCACTGATTCAATAATAATAATAATAATAAACTTTATTTATACACCATCAAATCCGGGACTAATGACCCCCGGTCACGGGTGTTTACAAATTGCCAATCATATAAGAAGCATAAAAACACTTTTAAGAGAACAAATAAGAAAATAAATTAAATTAGCAAACAATATCCTAGTATATAGTGTATGCATATATATATAAGCCTAAGTATAGTAAAATTACGGGTAAATGCAATGATAAAATAAACGATTAGCAAAAGTGCTGAACAGCTGAACCTACTGGAAAAAATATATATATAATAAAAATATATATATAAATAAATACAAAATAAAAAAAATAAAAGCCTAATTTACATTAAATACAAACAATAACATCACCGATTCAATCAACTCAAATATCAGACTCTTCGCCAATGATTCAATCCTATACAGAGAAACCCAAACACCTGCCGACCATAACAACCTTCAAACAGACCTAAACAAACTAGCCAACTGGACAGACAAATTAACTTCAATATCCCAAAATGTAACCTTCTCAGAATTACCCATAAATGCAAACCAAGCCACTTCACCTTCACCATCTCAAACCAACCAGTTTCCCAAGTCGATTCATACCCCTATCTCGGCATCACAATAGATTCTAAACTGTTGTGGACAAAGCATGGCCACACCACTGCATCTCAATCCGTGAACACTTGGCCTCCTTAAACGCATTCTCCACCCTGCAAGATCTAAAGTTAAGGAAACAGCCTACAATATTATGTTAGTAAGACCAAAACTAGAGTATGGAGCTATACCCTGGAATCCCTATACACAAAATAACATTGACACCATCGACAAAATTGAGAGAAGCGCAGCTAGATTTACTCTAAATGACCACCGCCGCACAAGCATAACAGGCCTCATAAACAAACTTGGTTGGCAGACACTAGAAAGAAGATGATTACAACACCAACTTACCTTCTTCTACCAAATGAAACACAACCTCCTGAACATTACCCTACCACAACATCTTATAGTCCCATGCTCCCGTACACGAAACAGTGATCCAAACAAATACATACAAATACATGCACGCATTAATATATATGCATACTCATTCTATCTTAGAGTTATAAGAACTTGGAATCTACTACTACCCCCCCAGAAATAATAAACCTACCTACATTACACCCATTTCAACAAGCTCTGAGTACCATGCACCTTGTTGCTCCAGCCCACCTTACCAGACTATAGAACTATACAGACAGAGACTGTGTTTTTAATCTGCACAAATTATTGCACTTGGTTTACACATTTATTTGTTTTACTTTTTTTTTTTTTATAATTAAGTTTGACACACCCTTTGCAGTGCGCACTACACAACTCCTAGGTTAGCCCCAGAAGGGGCTGTATGGAGAAGCGACACTTTAACTTAAGATTTAAGACTATGTCTCCCCCCAAAAATCCTGAACAAATAAGAGGATTGAACCACAGATTCCGGCCTGTTACTGTGTACTCACAAAATGAGTAGAAACTTACATCTAACTGTGGATACCACCATGCTAGTAGAGGATTGAAATCAATGTCATGATTCATTCAGCAAATCGTATATTTGCATTTCTATAATTTGTAAAAAAAATGCCCACTAAATTGTGGTAGATGTTCTTCCTGATTCAATGCCCATAATATCACACAAAGAGATCTTTCAGCCATGCCATCATGACTTTACTAATGCAATCATGAATTAGGCCAAAATAACCTCAGTTGTACCTGTATATATAGCAGGTAGTCGTGAAGCTGTCATGCTCTGATAAACAGAGAATATTCATGGCAGGATAAAAGTATGTGACCCAACTGTTGACATGCATTAATGAACTACTGCATGCCTCAGATGCTGTGTTTATGATATACGCATGCATGTTTGCAGATGTGAAGGTGGAATGTATATTACGTTCACCTGTTCACCCAAGAGCATGAACACCTGTATGCACACATACACACACCTGATACACGCACTCACACACACGCTCATACACATTTGGCTCTCACGATATTTTAATTAAATGTCAGATTCCTGCAGCCAGATGCTATCATTCCTTATCATAGTTACATAAAACATTAGCAGCAGTATGTGGTGATGGCATAAACATATATAGACTTCTGTGTAGGCTGCTGCTGATAAGATGGAATGACATGACTTGGTGTTTGACAGGACAAGCTAGAGTGCACAGACATATTACATGTAGTTATTTACACTGCCTGCAAGTCTGCAACGGCCCCACCCCTGATTCAAATCCTACAATATCAAGTTCATTTTTTTCACTGTCTTATTAATTCAGATATGCCAAATCTCACAGAATTTCCATGAGCTTCCAAAAATGTTAAAAGAGATTGTCTAAAGCTATTGAGAGACAAAATTATATAAAATGTTGAGACTGAGTCATAGTGCTTAAAAAATGATTAAAAAAGGTTAATAGACATAATGCTTTAAAATGTTAAGACATGTTTTAAAATGTCAGAGTTATTGTTGCAGCGGGTTTCATTTATACTGCTTAACTAAGTGAAATGTCACCATGCCCCCTTCCTTTGGATAGCACTAGGTACTCACAATACAGCAGTGACATGTGAAATGTTTGCCAAAGAAGAACCTAGCAAACTCCATAACAACAAAATAGTTTACTTGCATACATTTGTTTATGATTTTGAAGTTTTTCTTATGCTACTGTCGTTATATATTTTTAGTTAAAATTTTTCTTATGACAGAACATCTGCTGTGTCAATCACCATCAATCAATCAGCTGTAAAATTAAATGTTTTGTTGAAATAAAAAATGTTGAAAGACTATTTTTTATTATTATTTGTAAACACCAAATTATATATTTTAAGATGCATGGTGTCTAAATAAATTTTATTTTATGTGCTTCCAGTTTACCGACAGATTCGAGGACAAACTTGTTTTGAGCAAATACCAAATGACACTGAATATGATTCATGCACACACACAACACACAAGGCCCGAACTAGTGAATGGCATTAACTGATACTCTTGTGTTATTCCAAGCTCAGTACTTAAGTAGTGATTCAGGGATAATCTGCTTCGTGACATGAAGTCAATGTATTATCTGTTACACACAAAAAGTGTTTATACACGAGAGATAGAACTGGTTTATATTTATTATACACTGTGCATTATAACAACATCATGATATCTGATATTAAGACACTCTAACTCTATCATTGTAATAAGAACATACTTAACATCATGTTTGTGAAAAAGTTTAAATTCTCGGACATAGTACAAACAGTATTTGGGCTGTATTTTATTGATAAAGCAAAACACCCGTAATCCGCTGCATCTACAATAATTTAAGGGTCCTACTAGATGGATGCAATGTTTGTGTTAATAATTCATGTCGTCAAGCTTAGTACTCTTTGCAATTTTGGTTAAAAAAGAACCTAAATTAAGGTTAAGAATATATATTAATTTATGTAGCAATGTCAGTTATTTAATTATCATGGAATGTGAGTCTACCCAAACAAATAAAGAATGGTTCTTTATCCTAGCTGTCAGTGTCTGGCTGTCATAGCAGCCAATTTAATGTTCTGTTAGGGATCACATTTTATACAACCTCGAAATTCATTTTTTACCATGAACCAGTTACAGTTCATCTAACAATGTGATAAGATATATATAATATATTAAATATTTTGACTTTCTCATTGTGGTTTTGCATCCATGACCATGGGCACGTTTAAAACAACATCTCCAGACTACTTAAAACTCACTTAGTCATAGAACATAACATACTACTTGCAAATTACAATCGGCATAATAATAGCAAAAGTGTCTCATTTGGGGATTTATTAAAGGAAATAAAATAAGGCATTAGCTAAAATCCTTTTTCCATGTGTACACAAAGTTTAACATTGTATGTAACATTTGACAACATTAAACAAATACAGAAAAATACATTTGTAGCATAAATTCGATTTTAAGCCTGTCTGTGAAGCGATTCCTGCGGAAAATTAAATTTTAATGAGCTAGGCGATCACGTGATATCGTGACGTCATTTATGACACACACTTGCACCAGGCCGACCCTTTCCATGCATTCAGAGCATGTTTACAAGGATAGCTTTTAGGTCGAAACGAACGTCAGAATGATTTATTGTGCAATATTCCAACATAATACAAACACTAGTCATCATAGAGGAACAAGCAGTTTTCTTACAGTTCCACATGAATGCGAATGAGCCTACAAGTTGACTAGGTTTCGCCGAGCTTGGGCTTGTTTTCAGAATAATTATATCGAATGCAACCAACGGGAGATAATCTACACCAATAAACATACATAGCAAACAGATATTGTATCAAGCTACAGAAAGTAACGTGTATAATCTCATAATATCACTAGAATATTGATATATGAAGCGGGAGTTGTACAATTTATCATAACAACTTAAATCAGTCAGTGAATTTCTGTTGGTGCCGCTAGTTCAGTTGGTAGACGTGTTGGTTTCTTGCAACTTATTTTACAATCGAGCGACGCCGGTTCAATCCTGACAGCATGCAAACCATTGATTTTCTTTACACTTTTTTTGTTTATGTTTTCACGAAGTAATATAAACCAAATCATTTAGTATACTATGATGCACTGTTTGTAAATATTTTTTTTTTATAGTAATTATTTATTCGCCATAAAAATGAAAATATGGTACTTGTTATTGCACAGTATCATAGTAGCAGAACATCAGACCCTCAATTAATAGGACCGAATCAGCCATCGGACAGTCTTGAGTGCAACCAACTGTAAACAGGATTATAGTTTACCTAAGTTAACCAGGCTAACCAGCTATAACCTGCTCGATGTGAACAGATTAACACTTGGAAACATAATGTCGCATAAATAGTAGAACAGAGCAGAACACACAGCGTATGGTTCCACTGGGGGGTATGGAGTACTTACCACAAAGAGTAACATGGTGTTTTCTCTGAGCGCACCCACGCATCCTAGGAAGCCAATGATGTAGATGATAAAGCCAATGATGATGAGGAAGAAGGCAGGGTCAGGAACTTTTGCCACATGTTTCAGGTTGCTGAATGTGTCCTTCTCTGTCCATGCCCATATGCCCATGATGAAGATGACAATCCCTACAATCTGGTGGCAAAAATAACAACATTTTAAAGCTGCTTCATCAACTGGTTTTAAAAGCTGATCGCAAATAAAGTTCTTCACTGTCTAAATTATATTAAATGAATAGTTTAAATAATATCTTTTTGGATTAATATAAAAGTGAGTAGATTTGTTTAAAAGGTCAAAAGAATTTACTTCTGGTCATTATATCTGGTGATTTGCCAAAGCCAATTGCCTGGCCAATATCTAACTTTCGTTCCACTAATTTGTTGGGCACATTGTTTTGGAGAGAGCAAAGAAAGTCAACAATATCAATACACTGATCACAGTAACAAGAGAGTGTGTGTATGTGCATGTTCGTAAATAAAAAAATTATGTTTCTAATAATATTTTAATTAGAAGATCAAAGATGTCCGAATATTAATGGAAAAGGGTGAAATTGTTTCATTCTGGTTTAAATGTAATTCTCCAACCCACGCACAAGATATGGTAGCCTACTCGTAGTTCTAGTTCTAGTTGTTTCCAGCACTCGGCAACGTTCTATTAACTGACTAGTCTGTATATATATTGTGGTTACAGTGATCTTATGAGGTCTCATTCAACTAGTCAGCCTTTTTCGTACGGTACAACAAGGTTGATAAACCATTTACATACAATAAGCCTACATACTACTTGGTCTAACAATCGGATCGTACAGACTTGACTGTCATCTGTCTTCCGTGTTCGTGTATTGTCTGTTGTTAGTGACTAGTAAGTATACTAATTAGTGTTGATATAATTCATTAATGATTAGCACTACGTGCAATTTGACAAGAATACTCACCCAAAATATAACATTAAATCCAAAAACCAAGTATTTTATCACACAGCTAACTTCTGTCCTGTCTTGTCGACGCGACGGCATTTTGGATGCGATTTCTTCGACGAAATTTTAGGAAACGACGTCGCTCGCTGCGCTATCCAAAGCTAGATTTAGAACGTTAATTGACAGGTTGCCTGACCTATTTCTGCCGCGTTATGTAGGTCAGGGTATGTGATGAGTTATGAAAACAAAAAATTTATATTTCAAGAAAGTATTACATACCGACAGAAATACAATTAAATTGGTTACCATTAAATTAACAGAACAATAACGTTTTCTTACTCGTTTTAATTTTTATAAAGAAGCTCACGTTGGGGAGTCACGTGTGTAGACTGTAGTAAATATGTCTGCGCCCATGATAAGATAAGCAGGTGTCAACGAAAAGGACTAACGCAATGTCGGTTCCAAGTTTGGAAGATGTGTGCTTTAAATTTGTACCGGCAGCTGGAGCAGTCGGTGGTCTCGGCTTCTCATTAACTGTTATGACACCAAATGTGTTTCGTAGGTATGTTTCCCAGACCCGGCACCGTGTCGTAAAAGTTTGAAATTGAATATGAGCGATAATGTGGTAATCTGACACTGACGTATGCCGATCATATTAAAAATTACCGTACAATACAAAACAATACATAATCTCCGGTCAACTGCAGATATAGTCCCCAAAATTCAACATGTATATTCTACGTGATCAAAACATTACTTGTTCAAGTTGTTGGTAAGACTTCTAAGACTAAGTTACTACTTCTTAGACTTCACTTAATCAGTGAATAAGTCTGAAACTCTGTGAAGAGTTGCTTACATAAAAGCAGGGCCCGTATATTCACTGTCAGGCTGTTGATATTTCCAAGGTAGGGGTTCAGTTGGCTTGTCGTAATTGGCTATCTCTACTGCAGTGCTGTTCCAAGTGTAGCTGGGAAGATCGTCCCTTAGCACTTTGAAACAAGTGTTGCCACATCAAGATTAGGCAACTGTTCTTCATTTATAAATATGAGTCCTGCTCTGCACTATCTCTTCGGAGATGGTAGTATGGATGCCACAATATCTATTATGATAGTTATGCTGTAGAGTCTATATAATTACAAAGAAGAGCAGCATGTAAACTATGATTCTAGAATTAAAACACATAGATTATGAATATTGACTAAATGTTTTGAACACCAACATTAATATGTGTGAAGAAGTTCATCCGACTAATTAACATTAAATTATCATTGATTGATATGGGATAATATAAACTTATGTATGTAACATATCTATATAACATTGTTACACTATATTTTAATTATCTCAAGAAAAGTGGTCCAACATGAGTATGTTGTAACCAAGAGTGGTAATACTACTGATCCTTGCTGAAGAACTTAAGATGGTAAAGGTATCAACTGATACATGAATCATAGGAATTGTTGATTTGGAAACTCATAATTATGTTTATAAACATAATATATAGTAATGGTAGTGAAGTCTGAATCAGTATCACACACTGACACTAATAGAATATTAGCAGCTAAACATATGATATAACGTATATGTGACATAACTTTGTTGATTTGTTGCAGCCTGTTCGCACCACACGACCTCGTGATAGCGAACAGTCTGTGGTTCTCAGCACATCTCGGGACTGGTCTGTACATCTACAATCGCAAGCACATACAGTACCAGTCCATACCCTACCGAATCATATACAGCGTGTTCGGCAGTGTCATCTTCAACTTTGGCGGTGTCCTTGTTCTTGCTACAACAAAATCATTGCTGCCCTGTCAGTCGTTGAGAGCAGGCGTTGGCATCATAACAGGACTTGTCTTCTTATACATTGGGAAAAGTTATTTGAACATGGTCGACGCAGTTACACATGGGTAAAAGAGACTTTCTGTTGGACAAACTGAATTCACTGTGAAGTTTGAGTCATATGATGACAAGACATTGCCTTATCGTGTTTCTGTTTTAGGTATGGTTGTCATTGTGCATGGAAGTTGCAATAATAAAACTTAATGAATTAGTTATCTTGTGCATCAGTAGAACATGTTTAGACATTGTAGATTCAGTTACCAGCCTGATGTAGAGACTAGCTTTAATGTGTTTCTGTTTTAGGCATCGCTGCCACTGTTGCATAAAAGTTGCAATAATATAACTTTTGATTATATTGTTGTTTGTGTCTTCATTCAGTACTGCAATAAATAAACTACCGGGGTACAGCTCAATAGACAGCATTAAACTCTCTAAGAATATTAGCTCGCACAATACAGAATTGTTTGAAAAAAAAAGGATTAATTTGCACATAATTAAAAACCATCATGAACATATCAAAACATCTTTCTAAAATACTATTTCTAGGCAAAGTCCTCAGCAGTGCCTCATTCTAGTCTCCTGCATGTTTCTTCTGTTCACAGTATAATGCATAGTGAATCTGGTGTGCTATGTCTGAGCTCATGTACTTAAAGATTTAATTACGCACTCTAAAAGTTCTATCTAGTCTCTATATTGTTATGCTAAGTAGCAAGACAGAGATAGTAGTTGATTACACCAACCCTGGCAGATGTCCTACACAATGTATTAAAGCTAGCTGAATCAGTTGTACTTTTTCCTAGTAATCGACTCCACCAATTTTACTGTATCACCGTGAGAACACTACAAATGTCCACGCCTCATATAAAAAACAAAAGGCGACTAAGGAATCCCAATAAAGTACTTGTTCATCCATTCTTATGAGTGGCTGAGTGGTATTGTGTATTCAAATAATTACCGGTACTTCTACTTCCAAAGAACACGATTATTGGCTCAGCATTTTACTAAGGCAATATGCCAGGGGGTGTTGAAACTGGTGTCATTAGTATCACTCCATGGCACACTAGGATTACTTGGAGGCACTATAAGTTTATCTCCTCCCAGGTGTCGTTAATGACGCGTTGTATGCTGGAATGACACAAACGTTTTTGCCGCATATGCCCAAAAGACGCATACAAAAACGTGTCTGAGAAATCTGTGAAAATTTAGGTGTAGAATCCGGGCCCACCTCGATTTTGCCGTTATTAACGAGGTAATAATTAAATAATGGCACATTTAAGCTATAAAATATTGCGTGTAGCGCTGTTCAACTTGCAGCCAAGTAACTAAAAATATATATGATTTCGTGCATGCGCGTTTTGGACTTTACAAAGTCTAAAATGCGCATTTTGGACTTTACTACAAAGTCTCAAAGACAAAAGACAAACAAGCACGATGGCTGAAGTTTTTGATATTCGCGACTGTGTACATAAAACGTCAACAACGAAGGCATGCCGAGGCGCAACTCGTCATTGTTGCCATGGTGTTTGCAACAGTGGCAATCGGTACAACGAACGTGAATATAATTATGCAAGGTGTCAGTTGGGTGCCCTTCCCCAAATTCCACAGCGATCCTGAGAAAGTCGGCGACGGGTTGCTGCTTGAAGCCGTGATGGCTTCACAACAACCAACGTAAACAAATAGACGTGCATCTAGACGTTGCCAGACGTGGACCTTCAAAAGAAAATCCAGACCCTATAGTAGCTATACCCGCTAACTACAGTACACATCTGCTCAAGTTTGACACTAACTACAATGTATAATTTTGATAGCAAATAGGCGCCACTGCACTGTTCTTTATTGCCACGGAAAACAGCGCCTGCTTACAGCATCAGTCCAGTCACTGGCGTGCCAGTCAAACTGTTATTGTTAGGAGTTGCTACTGGCTAAGGTCTGCTATTCATTTATGGACTAATGAGGCCAACATAATGTATATGACTGAATTGTGTATTATTGTATATTAGTAATGAGTACTTTTTTTGCATTACTGTCCGTTTTTAACCAGGTCTTGAAAACATGCAGTTATAATTTCAAGGAAGTGAACGTTGATATTTTTACAAAAACCGCTAAATACGCTAAATAAACGTCACGCTAACATTTCTGGAATTACAGTGTAATTAATTAGGTATGGACTAATTTGAATCCACTCCAGCATTAACAGGATGTGTAATTCTGCATTTCATGTTACAAAGTCGAAGAACATGACATATAATTACTTATTATTATTATTATGAATACTAATAAAATATACAACATGTACATTTTTATTCCCACGCTATTTATCACATTACAGGTGCCCACATCCAGTTCATCCATCAACAAAGACATGGGAACAAACACAGACGAAGCTGCAATGACGGAAGGATGTACACAAACTCATTTACGTGTGACGACATGTTATGGAGCAAGATTTATGCTATTGTTCGCAAGAGGCAGTCAACTGAGCAGACATTAGGAGAAGACACTGCATCCAAGGACAGTTTACTCTTTGATAATATATCAAAGAACGAGAAGATGTTTAAGGATTCTCCCCCTGGTTTAGTTATACATTCCAGAAACACATAAAATGTTACCATGTTGTGCTTTATTCAAATACGATTCTAATGATGTATACATCGTCTAGGGTTTCCATACATATAAAAATGTTACATCGGAATGAAGACACCCACCTGTCTATGCAATAAACGGTCCAATTGGTGAAAATGTTTTGTGTGTGTAAATATGAACTCTGGTAAACTTACTTGAATTATCACTTATATTACAATATTTTGACTTATTTTTGTAGTGTGATCATCAATACAAATCCCAAAAATTTCTCAAAATGTATAATATTAATTTTTTTTTCGCTATTTCTTAGAGGAAATACGATAAATTTTCGAGGTCGGACCAAATTGTTTTTTTACAAAATGTACGTAACAAGTATTTTGTAACCAGAACTTAAATATTTCGCACAATTACAGATTAATATATATCAAAGCTAATAATAACATAAAAATGGTACCTCACCAGGTTTTTTTTTTAACATACATGCATTATGTCTGTCACTATTTGAAAATTCTTGGACATAATTTCCAAAAATATGATAAAATAAACCCCAAAAAGTCGTTATTACAATTTTTATATTATAATGAGAAAAAAGTATAATTAATTTGTGTTTTAATAATTTCTTAATTCTCAAAGCATAAATATATTACAAAAGCAACAAATTCAATTGAAATGTAGTATACTTTCTTGTTATTATACAATTATAATATAGAGTAATGTCCTATTCGATCGAAGAAATTCCTGCTCAAAATACATTGATCAAATATCACACTGTAATAGTTTCCATATAGAACATTAATTATATTCTATGGTGTAGTACATATTTGTTTCCATAAGACAAAACCATGGATTGTCATCCTGAATTGGATCACAGTGAATGATATAATATTTAATCTGTCACCCATTGGCATACTATGTACAGCTGTACATGATTATATATGCTGTGTACAACCCTATAATTAATGACATGGTCACTGTATATGGTCACTTCTCAACAGACTGCTGCAAATGGATCTCATGGTCGTATCTCCGTTATTAAACTGATTACAAGACTGGAATGGGATCCTACGTGTGCGTCTCGGCGAGGGCTATCTGGGGATCCCATTTTTGTATATGTAAGATGGTATTTGCCAAAAAAATATCTGGGAGAGATCTCTAAAGCCTCATGGCAAAGTGGGGTAGGTAACTGTGTTGCAGTACATCGCACGTGTGGGTAATAATTGTGTGGTGGGATGTAAATATTAGTAGGAAATAATATAGCAGTATTAAGGGCATACTTACTTACTTATCCTCTTCGTGCCGTGTGGCACATAAGGCTCGCATAAGATCTCGCCAGACCCCTCTGTCTTGGGTTTTCCTTGCTGCTGTGCCCCAGGTCAGCCCAGCATTCTTTAGTTCTTCTTCAGTTGTTCGTCGCCAAGTTGTTTTCGGTCTGCCTTTTTTCCTATTTCCTTCTGGCGTCCAGGTCAATGCTGTCTTTGCTGGAATGTAGCTGCTCATCCTGTGAACATGGCTGAGCCATGTCCACCTCCTCTTTTTCAGGGTGAGGCAGATCTGTTGTTGTTTTGTTGCTTGGTGGAGTCTTGTGTTGGAAATGGTCTCGGGCCAGTATAGTTTCATTATCGTCCTTAGGCAGGTGTTGTGGAAGCTGGAGAGTCTGTTGGTGTCTTGCTGTGTCATGCGCCAGCACTCTGAGCCGTACAGGAGCACAGAGAGGACATTGCTCTTGTAGATTCTTAGTTTTGTTTTTTCTGGAGTATACTGTGGATTTCCATAGCCGTTGAAGATTTGCAAATGCTGACCTGGCTTTTCCCAATCGTGTTTTAATGTTTACCTCTGCACCTCCTTGGAGACTGATGATGCTGCCCAGGTATTTGAACTTGTTCACACATTCGAGTGCATGATTGTTAATCATGATAGGTTGTTGTGTCAGGTTGCTGTTTGTCAATATTTTTGTCTTTTTTGAAAGACCAATGGAACTGGTTTGTTGTTCTAGGTTACTTTTTTTTTTGTACTTGATCTCGAGTGTGAGAAGGCAGAGCAAGATCATCTGCATAGATTATATCTTCGAGTGAAGAGCACAGGTTCCATCTGATTCCAGTCCGCTGTTGGTTGGTCATGATTTTTGTAGTCAATGAAGACATGACACACCCTTGACGGACACCGGAATTCACAGTGAATTTTGTTGTTGAGTTTCCGACACTGCAGGAGAAATTCCTGTAGAAGATCTGGATGAGTTTCACCAGCTTTTCTGGAATTCCATAGTGCCTCAGGATTTTCCAAAGGCTCTCTCTGTGCACACTGTCGAATGCTTTTTCAAAATCTACAAAATTGACATATATTTTTCTCTGCCATTCGTTGCATTGTTCTAGAATGTTCCGCAGAGTGAAGATGTGTTCGGTTGTTCCTCTCCCTTTTCTGAAGCCTTCTTGTTCTGGACGGAGAAGCTTGTCTACTGTTGTTTTCATTCGTGTCATGATGATCTTAGAGAATATTTTGCTTGGTATGGAGAGTAGAGTAATTCCCCTCCAGTTGCTGCAGTCTACTAAATTTCCCTTCTTTGGTAACTTGATTATTCTCCCTTGAGACCAGTCGTCAGGCAATTCTTCTTTTTCCCATATGTTGGTGAAGAGTGGGTGTAGTATATCAGCTACCGTTTCTGGGTCTGTCTTGAAAACTTCTGCGCATAGTGCATCTGTTCCTGGAGCCTTGTTATTCCCCCAGTGTGGCTGTTGCTGCTTTAATCTCGGCCTTCGTTGGTGGGGTCACTTCTAATTCCAGGTCTCTTTCTGCAGGCTGGATGTCTGCTGGGTGTTGTGGGTCTGTTCTGTTTAGTATTTCATTGAAGTGTTCTATCCATCTTCTTTCTTGTTCCTCTTCATTGGTCAGCAGCCGACCATCTTTGTCCATGACTGGAGGGTTGACCTTGTAGTTGGTGTTTCCACAACTCTGGTTAGTTATCGTGTACACAGTGCTCATCTCATGCCTGCAAGCGGCTGTTTCAGCTTTGTTTGCAAGTTCTTCTAAACGCTTTCTTTTGTCTCTTCTAGCTGACTTCTTAACAAGTTTGTTCACCTCACTGTATTGTATTCGCAATCTTTCTTTCAGTCTCAGATTTGGTTTGTTCAATTACTCTTGTATGCGATCTCATGTTTCCGTAGTGATCCACTCTTTGTGCTGTCGGGTTTTAATGCCCATTGTCTCTTTGCTGGTTTGATAGTACGCTTTCTTGATGATTTCCCACTTCTCTTGTACGTGATCAGATGTATCTGTTTCTTCTTCCAACACTTCAAATCTGTTTTGTAGCTTAACAGTGAAAGCTCTAGCTTGTGTTGTATTCTTTAGCAGGTGTACATTAACTTGTTCTTGGCCTGTCTGTTTACAGTAGCTTGTTTTTCTGAGCTTCAGCTTGACTGTTGCCTGAAGTAGATGATGATCACTGACAACATCGGCTCCTCTTCTTACACAGACATCTAGTAATGATCGTCGCCATTTGTTGTTGATCATAATGTGGTCGATTTGGTTTTGGTCCCGTGCATTTGGGGAAATCCAGGTCAGTTTGTGGATGTCTTTGTGTGAGAACAGGGTTCCTCCTATCACCATACTGTTCAAGCCACAAAAGTCACATAACATCTCACCATTCTCATTTATGGTACCACATCCTTGATTGCCCATTATTCGTTCTCTTCCGATATTGTCAGATCCAACCTTTGCATTGAGGTCGCCTATGATGATCAAAACGTCGTGTGCAGGCACTCTCTCCTTCTCGGCTTGCAGCATGCTATAGAAGGCCTCTTTCTCATCCGGTTCTGCATCATTGGTTGGTGAGTAGCATTGGATAATTGTAAGTTTGCTGTGCTTGCCAAAGAACCTGGCTCTCAGTAGTCTAGCACTAACTGGTTTCCATTCTATCAATGTCTTTCCAATTCCTTTCTTGAGTATTAGCGCCACTCCTGCAATATGGCGGTTGTCGTCTCTGCCAGAGAACAAGATTGTCTCTCCTGTCGGGGTGATATGTCTCTGTCCATCTGGCCTCACTGATTCCTAGGATGTGTACCTTGTATGATTTCATCTCACTTATAATGTGTGCTGTTTTTGCCGTATCGAACATTGTTCTAACATTCCAGGTCCCAATCTGGAGTTTGGTTTTTGTATCCAGTAGGCTTGTTTTCGCGCTACTAGCTTCCTTGCGGATTTCACTAGCATCGGTCATACCGGTTTGGTGCCTCTAGCTTCCTTGGTGGCTGGGATCTGTTGATTTTCTTTTACGAGTTTATGTAACAAGCTGTTTTTTTAAAGAGGTAGGGTTGTTAACTCAACCCCCAACCAGGAGGGCCAGGAGATCGATTTTAGTCTAACCTCTACGCTTTAACCAATCCGGTATGGGTGACCCTGCCAGGAGTACAATTAGGACTCCCACCGGCGTAGCTCGCAGGGTCACGGAGGCACGCAAGCTACCCCACCACGACAAGGTAACGATCTCGTAGGGAGTAGTATTATGGGCATATACTAAGGTAAATAATGGTATAAGATATTGGTGTTCTCACCACTCGTTTGTGTTTTATGGTCCATTTAGCGACTCATTATAGTACGTCGCCCGTTGGCGTACTTCGCCCGTTTGACACTAGGTGGTGTATGGTCATTTTTGAACCCTCTGGCAAGTTGTAAGAACACCAGAAGGCACCAAACCGACAAACAAAGAACCAGAACGTATCTTCAGGACCGATTTTCTCACTAGTAAGTATTATTTTGATAAATACAATCGATTTTGTGTCATGAATCTATGTTTTTTAGATGTCCAAGCCTCCATCTAACCACTGTATGAGTGTTATTTATGTGCAATAGCCCTTGATTTTGCAATCGTACGTTGCCTAACATGCACAGCCTCGGGCTCGGGTCCTCGATCTCAGGCTCAGCTATAATACGGTGTTTTTAATGATGTGGCCGTGTGCATACGTAGGTTCGACGTACGCTAACCGAAAATCGATATGCGATGTATGATAACTCATAATATGCAATTTTCGGTAACTACATTCTACTGTAATTTCCTTTAAATTTACTGGTCCCTGCCATCATGTTTATCACGCACCGATGTATAAAACATATACATGCCGTGTATAGTATATAAGATGAGCCACATATTTTTTAGCCCCCCCCCCCCTCTCTCTCTCTCTCTATTGTTCACCTCCGAATCCTCGACTTTAAGTTTCCCCAGCACTTTTACTTGTACATGTAGTGCGTTTGGGTGTTCTAGAAAGGTGGCCCCACATGTTACGTGTTTATTAATATAATTTAACATCCAAGAAATACATTTTTATGGTTATATATAGTAATGGACGGGGTATTAAAACAAAAAAAACGATGGGCAAGGTATGAAAACAGGTATTCAAGTCTCGACGGTATAAGGGCCCATTATTGAAAATTGAATAATAACGAATCAATGTGCGATGTGTGATAACACAAATCGACCAATATCAGTGAATAAACATGTAACCATTTGTTCTCCAGACATTGACATGGCTGGAAAGCGAGTGAAGACCCCAGCAGGAGATGGACAGGCTCAAGTCCAAGCTGCGGCGGGGTCGGGTGAAGGATTACGCCACCTTGCGGGCCAAGCAGGCGGCCAGATCAAAGGTAACTTATAGTGTCAATTATTCTGCTGTCAATAATTATTATGTTTTATAATAATTCAGAACTGAGATCGAAATCAGTCTTTACAATATGTTTCTCAATCCCTAAAATGTGAGTGTAAATCACATAGACTCAAACATCACATTTGTCCAACTTGTACACTGGGGGGAAACCAGAAGTTGTATTTATTACTTATTTATTCTTTGCCTACACTACAGGGGAATAGGAGGCGCAGTCTGCCGATGAATCCGGAAGAGAGGGAGGCTCACAACGAGCGGAGCCGCATCAACATGGCGGCCTACCGTGCCCGGGTGAAGGCAAGAGACGATGCGGAGGCTGCAGCAGTAGAGGCGGTCCCCCCGAGTTGCCACCGGTGGTGGAGGTGGCAGCGAGGCAGCGACGACCTGCCACAGAAGACACGATGCCAGTGTCCTCACGGTAAGTTGTTGCTTCTCTGCACGTATGTCTCGATCTTGAAAAATGTCCAGAAAACATTTACGTTGCTAAACCTTGTGGTTCTAGGAACTAAACGATCTACATCTCTGCATGTACACCTCAATCTATATCGCAACATTCCATAATTATTATTCAATAAATTTGTTTGTCATCAGCTTCAACCTGGGCTGCCTCCCCTATTTATGTAGTCCAGCTTCAACTGTTTTGTGTAATGATTTATTCTGAACAAATGTACGCATTGCTCTCCGTGTTTCTAGGTTGGTGGTGCAATTTCCATCCAGTAGGCACCCCAAGGCCACGCAGCTGAAACGGCAGCTAGAGGTGAAAGAACAGGAGGTGGCCGCCTTGCGTGCCCAACTTCGAAAGTTGAAAAGAGAAGCAACACCTACACTACCAGGTGTCACCTCTTCGGAACGTGTTGCCATCGCCCTCCTGCAGGAAGTCGATGCAATACCAAGACCGGAACGCTTCGAGGCACTTCTTCCCCTGACGGAAACTATGGCCTGTGCCAGGAAGGCCCCGCCGAAAATCATGAAGTCACTCTTCGTCGGGAAAGCACCAAGACGTGGGAGTACGAAGAGTCTGAGCAAGATTGTACGTCTGGCCCGGCCCTACATTTTCCGCAATCGTGAGGACCACAACATGCGGGCATCGATTGCCAGATCACAGTGGACCTTGGTGATTGAGTTCCTGTAGCAGCCGGATAACAGCTAAGAGCTACCCATTAAGAAGGCCGCCCTATATCCGGCTGATACAGTACACGCAGAGGCTGCAATACTTGTGCCACCGCCATACGAACATGGCCCTGATGATCGAAGCAGCCAAAGTACTTCCAAAGTCACCGGCTTTCCTGACTGAGATGACTGATGCAGAGATCCGCGAAAAGTGTGCCATCATCACCATCGATCCAATCACGTACCGCGGATGGGATCAGCGTGAGGTAGAGCACAAAGGAAAGCTGTATAAGAAGACAAACCTTGAGGAAATCACGATGCAAACGAAGAACACCATTAATCAGTTCGTTTCCACAATGCCCGCATTCCACGAGCACTTTGCCAGACTGAACAACCAGTACGACAAGGTGCGAATTGTGACGGAGAACATGGAGGAAGAGGTGTAGGCAACAAGTCAAATGGACTACTCGGAGAACTGGGTATGTAAGTTCCAAGATGAGGTCTCTTCGGCATTCTACGACAAGTCGGCGGTGCCATCAAGAAGAAAGCAGACAACCTTGTCGAGGCAGGCTGTGTGATCTCCAACAGCACCCAGTTCTGCACGACACTGCGTGACACCAACGGCGCCATGACCTTCCTTGAGGTGAGCCCGGAACGCATCGAAGAATGCAAGGAGGAGGTTGACACTTGGAATGTACCATCTGTGAGAGGCATGCATGGCATGGCATGCCACGCCCTTCTTCCAGGCACCGTGATGCAGGTCCGTGCGATGTCCTGCTTCAAGCCATGCTGTTACGGTCCAGAAGGCGTATTTTATCCCACATGTCCCGGTTGGGAGAGAACACGTCTGGTGTTGGAGGAGGTGGCAGAGGCAGCGATGGAGGTGAGGGGTGAGAGAGAAATGGAAGAGACAACGGTGGAGGTTAGAGTTGAGAGAGGTGGAGGACATGGCGGAGATAGCAGCAATGGAGGTGATGGGTGAGAGAGAGGTGGAGGAGATGGAGGCAGCGGTGGAGGTGAGGGGTGAGAGAGAAGTAGAGCACATGACCGAGGCAAAGGGATAGTGCAAAAGAAGGTGGTGATGGGAAGTCTTCTAGCAGTGGTGCACGGTCGGCGCTGGTATATCGTGAAGGTGACTGAGGTTGTGGAAGTGGCGTACAAAGTGAACTACATGACACCATTCCAGGGAATGTGGAAGTGGGGCCGCAATGAGAAGGGGTTGGTCATTGTTGATGAGATCCTCATGGTCATATCTACTCCTGCCTCGGACGGTAAACTTCTGGATATTACACCTGAGGAAACTGTGCTCATCGATGCCAAGTTTGCTCTTCGACAATACACAATGTGATATTATGGACATCCTGTTCCGAGTTTTCTTATTGTTCGGGGACAGAGGCAGTATGGGCAAGCACAAGTACCAGCTGGCTGTCCCCGGGCACTAAGAAATCTCTGACATGTTTGTTATCTTATCGTGGCATCTGTGTTACGACAGTGTTCATACTTAATGTTTATACTTAACACTGTCTCACTGTTCCGAGTTTTCTTATTGTTTGGGTGCAGAGGCAGTATGGGCAAGCCTAAGTCCCAGCTGGCTGTCCCCGGGCAATAAGAAATATCGAAATGTATGGGTTTCGATTAATTGTTTTTATTATAGGACTTTACAAATCATATTGACCTGCATTAATTACACTATATTTAATGGCAAATTTGTCACAAGAAAACGTAACGTTAATTAGGTTTCAGATCACTCTCATTGTTGTCTGTTATATATATATTTTTTGAGCATATTCTTGGTCAAATTGTTATAATACCTCGCCCAATTGTTGAAAATGCTTATAATAATGACCACACAGAATTACCATTAACATAGTAGAAGGATGTGTTCAACATTGCCAGACACTGAGGTACATAATGTTAACCCAGGTTTCTTAATATTATTTTGTTCCAGTGAAGTAGCATGTATTGCACTGAATTTTTTTAATGTTATCATACATCGCCCACGTTTTTGGAGCACACAATACAATATATGTGATCAATATATAAAGTAATCAACATGATTGGATGAGATAGCACTATCCAAGTTCTTATAAGGAATTTCCTCCTGATTTTTCGGTTTATATGTTTTTTGGGCATGTTCTTGGTCAAATTGTTATCATACCTCGCCCAATTAAAAAAAAGCTAATACTATGAATTACACAGAATGATCATTAACATAATATCAGGATATGGTTAACACTGCCTGATACCTAAATACACTACGTTAAAACCAAGTACATTTGCTGCGTTGTGCCATCGGAAATATTTAATTTTACAAGGAAATGTTAATTTGATGTTATCATACTTTGTCCATGACTATCTAACCATAAACATTAATTTATGATATGTTAAATAGTATTACCAATTGACAATATGTGGGGCCATCTTTCTAGAACACCCAAGCACTATATCTGTACAAATGAAATTGCTCGAAACAATCCATTGGATCCAGAGTTTTAGTACCCGGGGCTACCTACACAACTAGTGCATAACTGAAAATAGAAAAACGGAATTATCCTAAACCACAAACAACTGTAATCGGCGGCGACGTACGATAACAGGACATTACAGACTGGAAATTTCATGAATCTGCCAAAAATCCAATTACTTCAATACCATGTATTTACATTACCCAAAGGATTACTCAATATAACGGCATTTAGTTTGAGCCACTTAAAACCAGATCTGCAGCATCAGGTTGAGCCATGAAAGACATGCGCAGAAAATGTGCGAGTAAACTAGGGGCGGCCTCCTTAAATTTCATGCAGGGCTTTCCATGTTGTGTTGCCTGCGATGTATGTGCAGGTCGCGCATGGGCGGAGGTACTGTTTGCCACCATCACTAGTAATGGCAATGTCGCCATCTTACCCCGCTTTCATGCAAGCCGTGCACCTCAAAAAAATAAGAAGACATGCAGAATTGGGTGGGAGATAGTGACTGTCTCCAGAACGGGCATGATATGTAATTAGTCATCAATTTAAGCCTTGAGAACTCCTTAACTTCTTGAGAACTCCTTAACTTACGTCATATACTTTTGATTACATTGTATATTGACTAAATAATGGCTATTGATTTGGAATATTGATACTTTTCGTTAAAAAATTCCGGGTTCTTTACAAAACGGCATATTCCGTTAACTATGACCAATTCATGCAACACCCGTGTAAACCATAGCATAGCTAGGCATATAGTTCAAGGCGCTCATATTGTTTCCGATATCGCTATATCTAGCAAACTACAGCACTGATTGCATAATGACAAAACTACTATTGTGAAAAAGTGTCACAATGCACCGATTTCCTGCTTTGGCAAAGTGACACTATGTATCGAGATTGGAGTGTGAACAAAACAAACAAATCGACTTTTTTCCGTTGATTGGCAAGCCCGGCATTCAAATCAACCCTTCAGCTGACAGTTGAGTTGGAATGTTATGATACATTGCTGTACACAAATTTGGCCCCAGGTACATAATTTTGACGGTAAAAGGGATCGGTCATTGTCACTGCCTGTCAAAATGATCGAGTGGCGGTGTCGCGCTTACATTTATCCGGGCGTTAAATACTATCCGGGTGACGTTTCTGCGCGTGCGCGTATCTAGGGGAATGTATTTTTCCTCTCCACGCACACGTCACGTGACTTACTCTTACACTTAATTGGTCACAAATCTGAAACAGCAAAATATAATTATGTATTCTAACTATAACGCTCATATTACGACAATTAACAAACGAAACATATTTAACTACTGGATATTATCAAAAATAGATAAGCGAGCGAAAAATGAACAACTCGGGACATGTCCAAAATCACTCAGTTCAGTGGTCGCTAGCAAACTTACGGTTCATCCGATCCGAAAAATCTTGGTACCGTTTGAAAGATTACACCTTCTGTTATTCTAGCACATATGTGGTTTCCCGATAATAGAACCTTCACACATATCTGCAATCATGTTGTTTCCAGTCTTTTACACACCAGCGAACTGGTTTCGTCGACAAAGTTCACCCATCTACCGATAGGAGCGCAAATTCTAATTTGCATAGGTTTCAGACATGCGTATACTGGACCACTCGGTTTCTGCCTTACGCAAGCATAATATGCAGTTTTCACCAACATTTTTTGAAATCGTTCAGCAACGTATCAATATTATTAATCAGAACCACTTATTGCATTAATGGAATGCAAACGAAACGTAAAATAAGTTGTTTTAGTTAAATACTTACAATATTCGTAAGACGATAATCACTTCACGCGCCAAACGGATAAGCACTCGGTTTCTGCCTCATCGTGTTCAAAATCATCACTGTGCGACAAATCGCTATGCATTCACTGTATAAACTCCACGGGCTGTTTGTTAACATTCCTGTGATGATTACGGTGAATAGTTGCTTACAATTTCGTCCGCTAAATTTTTATATTACGGTTGTTTACATCACCGTCACCGACATGGTGCACTGTAGTCACGTGGTCTGCGTTCGCTATCAAAATATATGTCAAAAACCTGTTTGCCTCGTTTTAATTTGAGACAAATAATTTTGTTGCAAGTTTGTAGACATCCTTTGCTCATTGTGTCCGATATATCTGACTAAAGATGCATTTAATACGAGATCCAGCTATATAATTGTAATGAGGCAGAAACTCGGACAGGGCAGAAACCGAGTAGGTGATTATACTTCATAAGTTCTTGTTTTCATGCTATTTAGACTCCACCCACTTTGCAGACGACATAAACACAAGTAAACAAACTGTCTGTCAGCGTCCGGCGATCGCTAATGTAATGCCAACATTCGGTGAAACTTAATCTATCTTTTTGACATGCAAAAATGGGTGGAGCTTAACATGTAAACATCAACTGCTGAGATCGGCCATGTGCGATGCCATAGCAACGCAGCGGTGATTGACAGGAAATGTGCAGTTTCGCCGACAGATGGCGAAGAATACCCGACGCTAACATCGTTCGCCGAGTTCAAGCGGATGAAAACAACCACATTTCAGATAAACACAATGGTGAAAATATACTTTAACACGATCAACCGTGCTATTTACTACGTAGATGAAAAGGTAATCTTTCAAACGGTACCAATATTTTTGGGATTGGATGAACCGTAAGTTTGCTAACGACCGCTGAATTGAGTGATTTTGGACATGTCCCGAGTTGTTCATTTTTCGCTCGCTTATCTATTTTTGATATGATGTATCACTACGTGATCAACTGATGCCAAATATTATGCCTTACATATACACATAAACATCACCCGAATAAAATTTAACGCCCGGATAAATGTAAGCGCGACAACGATATGATAGTTGTTTGTCCTACTGTCTGAAAAACATGTGTTCTACGCAGCACGCAACGCAGTTATCAGTGACGCGCTGATGATTAGGGCTGTTAGGCTAGGCTTTTTAGCGCATTTTGAGGCCCAAATAACGCTTCGCGTCCGGTTTGCTTGCCTCCAGTCTGCGCCCGAACAAACAACGGCCCGCTGACAACAAACGGAACAATGGCCTGAATTATTTAAATCACATCATCACATGATGACTGGACACTGTGAACAGTCTAATCAATATATCTGTGTGCCTTGCCCACTCCTTGTTTGTCGTTGACATTGTTTATAAAGTTTAGTCAAGCACCGTGAAAAGCGTTTGTTGCCACTGACACCATATTATCGCCCATCGTAAACTTTCAACTCTTGCCAACCAAAGTGCAATCCGTTTATATATATATACAAAATAATGTCCATCCATTCATGTACACTATATATGCACGCGTTAAAATTTATGTATGTTTGCTAAGTATTACAATTGGAGTACATTATAAACGAAAAATAACCATTTTAAAAAACATGTTTATCAATCATGCCTCCGTCACCAAGACTCACAAATAGTATATTCATTATAAATGCCCCGTCACATTGGGTTATAAACTTTGGAAAAAACAATGCTATGTTCTAGTCTTACACGGAATAGTCTTGCTGTATAGAATAATTTAATTGGGTGATTTTCCCACAAATTATAATCTAATTTCCTCTCAAAAAATGCGCCGATGCAATCTTAACCACAGACTGAGTGAGGCTATTCCAATTCATACATCTGTTCATTGGTGTATCAATGAGTTTTTTTATGTTTAATCAACATGGTTCTTTGAATATTTTTAGTTGATGCTCTCTCGTATATGAATTGTTGCCACTCAATGTCACATACTGCTGCATCATATTTCTCAGTTAGAATCTCCCTATCCTTAGAGCAGTAGACTATTGTAGCATGACTAATGCACGAAAAATGGGGCACACCTACCCAGGATGTATCTAGTTTTGTAACGTTACAGATTTTAAAGAAAAAAAACCTGTACATCTCGATCTGAGATCGTTCATATTGGTGGTAATATATTTTGTATCCATAAATATGTTGCGTAGGCAGTCCTGAATAGAATTCAAAACAAGTAAAATAATAATGTGATTACATGCCTAATATTAAATAAATGTTATGTTCACATTTACCATGTTATTTAAGCGATCATACTATCATGGAAATTTATTAATTAAATGTTAATCAACCGATTTGGGGCACACCATATTTGTAAAAGGCACATAGTTCTATCTCTGATGTGCCCGAAGGGCACATGCATGTCTTTTTCCAGATTGATCCCTGATTTATCATTTACTTTTTTCAATGGACAAACTGAGTGGACAGCCAGGTGATGCCATGCAGTGTGTAATTCATTTTATTAAAGCTTTATCTGTGTCATGCAATGCTGTAATTGGTGAAAACAGAAAAGAAAATGTCGTATAGGAACAAGTTTAAATTCTAAATACTGTAATATTGGTATTGGCGGTAACTGGTCGCCTTTAACAAAGAATAACAAACTGAGCAAGGTATATAGCTAAAGCATAGGCTATAGAAATGTGTACAAGGATGAAGGCATTTTGTTGGTTTTGAGAAAAAAGTAACTTAAGTTCGCCTGGAGATGCCAAGACCCCACGTGCGGCTCTCTGGGTTATCACTTATTGTCAGAACAGGCAGCTTCTTCTTCAAGAGTCGGGTGCCGCTACAGAAGACACTACACACGATATACCTCTGGGCGCAGAATTCACAGGTGAAGCCTGCTGCTGAAACACTCGTTGTGTCGCGCCAGTGTGTTCAGCAGCACTTCCAATTTTTGCGAGAGGTCAAAGACAAAATAGCATGATTATCATAAACACATATTATCGCCCACAAACCTTTCAAAAAGTGAAGATACAGATATCTCAACATTTGAAACAGCCTCAGCACTAGGAAGAAGTGACCATTCTATACTTAAGGTGGTTCTTAACTGCATGCCAGTCTATGAACCAATCAGCAAAACTGTATAAATACGACAAGGGGGATTACACCAAATTGAAAGACATGCTAAACATTGATTGGGAGGATGAATTTTCTAATCACCAGGAGGATGTGCAAACTCAATGGGATATCCTTACTTCTAAGCTTAGATATGCAGAAAGAAAATGCATACCAAAGAAGGTGATAACTGAGAGAGCCAGAAAATACTCAGTTCCACTGGAGTTGAAAATCCGAACCAAAATCAAAAGAAAAAACAGGTTGTGCAAAAAATATCTTCTCTCCAAAGATGCCCAAATTATCAGTAATTTTGTCGACTCCGAAATCAAGTCTGGAGACTGACAAGAAAGGCTCAGAAACTATATGAAAAAGATATCATAAATCAAATAAAACAGAATCCCAAGAAGTTCTGGCAATATGTGCAGGCGAAAATGAACACAAGAATGGGAATACCGAACTTAATAAAAAGCAAAGACAAGGATGATCTGACAAAGACAGATTTGGAAAAAGCACAGGTATTGGCAAATCTTTTCTCTTCCGTATTTACGAGAGCGCCAGAAGGAGACATTCCGGAGGAGCCAATAAGATGTCATAACGAAGTTGAATCTTGCGCTATCACTCCATCGATAGTGGCTATAAAGCTAAAGAAACTAAAACTATTAAAATCACCACGACCTGACGGCTTCCATCCTCGTGTCCTAAACGAATTGGCAGAGAGTATTAGCACTCCACTATCCACAATTTTTAACACGTCGCTGAAAACAGGCATACTACCCAAAGACTAGAAAATAGCAAACATATCTGCAATTCACAAGAAAGGAAACAAAAATGAAGCACATAACTACCGGCCAGTCAGCCTAAATAGCATAGTAGGGAAAATAATGGAAGGCATAGTGAGAGATACCATCGCTAAACACTTGAAAGATAATGACCTGTTGAGCGACAAACAATTTGGTTTCATCAAAGGGCAGTCTACAGTTCTCCAATTACTTAAAGTACTCGATTCAAGGACTGAGACACTAGATAACGGTGGATGTATCGATGTAGTATATTGTGATTTTATTAAAGCATTTGACAAAGTTCCACATCTACGACTTATAGAGAAACTCCAGAGCTATGGAATTCAAGGAAATATTCTAAGCTGGGTTGCAGCTCTGTTGGTCCACAGAAGACAACGTGTAAGGGTCAATAATTCTTTTTCAGATTGGCATGATGTCATCAGCGGCATACCACAAGGATCGGTGATTGTCCCCCTACTTTTGGTTATATTTATTAATGACTTACCGGATGTTATAAAGAGCTCCGAAGTATTCCTGTTTGCGGATGATATGAAACTCTTCCATCCAATTTACACCAATGAAGATTGCACAAAGCTTCAACAAGATCTTACCCATGCATAAGAAATGACAGCTACACACTAGGACATAATTACATAATGCTGGCAAGTACGGATAAGGTGAAGGATATTGGCGTCACTTTTGACTCATCACTTAACTTTGAGGCACATATGTCAGACAAAATTAATAAAGCCAATTCAATGATGGGGATAATTCGTCGCACTTTTGATTACATGGATGAACAGTGTTTGTCTACTGTTTTAAAATCTCTCGTTTGCCCACATATTGAATATGCTCCCTTCTTAATGAAACACATTACAGCTCTTGAAAATGTTCAGTGTAGAGCAACCAAATTAATTCCAGGTTTTAAAGATCTTGAATATAATGAACGTCTGCAAAGACTAAAATTACCAACTCTGTCATATCGTCGCCTCAGAGGAGACATGATTGAATTGTATACGATTTTAACAGACAAATATGATACAGCTGTGACATCGAAGTTTATAACTTTGAGGGATAATGAATCATGTACGAGAGGGCATCACCTAAAATAGTTAAAGGACGATCGATATCGGTTAAACATAAAACAATTCATTTATACACCGATGCACGGACGTATGGAACAACCTCCCAATCTGTGGTAGAGGCTCTATTAGACAAATTATGGACCAGGGAAAATTTGACAAATTATGGAAAAACCGCCCAATTAACTTATTAAGCTCGATTACACCCCTATTGTGGAACAACTCGTCAGACGCATGCGCAACATATAGTTTGACGACAAACATCAGAGCTGGCATAAGAGGCATCACAGCCTAGAAGCCAGAAGAGGACCTGTAAGACCTGTAAGAAAAAGATCAGCTTTTCTTCCGAACAGTCTAGCATTTCTGCTTTTTAATTCCCCCTTCAGTTGATGAATTGTCACCTTGTTTGCCATGATTTTGCACACAAAGATATAAATAAAATGGAACGTTGAACACAGTGGCTATTACAGCTGTTGACAGCTGTACATGGCAAACAACAAACGGCGCCCACTGGTGGGTACCGTCCCAATCTCTGCTTGAAATACTGCCAGCCTATCGGATAGTTGTGGTACTATAGTTAATAATTAATCCAAAAGCTGGTACCATCCTTCACCTGAAATTTTGGTAAATACTATTCAGTTACGAGTAAATTGTTATATAAGCTGATGCAAAACTTATGAAATGATAAAACATCGCTTATATTAAGTTAATTCAGCTGTAAGAATGTGTACCTGGTTATACACAGTGGTAGATATTTGTGTACGAACATAGTCTGTGTGCAATAATTGAAACGGGGCTGAATGCTTCTCACAAAAATCGATATGATATTCCATTGAACAGATATACAAGGGAATAAAATGAAAAACATTTTGAGCAGTTCTATAGACTCGATACCATGCTATACCAGAACTTACCTTTCCTTTTTATTGGCACAACTTACACAGCACAAAAATTAAAATATAATCAAGTTCACATTTTAGATATCTTAATTACCACTGTCTGTATTCGTTTCGTTTTTTGTATATACATATGTATATATATATATATATATATATATACAGTCATTTGCAAACGTTTAAGACCAGGCACAATATTTTTTGAAGAAATTTGACAAAACTATGATTTTTTGGCCTTCACATAACATTATATCAGTTTATTTCGCCAAATAAACGTAGTACAACATAATATGAAACTTTATGTCGTCCAAAAGTGTCAGTGTCTCTACTTTTCAGTATTTAATGTGGCCTCCTTTGCTGTCAATGACCGCCTGGATGCGATATGGCATGCTAGAAACCAGAGATTCGCAGTACTCCTGAGTGATTTCGGTGACCCAAACGTCCTTGATAGCTTGTTTCAAGTTTTGAGCGCTTGGTGGTTGTTTGTCTGCCACCTTATCCTTCATTATAGTCCACAGGTTCTCAATGGGATTTAGATCTGGGCTGTTCCTAGGCCATTCCAGCACGGAGAGTTTGTTCTTCTTGAGGAAATCAGTGGCTACCTTGGATCGGTGACAAGGAGCGCCATCTTGCATGAAAATCGTACATTTGTGGATGTCCATATGCAGTTTCAGCTTCTCCTTCAGCAACTCCACGTACTTAGGACCATTCATAGTGGTGTTAGGTGGAATAAAATACAGACCAGAAGGGCCAAAACATGACATGGCACCCCAAATCATCTGACTTGGCGGGTGTTTCATTGTGGCTGCTGTATATTTCTCACCAAATCGCTTACCTACTGGCCGCCTAACATGCCTCTTGCGAGGTATAATCTGTTGCATGGTCGATTCATCTGAGAACAACACTTTCTTCCACTGCGCGAGAGTCCAGTGGCGATGTCGTCTGGCAAAGTCCAGTCTCTTTTGTTTCATCACAGGTGTCAGGCGTGGCTTCCGGGCCGGCTTGCGGGACTTGAGCCCAAATTCCTTGCTGAGACGTCTCGAAACAGTACTGAGACTTATTTCCGTACCTTTTAAGCGTAAAGCAGCCTGAATTTTCTTGCATGAGCTCATTGGCGAGCGCATCACGATGCGTCTCATTGCGTGGTCATCCCTGAGCGTAGTTTTCCGTGGACGACCACTCCTTTTACTGTCACGAAAAGTGCCATCAGTATTGAATTTGATGATGGCGTTGTGCACGGGTGTCTTGGAATACCGTAATTTAGCACTAATGTCACTTTCCACATATCGTTCTCCATGTAGAGCCACTATTTGTGCAATTAGAACCTCTGTCAAAGACGATTTTTTGCCCATTTCAGGGATGAAGACAAAACTGAAAAATACCTAATCGATACTGACAGCAGAAAACAAATGAACTGGAAGTACTGACTAGGCGTATTGCTTCAAGGCCCAAATAGGATGATGCGATCCAGACATTATCTGATGCCATACTGTAAAATTCTTTAAAATCGTGCCTGGTCTTAAACTTTTGCAAATGACTAAAAATTATATATATATATATATATAAAGCTATATATGATATATGTATTCACACAATTGGGGAAATATAATGAAACTACTGAGTAACACAGGAGATTCTCTGGAGACCCCTCTGGATTGATTATGAAGGTTTCTATGCAGCTGCCTGTGTGACCAACTGGACAATGCACCAGCAGGCTTGAATCCCACATGATGTTATTTTTTTCATTTTTATTTGTGGGCCGTAATTTTTATTTTTAATATTGAAGAATTTATATTACATATACCTTTGTTAATTGTGCCGCATCCTAGATATTTTCTCAGCCGCATGCTAGTGTATCTTTCCGTCAGCACATCCAATACCTCTGCATACAGTCTAATGCCAAGCAGTGTGAGTAGTATAGGTGTGGAAACGAAGCCCGTCCAAAAAGGTCATGTACCCAAGATCAAAGGAACTTCAAAGGAATAGGCTTCGCCCCACCAACTTTTTCCTAAAACTTAGCAGATACTGATAAAAAGCAACATCAAAGGATTTTTGCCCTTTTTCCTAAAACTTAGCAGCGTGACTAAATACCCTTAAGTACCCTTAATTACCTTTGATTGACAGGACCACCCAACTGCGCTGACCTGTTGCCCTTTAGCGTGTGTAATGTATGTGTTTGGTTTTTCTATACCCTAGGGGCGTGATTGACAGGTCCAACGACAAATCAGAGGTTTAGAATCCGTCCAGGGCAAAAACCAGCTGTATTAAGGAGATGTCCAGCGTTGACCTCGTGCCCTTTGCGTGTGTATGTATGTGTTTTCGTGTCTCTACACTCTAGTGGCGTTGTTTTGATTGTCAGAACGAAGGTAGGGCTAAAACCACTGAATATTGCCTATAACCATTGTACCGGCACAAAACCACTGTATAAAAGATTTACCCTGCTAATTGGACCTGTGTCGATGAGGGCGAAATTAGTACTGAATGGCTATAATCACTGTACCAGTACATAACCACGTATAAAAGTTCTACGCTGTTAGGCGGCTGTGTTGTTGAAACTTGATACAGGCACCGGTGTAAAGTCTATGCGCTGCTAGCGCACTGCTGTAATCAACATTCCTGCTTTGTCGTGAGTCGTGACGCGCTTCTAGTAGTCTGTATTTATAGCGTACAGTGTTTTGTTTATAAGCAAGACTACTTTATTACGTCTAGTTGGCGCGCGCCGCGTAGGGACTTTATACATACAGTGGTTTTGTGCGTTGGAAAAAAGCAAACGACTAGTTGTTGACTGTTATAGTTTAATGCGGCAGAAATGAAGCATTAGTCGACCCACGGATGACGCCCATAAATTATCCGATGAGGATAGGTCATGGAAGTATAGAATCTATCATCATCATCCGATGATGAATCTGATGACAATGGCGGATGTCCGTGAAGTGTGGCCTGTGATAAGGATGTCGGGATGCGTTGAGGTGGCAATCCAAAGCCGCGTTTAATGCGGCAGAAATGAAGCATTAGTCGACCCACGGAGGACGCCCATAAATTATCCGATGATGATAGGTCATGGAAGTATAGAATCTATCATCATCATCCCGGCGGGGCGGCGCGTCCCGGTACAGCCGAAGAGCTGCGAGCAAGAAGGTTCGGCGTCTGTTTTCTGGCCTTCTTCCGTGGGGCGCATTCTTCTGCCATTGCGATATCTGAATCACTCGAACCAAGAATACACACATGGTTTACCCGCCTCTTTATACAGGCCTGGTAAAGGGCGCGCGTGCGCCTGACCACGTACGCTACACAACAGGCGATTCTGCCAAGGCTATTGTCAATAGAAAAAAATAAAACGGTCATGCGGTGCATGTGTCGTAAGTCGCCTCTTTAGGGCGAATTTTTTCTAATACAACAACACCACGCGATTCCTGACCCCCGATTTGTCTTCTAACATACTTATGTTCGAACATTTAGAATTTCATTAAACGATTTTGAACCATTACGCAAAACAATAGTCAACAACTTACATAACGCCGCACGTGACGCGCCCCTCGATGCGGTGCTTTCCCGCGTAAACAATAGTCAACAACTTACATAACGTGGCGCGCCTCTCGATGCGTCACCGGTATTTTTTCCCACGCAAACAGCATTCGCAGGAGCGCCTAGCCAAGACGATGACTAGTCGCGAAGCGGGCGTCGCACGAAAGGGCCTCCCACATCACGAAAGATGCGTATGTCACGCTCTTTTAGTACACAAACAAACAAACATTCATTATAACTATATACAACTATAAATATATATACAAGAATTTTTGTTTTCATTTATTTATTTATTTCTATTCACAGGGCATCCAATGAAGCGGCGCCCGCGTCCTGGGGCCGTGGCTATATACTCCGTGCTAAGGCGACGATTCCTAATAGCGGCTGCAACGGGGGTGGCGTGCAAGGTCGGTTCGGCGGGCAGGCCGTTGCAGTTTAGGGTTTAGCAGGAATTTCCGCCTTAGTACGGAGTGTATATCCGCGCCCCCAACTTACCCTTTGATTGACAGGACCACCGGCCCACCCATCTGACAGGTCTACCCAGCTGCGGCAATGGAATACCCAGCGCTTCCCTCTAGCGTGTGTAATGTATGCGTTTTCTCTACCCTCTAGTGGTATTGTTTATGAGCCATGAAACAGACTTATGGAAGTTCCCAGGGCCGCTTATTCATTGTTAGAATGATGTTTCTACCAGTTGTACTTACGTAGATCGAAGGTATGGGCAAAACCAGTACATAACCACCGCAGAATACGTATATAACCATTGTATCAGTACATAACCACGTGTAGCCACTGTATAAAAGTACTGCGCCGCTAATTAGGTTCTTCCTGTTTACTATTCCCGCATACACGATCAGAAATGTTGCTTAAAACGTTGAATTCTTTCAGTTGAACGTTCCCGCATACACGATCAAAAAAACATATGAAAATCCTCGCCCGTTGAAACCGATCCGCCCGTTATCTCCATCGCTTCGCGGCAGCCGTTTAACTAGGACAAAAGATCACCAGGTCAACGCTATACTAGTGACTGCTTAAATGTGAATAAGTAGGTAGGTTGAAAATGCCTCTGTATTCACTCGTTTTTCGCTGTATTAACGTTGTCTTGTCTGCTTTTCCGTTGTCAAAATTGTGCAGTTTATAGCAAATATGTCCCAGTGTCGTGTGTGGCAGGTTCAAATCTTGTCTGTGTTCAGTAATCAAAACACAACAGGTTTTGCACATACACTGATTCCATTCAACAACTTCAGCCGCATTTCATAACATCACCGAATTGCATGGATATTTTATTTCCACTTATACTGGAAATTGTAGACAACATTAGCATGACACTTTTAAATCACCAGTGGGTCCAATGATACAGTGTATACACTGCCTGTCTAGTAAGACCAAACAGTGCTAGCATGAGCCTCTCTGTTGTAGTGCCCTCTGTCATCTTGTATCTCCCAAACAGTGCTAGCGTGAGCCTCCCCCATACACATATAACTTATAGACGGAAGGTTGGGACTCTGACAGTGTCCAGTCTCCTCCATACACATATAACATATAGACGGAAGGTTGGGACTCTGAGAGGGCCCAGTCACCCCCATGCACATATAACGTATAGACGGAAGGTTGGGACTCTGACAAGGCCCAGTCACCCCCATACACATATAACATATAGACGGAAGGTTGGGACTCTGACAGTGTCCAGTCACCCCCGTACACATATAACTTATAGAAGGAAGGCTGGGACTCTGACAGGGTCCAGGTCTGCCTGTCTAGTAAGACCAAACAGTGCTGGCATGAGCCTCTCTGTTGTAGTGCCCTCTGTCATCTTGTAGCTCCCAAACAGTGCTAGCGTCAGCCTCTCAGTTGTAGTGCCCTCTGTCATTTCGTAACACCAAACAGTGCTAGCATGAGCCTCTCCATTGTAGTGCCTCCAGCATACACGTTGAATTCGATCCGCGCATTATCTCCATCGCCTCGCAGCAGCCGTGTAACTAGGACAAGACAGGGTCCAATCACCCCCATACACATATAACATATAGACAGAAGGCTTGGTCTCTGACAGTGTCCAGTCTCCCCCATACATATATAACATATAGACAGAAGGTTGGGACTCTGACAGGGTCCAGTTACACCCATACACATATAACATAGAGACAGAAGGTTGGGACTCTGACAGGGCCCAGTCACCCCCATACACATATAACATATAGACGGAAAAAGGCCAATTCGATGGATCCTTGTACAGGGAATAATAATACCAAACGGTGGGGCCTAGCCGGGGAACGCTATTATTGAAAAAATGCTGGTTTCTAGTAAGCTGAAGTTGACTTTATATCGTAGAAGGAAACGGAGTACTGCATTTTATATACGCCTACTTATAGGCGCCTCCTAGGGGTAGGACCCTAGGTTAGGGACTGGGGCGCCTATAAGGCGGAGGAGGAGGGGAGGTACTAATAATAATAAAATATGTATACAACAACACACCATGTACGTTTTAATCGTTTTGCTTTTTTTATTAGTGCGAATACAGTTAGCGGAAAACGAAAATAATAATAATAATGTTCAATGCTGCGGCTTTAGCCAGTCGAATACGAGACAGTCGTTGGCCATCCTATCGGGTCCGAGTAGGGTGGCCAACAGCCTTGTATATAAAATGCAGTACTCCGTTTCCTTCTACGATATAAAGTCAACTTCAGCTTACTAGAAACCAGCATTGTTTCAATAATAGCGTTCCCCGGCTAGGCCCCACCGTTTGGTATTATTATTCCCTGTACAAGGATCCATCGAATTGGCCTTTTTCCGTCTATATGTTATATGTGTATGGGGGTAACTGGGCCCTGTCAGAGTCCCAACCTTCTGTCTATATGTTATATGTGTATGGGTGTAACTGGACCCTGTCAGAGTTCCAACCTTCTCTCTATATGTTATATATGTATGGGGGAGACTGGACACTGTCAGAGACCCAGCCTTCTGTCTATATGTTATATGTGTATGGGGGTGACTGGACCCTGTCTTGTCCTAGATACACGGCGAGGCGATGGAGATAATGCGCGGATCGATTTCAACGTGTATGCTGGAGGCACTATAATGGAGAGGCTCATGCTAGCACTGTTTGGTGTTACGAAATGACAGAGGGTACTACAACTGAGAGGCTGACGCTAGCACTGTTTGGGAGCTACAAGATGACAGAGGACACTACAACAGAGAGGCTCATGCCAGCACTGTTTGGTCTTACTAGACAGGCAGACCTGGACCCTGTCAGAGTCCCAGCCTTCCGTCTATAAGTTATATGTGTACGGGGGTGACTGGAAACTGTCAGAGTCCCAACCTTCCGTCTATATGTTATATGTGTATGGGGGTGACTGGGCCCTGTCAGAGTCCCAACCTTCCGTCTATATGTTATATATGTATGGGGGTGACTGGGCCCTGTCAGAGTCCCAACCTTCCGTCTATATGTTATTTGTGTATGGGGGTGACTGGGCCCTGTCAGAGTCCCAACCTTCCGGCTATATGTTATATATGTATGGAGGAGACTGGACACTGTCAGAGTCCCAACCTTCCGTCTATAAGTTATATGTGTATGGGGGAGGCTCACGCTAGCACTGTTTGGGAGATACAAGATGACAGAGGGCACTACAACAGAGAGGCTCATGCTAGTACTGTTTGGTCTTACTAGACAGGCAGTGTATACACTGTATCATTGGACCCACTGGTGATTTAAAAGTGTCATACTAATGTTGTCTACAGTTTCCAGTATAGGTGGAAATAAAATATCCATGCAATTCGGTGATGTTATGAAATGCGGCTGAAGTTGTTGAATGGAATCAGTGTATGTGCACAACCTGTTGTGTTTTGATTACTGAACATAGACAAGATTTGAACCTGCCACACACGACACTGGGACATATTTGCTATAAACTGCACAATTTTGACAACGGAAAAGCAGACAAGACAACGTTAATACAGCGAAAAACGAGTGAATACAGAGGCATTTTCAACCTACCTACTTATTCACATTTAAGCAGTCACTAGTATAGCGTTGACCTGGTGATCTTTTGTCCTAGTTAAACGGCTGCCGCGAAGCGATGGAGATAACGGGCGGATCGGTTTCAACGGGCGAGGATTTTCATACGTTTTTTTGAACGTGTATGCGGGAACGTTCAACTGAAAGAATTCAACGTTTTAAGCAACATTTCTGATCGTGTATGCGGGAATAGTAAACAGGAAGAACCTAATTAGCGGCGCAGTACTTTTATACAGTGGCTACACGTGGTTATGTACTGATACAATGGTTATATACGTATTCTGCGGTGGTTATGTACTGGTTTTGCCCATACCTTCGATCTACGTAAGTACAACTGGTAGAAACATCATTCTAACAATGAATAAGCGGCCCTGGGAACTTCCATAAGTCTGTTTCATGGTTCATAAACAATACCACTAGAGGGTAGAGAAAATGCATACATTACACACGCTAGAGGGAAGCGCTGGGTATTCCATTGCCGCAGCTGGGTAGACCTGTCAGATGGGTGGGCCGGTGGTCTTGTCAATCAAAGGGTAAGTTGGGGGCGCGGATATACACTCCGTACTAAGGCGGAAATTCCTGCTAAACCCTAAACTGCAACGGCCTGCCCGCCGAACCGACCTTGCACGCCACCCCCGTTGCAGCCGCTATTAGGAATCGTCGCCTTAGCACGGAGTATATAGCCACGGCCCCAGGACGCGGGCGCCGCTTCATTGGATGCCCTGTGAATAGAAATAAATAAATAAATGAAAAAATAAATTCTTGTATATATATTTATAGTTGTATATAGTTATAATGAATGTTTGTTTGTTTGTGTACTAAAAGAGCGTGACGTACGCACCTTTCGTGATGTGGGAGGCCCTTTCGTGCGACGCCCGCTTCGCGACTCGTCATCATCTTGGCTAGGCGCCCCTGCGAATGCTGTTTGCGTGGGAAAAAATACCGGTGACGCATCGAGAGGCGCGCCACGTTATGTAAGTTGTTGACTATTGTTTACGCGGGAAAGCACCGCATCGAGGGGCGCGTCACGTGCGGCGTTATGTAAGTTGTTGACTATTGTTTTGCGTAATGGTTCAAAATCGTTTAATGAAATTCTAAATGTTCGAACATAAGTATGTTAGAAGACAAATCGGGGGTCAGGAATCGCGTGGTGTTGTTGTATTAGAAAAAATTCGCCCTAAAGAGGCGACTTACAACACATCCACCGCATGACCGTTTAATTTTTTTCTATTGACAATAGCCTTGGCAGAATCGCCTGTTGTGTAGCGCCCCACGGAAGAAGGCCAGAAAACAGACTCCGAACCTTCTTGCTCGCAGCTCTTCGGCTGTACCGGGACGCGCCGCCCCGCCGGGATGATGATGATAGATTCTATACTTCCATGACCTATCATCATCGGATAATTTATGGGCGTCCTCCGTGGGTCGACTAATGCTTCATTTCTGCCGCATTAAACGCGGCTTTGGATTGCCACCTCAACGCATCCCGACATCCTTATCACAGGCCACACTTCACGGACATCCGCCATTGTCATCAGATTCATCATCGGGTGATGATGATAGATTCTATACTTCCATGACCTATCCTCATCGGATAATTTATGGGGTTCCTCCGTGGTTCGACTAATGCTTCATTTCTGCCGCATTAAACTATAACAGTCAACAACTAGTCGTTTGTTTTTTCCAACGCACAAAACCACTGTATGTATAAAGTCCCTACGCGGCGCGCGCCAACTAGATGTAATAAAGTAGTCTTGCTTATAAACAAAACACTGTACGCTATAAATACAGATTACTAGAAGCGCGTCACGACTCTCGACAAAGCAGGAATGTTGATTACAGCAGTGCGCTAGCAGCGCATAGACTTTACACCGGTGCCTGTATCAAGTTTCAACAACACAGCCGCCTAACAGCGTAGAACTTTTATACGTGGTTATGTACTGGTACAGTGATTATAGCCACTCAGTACTAATTTCGCCCTCATCGACACAGGTCCAATTAGCAGGGTAAATCTTTTATACAGTGGTTTTGTGCCGGTACAATGGTTATAGGCAATTTTCAGTGGTTTTAGCCCTACCTTCGTTCTGACAATCAAAACAACACCACTAGAGTGTAGAGACACGAAAACACATACATACACACGCAAAGGGAACGAGGTCAACGCTGGACATCTCCTTAATACAGCTGGTTGTTGCCCTGGACGGATCATATGCCTCTGATTTGTCGGTGGACCTGTCAATCACGCCCCTAGAGTATAGAGAAACCAAACACATACATTACACACGCTAAAGGGCAACAGGTCAGCGCAGTTGGGTGGTCCTGTCAATCAAAGGTAATTAAGGGTACTTAAGGGTATTTAGTCACGCTGCTAAGTTTTAGGGAAAAGGGCACAAATCCTTTGATGTTGCTTTTTATTAGTATCTGCTAAGTTTTAGGAAAAAGTTGGTGGGGCGGAGCCTATTCCTTTGATCTTGGGTACATGACCTTTTTGGACGGGCTTCGTTTCCACACCTATACTACTAGTGTGACTCCAAGCAGGGTGATTTTCGGCCTCTCCCTCCTAGTGTTCAGAGCTGAAGTTGCAGGCCTTCAGGTCGCATTCACAGACGTCCTTGAATATGAGGGCTGGGCGTCCCACTCGTTTCACTCAGTAGCGAGTTTTCCACTGAGGATGACTTTTGGGAAGCCGCCATCCTCCATGCCAGGCTCAGCGAGCGGAGACATTTCTGGCTCAGCAGTGAGGAAATGCTGGGGATCCTAGCACGGTCCAATATGTCGCTGTAAGGGACACGGTCCTGCCAGGTGATACTGAAGATTCGATTGAGGCACCGCAGGTGGCGTAAAGTGTTGTGTCGGCATTGCTGGCACATGTAGGTGGTCCACGATTCGCTGCCGTAGAGGAGGGAGCTCAACACACAGGCCTGGTAGACTGTTATCTTGGTGTTCTCAGTGAGCATCTTGTTTTCCCATACTATTTTGGTCAGCTTGACCATAGTGACTGCGGCTTTTGAACATGTTAACATACAACATTAATTACCAATACCAAATCCTTTTAGCAGAAATGGTTCATCGCCAGCTAGAATGCGTTATACCTGATTAAAGAAAAGGTTACGTCACAAGTAGTAATAAATGTCCCTTACAGGGGACGGTGGCGCGCTCTGGGGGAAATCCCATGTTAAGAGATAGGGGTTTTCCCCCAAGGCGCTCCAAACCTTTTCGCGCCAATTATGCAAATTAGGTCTTTGGAGCGTCTCGGGGGAAGTGCAATTGACCAATCACGAGCGAGCTGGGCATTGTGGGCGTGGTTAGTTATTGAAATGAGCTTGGAAAAGTAGTTCCGACCCCGGGTTAAAGCATAGGGAATTTTATCGTAAAGGTATCCGACCACTTTTTGGGTTTTTATCCCATATTAAAGCATAGGCCATTTTTATCTCATGTTAAAGCATAGGGAATTTTCCCCCCATGTTAAAGCATAGGCCGTTTTTATCGCAAAGGTATCCGACCACTTTTCGAATTTTAACCCCATGTTAAAGCATAGGCCATTTTTATCCCATGTTAAAGCATAAGGAATTTTCACCCCATGTTAAAGCATAGGCCGTTTTTATCGCAAAGGTATCCGACCACTTTTCGAATGTTAACCTCATGTTAAAGCACAGGCCGTTTTTATCCCATGTTAAAACATAGGTCATTTTATCGTAAAGGTATGCGACCACTTTTTGAATAAAATAAAATATACCGAACAGCATTTAGAATATGTTACACACAAGATTGCTTGGCCCGGAGGCCGAGGCTTCGCCAAGGGACCGAGCCGTTATTTGTTTGACTATGACATGTCCAATATGTGGTGTTATAGTAAGGCATTATGTATAACAAAAGGATTATAAATTCAGCGGAGACCGTTTTGTCTGAAGTAATGTATACGAAATGTGCATTACATATAGGACTATGTTACATCAGAGCCTATAGCCTCGTTTTGTGACCATTTTGGAATTATACCTTTGGTGTCTCTTATAAAACCCGTAGTCGATACTGCAACAGGGCAAAGAAAAGGCTTGTGCAAGCACGCGCACCCGGTATGACGTCATGGTACGCGCTGTAATTTTTTACACGAGGTGAGTTGGACAAACAGATAGTGCTTTGGTTAGACCTTGTATTGAACTTGCGCGTTTTGTAATGTAATCCCTTCATGTGATGTCGTGATGCAGTGACGTCATGGTCAGTGACATCATCAAATCGCTATGCGCAGTAATTTTGTACACGAAGTGAGTTGTTCAAGCAGATAGTGCTTTGGTTAGACCTTGTATCGAACTTGCGCGTATGTAATGTAATCCCTTCATGTGACGTCAATTAAATAAGTAATTGCGCATGCGCAATAGTGGCTATTCTTATATGTCGTAGGTTGTCGACCCTTTGATTAGGTGTAGGCCTCTCCTAGTCTATACATTTACAACTTTAACATAGGTCCAAACCCGATAAAGCATAGCCATAGGAATGGCTTAGGCTAAGGGGCTAAAGACTACCTGCCCTACAGCACATAACCACGGACAAACAACTTACAAACACCAGCAAACAACTTACAAACACTGATACACAACTCAAAAACACAGACATACTATACCGAGTGAAAAATGTCCCTGTTAACCGGTATAAACTGGCGGTGGTGTGTGTGTGTATGTGTGGTGGTGGTGGTGGTGGTGGTGGTGGTGGTGGTGGTGGTGTGTAGTGGTAGTATTACCTCTGCAGTCTGTGCTTTTGAATGTTCTACTCTACAATCTGTGATCTTTCGGTACGCCCACGCGACCTTTATGTTCTGTTGAACTGTTATAAAAGGCCTGCGTCTGTTTTTTGTGATCGTTATATCTTACATTTTAGAAGATGAACAACATGACAAGTGATAACAGCCGACAAGGGATTTTGCTACCGAAGGCGCAGCCTTCTCCGGCTACGGGACCACTCGACCCCGACAACCAACCCGGACCAACATCCATGTTTTGTAATATAATCCCTTCATGTGACGTCATGATGCAGTGACGTCATGATCAGTGACATCATCAAACCGCTATGCGCAGTAATTTTGTACACGAAGTGCATTGTTCAAGCAGATAGTGCTATGGTTAGACCTTGTATTGAACTTGCGCGTATGTAATGTAATCCCTTCATGTGATGTCAATTAAATAAGTAATTGCGCATGCGCAATAGTGGCTATTCTTATATGTCGTAGGTTGTCGACCTTTTGGTTAGGTGTAGGCCTCTCCATACATTTACAACTTTAACATAGGTCCAAACCCGATCAATCATAGCTATAGAGGCTAAAGGCTATCTGGCCTACAGCGCATGACCACTGACAAACAACTTACAAACACTGACAAGCAACTCACAAACACGGATATACAACTCAAAAACACTGACATACTATAGCGAGTGAAAAATTTCCCCCCGTTAACTGGTATGAACTGGAATGAACCGGTATAAATCAATCCGGTATAAACAAAGGCTCTGTGTTGAAAAAACATCCGTGTATTTGTCCCGTGTTAAGGCATAGGAAATTATACGAACTTATCTGCTAAAACAATCAAACTACCAGCTATATGTGTATTATTTTGGTCAAACTGGTTGTCATGTAACAGTATTTGTCAGAATATCATAGTACTTACCCAACTTTTCTTCTTATGTCAATATAGCTAATACTCTTTTGTGAGAATGTGGTTGGCTCTGAAAAGAGCCGTTTAAACAACATCATCACGTATAGGTGATAAGAAGTATCGGAGACGAAGGAGGGAGATCACGGAGTTTACATCTATAAGGTTCTGAAGCAGATCCAACCCCAGCATCACCGGTTCCATACCTTTGACGAAGGAGGGAGAGGTCGAATTCGCTTATCGTCTCTTGTTGTAGAAATTCATTAATGAGCCTTTACCAACAAAAAGAAAACCGGTCCCAACATCCACCGGGACACCGTCGGTACCGACTACCATTATGACACATCACTGGTGTACGAAATTTCTTTTTATATTAGTTCGACAGAGCATAAAGGTCACGTGGGCGTGCCGAAAGGTTATGGATTGTAGGATAGTATATAACGGTCACGTGGGCGTGCCGAAAGAGCACCGACTTCAGAGGTCAAACTACACATGCGCAGATGATAGATTAGAAAAGTCAAGCACGGACTGACGAGTAGAATGTACACATTCGAGTGACGTTTGTTGTAAGATAAAATCTGTATGTTTGATTTCTTCTTCAGTTTGTATAGACGCAAGAAGTGAAATACGGCTTCAAAGACAACAGCGAAAGGTGGCAGAGCGTTCAGGGGACAAGAACCGCCGGCAACGAAGGAGGGAGAGCAATAAACACGTTAGTAGTAAGGAGTCGAAGACAGTGATGGGATATACTACCACAAAGTAGGCGAGAGAATAACGCTAAACGAATTCGGATAAGTATGTATGTGTATTATTCAGTAGAGATGTTGGTATATGCGCGAGCCACGCTGTCAACTCACTACTAGCTATCTTGTTCCCAAAGAACATATATCAATACAAGTCAGTGCAGTGCTCGCTATCTACATTGTTCGAGGAAAGTGAAGCGTTATGTTAGAACAGTACAGACACATAATAACCTCCCAGATAAGATGTACCAGTATCTATATAGTTTACCGTATTAAGGTTCAAGTGTACACATGGACATTAGAAAGTTTTTATCCTTTTTCGTACTATAGTATTTAAATTCGTGCTTCTTCGGTAAAACCTTCGAAACCGACTTCTGTCGTAAAACAAATAACCTGGCATGGGTAACCGAAAATGAACTCATAGATTCATACATAAATACATACATAGAGATATACATAGATACATACACGTGGTACGAAACACACAACACACACATGAACTCAGACCAACTAGATGGTGAAAGACTATTTGCGTGTTTTGTTAGACGCAGGTGTGAAGCTATCCGACGTGTCAGTCGAACAGTTGTGTAATATCAATACTAGATGGCGATACTCTGACTAATTACATTGGTGTCCGTTGAGTGGCGTCGAATGTCGCCTCTCTCATGGACGTGCACAGTTTTTGTGTTAAGGGAAGTCACGTGATGCACGTTCGGTCTGATTGGTTATGGAAATGAGATGACGCCGAAACCTAATAAGTGTTTGGTGTTTTCTTTATCCGACAACTTTGATTCTTGTCACATGCTGATCTAAGTGTTTGGCGGCCTCTGTGCTTCGGGTATTCCCGGAAGTGTGTCCACGAATAGAGATCTGTCATGGTCAGTAGATGGCGATACTCTGACTAATTACATTGGTATCCATTGAGTGATGATGGGAACCCTGATGGTCACCTCTTTGAATGAAGTCCTGTCAGGTGGTTGTCCTTACTGTGTTCAATTCGTGTCACGTGTTCGGCTAAGTTTAGTGTTTCAATAACACGTCGAATTGTCAGAAAGAGGTGAGCTGTACGCGATAACCCGTCGAGTTGTCAGAAAGAGGTGAGATGTCACGCGATAACCCGTCGAATTGTCAGAAAGTTACGAAAATGTTACCACGGTAACATATTGAAAAGATAAAATGTTAGAAAACGACGAAGGGTCGGCGTGAGTGAGTGCGTGAGTGAGTGAACAGACACGAAGGGTGAGTGAATGAGTGTTGAAGCAAATCCCACGCGATAACACGTCTATTTTCCTGAAAACGGAGGGATTTGACGCGATAACACGTCTATTTTCTTGAAAACGGAGGGATTTGACGCGATAACACGTCTATTTTCTTGAAAACGGAGGAGATGGGGGGCAATAACACGTCTATTTTCCTGAAAACGGAGGAGATGGGGTGCAATAACACGTATATTTTCCTGAAAACGGAGGAGATGGTGTGCGATAACACGTCTATTTTCCTGAAAACGGAGGAGATGGGGTGCGATAACACGTCTATTTTCCTGAAAACGGAGGAGCTGGGGGGGGGGGCGATAACACGTCTATTTTCCTGAAAATGGAGGAGATGGGGTGCGATAACACGTCTATTTTCCTGAAAACGGAGGGATTTGACGCGATAACACGTCTATTTTCCTGAAAACGGAGGGATTTAACGCGATAACACGTCGAACCTTGTCTCGTCGGTACTCTCGTGTGATGTGTCATCCGAAGTCTCGTGACACATCTCGGTCATAGTCTCGTCTCTTGTCTCGTGTCATCCGAAGTCTCGTGACACATCTCGGTCATAATCTCGTGTCATAACGTGTGATGTGTCATCCGTAATCTTGTGTGCTGTGACATCCGTAGTCTCGTGTGATGTGTCATCCGAAGTCTCGTGACATACCTCGGGCCTAGTCTCGTCTCTTGTCTCGCGGTGGTTAACATATCTGTGCTGTCGCCAGAAGTTCCATCGCCACTGTTTCGAAAGGGAATCTTGCAACCTAGTATTGATATTACACAACTGTTCGACTGACACGTCGGATAGCTTCACACCTGCGTCTAACAAAACACGCAAATAGTCTTTCACCATCTAGTTGGTCTGAGTTCATGTGTGTGTTGTGTGTTTCGTACCACGTGTATGTATCTATGTATATCTCTATGTATGTATCTATGTATGAATCTATGAGTTCATTTTCGGTTACCCATGCCAGGTTATTTGTTTTATGACAGAAGTCGGTTTCGAAGGTTTTACCGAAGAAGCACGAATTTAAATACTATAGTACGAAAAAGGATAAAAACGTTATAATGTCCATGTGTACACTTGACCCTTAATACGGTAAACTATATAGATACTGGTACATCTTATCTGGGAGGTTATTATGTGTATGTACTGTTCTAACATAACGCTTCACTTTCCTCGAACAATGTAGATAGCGAGCACTGCACTGACTTGTATTGATATATGTTCTTTGGGAACAAGATCGCTAGTAGTGAGTTGACAGCGTGGCTCGCGCATATACCAACATCTCTACTGAATAATACACATACATACTTATCTGAATTCGTTTAGCGTTATTCTCTTTTGTGAAAATAGGGTTGGCTCTGAAAAGAGGCGTTTTGTTTCTAGATTCTCCCTTGTAGTTGTAGAGAGCCTACTGTGTGGTAGTATATCCCATCACTGTCTTCGACTCCTTACTCCTAACGTGTTTATTGCTCTCCCTCCTTCGTTGCCGGCGGTTCTTGTCCCCTGAACGCTCTGCCACCTTTCGCTGTTGTCTTTGAAGCCGTATTACACTTCTTGCGTCTATACAAACTGAAGAAGAAATCAAACACACAGATTTTATCTTACAACAAACGTCACTCGAATGTGTACATTCTACTCGTCAGTCCATGCTTGACTTTTCTAATCTATCATCTGCGCATGTGTAGTTTGAAATTTTTCACTCGCTATAGTATGTCAGTGTTTTTGAGTTGTATATCCGTGTTTGTGAGTTGCTTGTCAGTGTTTGTAAGTTGTTTGTCAGTGGTTACGCGCTGTAGGCCAGATAGCCTTTAGCCTCTATGGCTATGATTTATCGGGTTTGGACCTATGTTAAAGTTGTAAATGTATGGAGAGGCCTACACCTAACCAAAAGGTCGACAAACTACGACATGTAAGAATAGCCACTATTGCGCATGCGCAATTACTTATTTAATTGACATCACATGAAGGGATTACATTATATACGCGCAAGTTCAATACAAGGTCTAACCAAAGCACTATCTGCTTGAACAACGCACTTCGTGTAAAAAATCACTGCGCATAGCGGTTTGATGATGTCACTGATCATGACGTCACTGCATCATGACGTCACATGAAGGGATTATATTACAAAACATGGATGTTGGTCCGGGTTGATTGTCGGGGTCGAGAGGTCGAGTGGTCCCGTAGCCGGAGAAGGCGGCGCCTTCGGTAGCAAAATCCCTTGTCGGCTGTTATCACTTGTCATGTTGTTCATCTTCCAAAATGTAAGATATAACGATCACAAAAAACAGACGCAGGTCTTTTATAACAGTTCAACAGAACATAAAGGTCGCGTGGGCGTACCGAAAGATCACAGATTGTAGAGTAGAAAATTCAAAAGCACAGACTGCAGAGGTAATACTACCACTACACACCACCACCTCCACCACCTCCACCACCATCACACATACACACACACACCACCGCCAGTTTATACCGGTTAACAGGGACATTTTTCACTCGGTATAGTATGTCAGTGTTTTTGAGTTGTGTGTCAGTGTTTGTAAGTTGTTTGTTGGTGTTTGTAAGTTGTTTGTACGTGGTTATGTGCTGTAGGGCAGGTAGTCTTTAGCCCCTTAGCCTAAGCCATTCCTATGGCTATGCTTTATTGGGTTTGGACCTATGTTAAAGTTGTAAATGTATAGACTAGGAGAGGCCTACACCTAATCAAAGGGTCGACAACCTACGACATATAAGAATAGCCACTATTGCGCATGCGCAATTACTTATTTAATTGACGTCACATGAAGGGATTACATTACATACGCGCAAGTTCGATACAAGGTCTAACCAAAGCACTATCTGCTTGAACAACTCACTTCGTGTACAAAATTACTGCGCATAGCGATTTGACCATGACGTCACTGCATCACGACATCACATGAAGGGATTACATTACAAAACGCGCAAGTTCAATACAAGGTCTAACCAAAGCACTATCTGTTTGTCCAACTCACCTCGTGTAAAAAATTACAGCGCGTACCATGACGTAATACCGGGTGCGCGTGCTTGCACAAGCCTTTTCTTTGCCCTGTTGCAGTGTCGAGTACGGGTTTTATAAGAGACACCAAAGGTCTAATTCCAAAATGGTACAAAACGAGGCTATAGGCTCTGATGTAACACAGTCCTATATGTAATGCACATTTCGTATACATTACTTCAGACAAAACGGTCTCCGCTGAATTTATAATCCTTTTGTTATACATAATGCCTTACTATAACACCACATATTGGACATGTCATAGTCAAACAAATAACGGCTCGGTCCCTTGGCGAAGCCTCGGTCTCCGGGCCAAGCAATCTCGTGTGTAACATATTCTAAATGCTGTTCGGTATATTTTATTTTATTCAAAAAGTGGTCGCATACCTTTACGATAAAATGACCTATGTTTTAACATGGGATAAAAACGGCCTATGCTTTAACATGGGGTTAAAATTCGAAAAGTGGTCGGATACCTTTGCGATAAAAACGGCCTATGCTTTAACATGGGGTTAAAATTCCCTATGCTTTAACATGGGATAAAAATGGCCTATGCTTTAACATGGGATAAAAACCCAAAAAGTGGTCGGATACCTTTACGATAAAATTCCCTATGCTTTAACCCGGGGTCAGAACTACTTTTCCAAGCTCATTTGCATAACTAACCACGCCCACAATGCCCAGCTCGCTCGTGATTGGTCAATTGCACTTCCCCCGAGACGCTCCAAAGACCTCATTTGCATAATTGGCGCGAAAGGGTTTGGAGCGCCTTGGGGGAAAACCCCTATCTCTTAACATGGGATTTCCCCCAGGGCGCGCCACCGTCCCCGGTAAGGGACATCTATTACTACTGTCACATATCTTTCGTTCGTGCGTGATTGCGTATGATTGAGGTTAACTGTCAGGCAGGGCCAAACTTGTTCTTGAAAGAAAATCACATTTCATGGTCGTCGTCAAGCAAAATAACTTCTTTCTAAACTATATCTTAATAAGTGTACCTTCCACTTGGAAACACGATCAATATCAAGTTGTTATAATTTTGCAGTAGCCCAGCCGTCGGACAAGTACTCTCAATTATGAGTCTGACGGTCTACATCAACTATATGGGGTGGCTCCTGTGCTAGCGATATTATATATCTGAGTCTCCCGACCTTATATATTACTTATGTTATTCATTGTATATATATATCGTATTTATAGGTCAAATAAATTGATTCTGAATGTCATTAGGACAGTGCATAGGTAGCGAGACAACCTCCGCTAAAACAAAGAGAGTCTGCTTGAGGGGATTAAAAATGTGAACATTCCCCCGTCTTCCGATGTCATGTCCGGCAGTATGCAATGGTTAGAGTTAATAATTACGATGTTATGAATATATAAAATATTGCGATGTTATAATGCATAAATCACCAATAAACACTTTCATATTTTAGGACGTAAATGTACTTTCATCCTTAACAGTTTACAGGAAACACAATATTCTATGGCCTCGTTGCATAACACTTCCTTTTACGCCCGCTCGCAAATTTATTTGATATTTGTGTCATCAAAGTAATAATTAATTCTCATAAAGGTGTAAGAAGAAAAGGTGCGCCAGGGGTAAAATGTAAAGCGCATAGATAGGTTATTAGCTTCACAAAACAAATCTTCTAATACACAAAAAGCTTGTATGAAAGCTACGATCAGAGGATTTTCGCTTGGTAGATGACACACATGCCCAAGTCTTCTATGTCTGATGAAATCTGAGATTTTTGGAACATTCGGCAGTAATTTCATTTAATATTTATTGCATGTGGGTTGAAACACATTATAGAGCAAACAGATCAAACCAAATAATTAGTCAAAATCAAGTCATTCGTGCAATTCACGAAGGTGGTAATTGTGGGAAGGTGTAATGTAATAGCATAATAAAACGAACAAGATATGTTTGGAAAGGAGTAAATATGAAGTTGTTAACTTACAAATAATAATATGTTCGTGGGCATATAATCCGTTCGTGTTTTGGGCCGGTTGATCGACATGTACGACCCCACAAAGAATCTGTAACGCAACAAGTTTAATATATTATATAACACCGGCGGAACTGTTTCGTGCAAGCGGTTGCATAGGCTATTGTTATGTCATGCGCCAGACGCGGGTAGTGTTGTTGGAGCCACACCCAGTAGCAGTTTGCTAGGGATCATGGACGTATCCACAAATATATACATACAGTTCTCTCGTCTCCGTATTACGAGTATCAATATTCACGTCCTGGTGAGTTATTTTTCATGTCTATATGTTATATATAATAGTGATATTATTAGAATAATGCGTAACTTAAATTGTTTCTTGTTGCCCCATTACCCGTCACTTCGGGCATGCCAGCTATAGTATGATGAGTGTAGGAGTGTTATGTCGTATAATGTTAAATTGTGTTTACAGACTACTTACATATCTAGCATGCATTTTAACTAATTATTGTGATGTGTAGATACGTCGTGTGCATACGTTTGAATTTAGATAATGTGATAGTTACTAGTTAAAAGAAGATAAAATACTTAGATAAAATAAGTTACTCCGATTCGTTGTCTGTACAAGTTCAGACAATTTTAAGTGTCTATAGGGTGACTGATTATTACATGCGGTTTAAAGGGAAACATAAGGGAACTTTTTGGTGTTAAGCACCTAAAGAGTTAATGCAAACTAACTATTTCCAACTGTAATCATATTTTTAACGTCAGTGGTTTACTGGTAATATTATCTCAAAGTGGAAAATTCTAATGAAATCTTCGATAACACGAAGGCAGCCATCTTACCAAAAGCAACCAATAAACGAGCAGCATTATTTTTATCACGGTGATCCCATGACGTAGGCAATGACAGCATTGCCAATGATTGGCAATGCTGTCATTGTTGACTGGACCTGGTGCAGTTGTCACACATGTTGCACTTTGTTGTGGTTGTTTTGGATATGGGTGTATGTATGTGAAAAACAAAGAGCTGTCTTGGTTCCATTTCCCGTTGGATATACCAGAACTAAAGAAGTGGATTCATAACTGCGGACGGGCTGGCTGGAAGCCCTCGAGGCTCGAAGTACAGTTCTCTGTGTTCGGCACATTTAGAAGAAACGTGTTTCGAAGTGGATACGTTTCATCAATTGATGGGACAAGACCCGTCGAAACGTCGGCGACGTCGGGTTTTCAAGATCGGAGCAGTACCGACAATATTTAGTTTCAGACAACAGGCACAGCCGTCGAAACGCCGCACATTCTCGGTCGAACGCGCTGCCAAGTCAGATCGCAAGAAGGTTAGTATTGAGTGTTCAGTACCTAAATGATAAACTTGTACCATATGACACTACAGGGTCTGACGTTATATACGTAATTATATTGTTTATAAACGTCCGGCATAGCTAACTTTCTAGAAGGTAAATGATGCATAATCCTGACAGACTTAGCCTCTGAGGAATGCATGGGAATGCATGTCTTCCACCGGGAATTTGACAGTTATTATTATTATTTTTACTTGGTCTTACTTTGACTGGTATCACGGCCGCGTGAACAAAGGCATAGATATGCTGGAAATAATCTAGAACTACATGACACACTGAAGTAGTAGAAGAAAGCCGCCGACTAGCAAAAAGTTTACGGCAATCAATTCGCGTGAGCGATAATATAGCACTTTGATTAACGTCACCGGGCAGAAAGTACTGGATTTGTCGCTGTGACCTCTTCAGAAGTTCAGAAAGTTTTGTAATAACATTTCAAGGCAGAATGTGTTTGTGTGTTAAATACATTCTGTTGAACATTTGTATTATAAAAAATTACTGACTGATGACCATTCCCATTTGACAGTGTGAATGCCATTGGCATTGCCATTGGTATTGATAAGGGTTCCAACACCAAGATTGCTAAATGATGTATGTATGAGTATAAATCAAATAATCATCAAATGACTGAATGACTACGAAGGGTATAGTCTTCTTTGTTCAAATAACTAACTACCCACCAATCAGCAGCAGGGCAATGCTTGATAATCAGATCCCATTACATAACAGTGACAATGTTTTTATTTCATTAAAAGTGAATGACAATTCTACCGGTGTATTTGGAGTGATAGTTAACAATTTAATAACTTTAATTTGTTTTACAAACTTCCGTAGGCTCCAGATGCACATCTGTCTTGTTATAGTTAGAGGAAAGAAAGTAACGGACACAGTGTAACAGTATAAAAAGTAACACTATTTTATATATTATAAAAGTATATTTGTGTTGAAATAAAGTGTGTGAGGTAAATCTTTGAATTTTTTATTTGGTGTCTGAGTTGTCTCGTAATTTATTTAATGCCAGTGAATAAGTGTCACTTTTATTATGTTGAAATTCAATCAATATATATACATTAAAATGTGTTATGTTTTGTATTCGCAAATTCACCACCTGTTTCTAATTTTAACAAATAATTAAAACTAATTACTTTGAAAGCCTAATCTGCAATACAGGTAATTAGCTCATCCATCACTTGAGATGCAACAAAGATCAAACCCTTCAAACCCACTTCTCCATAAACCATTTGGTAGGCAGGTACCAATTGCAGTTACCAGTCAGGTTTTAGGCTGGTAATAAAACTGGTGTAAATAGAGAATTTAGGGACTGAAAGAGCAGATAAGAGAAATGATGAACAAAGGAAACCAACCTGGGTTATGTAAAGGGGCAGTACAGAAGTTTTTCACCCATGTGTTGTCAGTCAGGTGATAAACCCTTTGTGTGTGTACTGGGACTGTTACCATTTATAAATGTAAATTTCTATAAGAAATCATTGTAAATGCAGTAAACCTCGACTAAGTCGGATCTTCGCTCAACTCGGACAGAATTCCGTGGAACGGTTGATTTGTAATGAATTTCCCATAACAAAATCTTTGTGTAAGTCGGACCTTTGCCTAACTCGGAATAACTGAGTCGGTCCATTTGATCCGAGACAATGTGTTTTTGCTCGCCTAAGTCGAATTGCAGTATTCAACAAAATCATTTGGTAAGCTATAACCTTAGAGATCCGTGCCAAAATGAAGCATAAAACTGTTTTAATACTGTATGATGTTGTATGTTGCTTGTGGACATCAACATTTATAGAGTTACCACGTTATTTACAGTTACCTAAGGGCTTTTAGAGGGTTGCCTTTGGCGCTGGGATATGTCATCTTCGACTAAGTCAGATTTTTGCACAACTCGGATTAAATCACTCGGTTCGATTGAATTCAACTTAGGCAAGGTTTACTGTAATTTGTTTTGATCAGTTCATTCACTTCCAATTCAATCTGTTTTGATTTTTTATTCAAATGTATGTGTGTTTTATAAGTTAAATTCCAAATCAAATAAGAATTGATAGTATGTCTGCAACGAACTATCCTTTTTACATAAGACGGGTTTAGTGGCTGCTTGCAGACTATTGAACCTAAACTCCCATTGGTGTGAAAAATATCACAATATTATTTTTGTACTGGTTTTACAATTTGTACTTGAACTGATACTTATCTGTCAACCAAGCAACAGTGTAACAGTATGGTTTAATTGGTTGTCAGAAAACTACATAAAAAATTAAAAAAAATTAAAGTAACACAAAAGTAACATTATTGATATTATGATTTTATTTATTCATTATAAAAAAACTACAAATTGAATAAGGCAATATATATTAACACTTGAAATATTGATTGTTTTATTTAATTTTTAAACTCAACGTAATTATAAATTGAAGTTCTAAATGTCAAATTGCTGTAGCCCAAAAAATAGTGTAGTTGAGAGGCCCCTATTTTGGTTTCATGTTCATCTTCTCAAAGGATATCACCAAATTGATTATTCAAAAACTGAAGAGTTGAGTGCAACCAATTTCAGAATTATTGGTTACCTTCACATAGGATGACCCACTATATGACCATATTATTAATGATAACAAACACTCCATAATTATTCCAGACATGAGCTTTATTCAGTATCTGTCTCTATTGCAGACCATTACACAACCATTGTCCACTCGCATTCTGCTGTCGCCGGGGCCTACTACATCAAGTAAGTCTACTGCACATCACATCAAGTCGGTATGTACTGCATTATTCACATGGAAACTCATTGATTTCTCACTTGAAAAAAAAAGAATTCTACATTATCTTTTTTGGTAATGTGATAATTTAGCAAATGCTTTACCGTAATAGTGCACAAACACAATGTCATGTTTTACAGATTCCACGAAAGAGGGTTGCTCCTACTTCCACCATTACACCACCACATGTTCTGCCAGCTCTTCCCCCACCTAACAAATTACTGCCACACTGGACAACTTTACCTACTCAAGTACTGCTCCAAAAGACAGCACTTCTTCTATGAAGGTAGGACAAAAGTAATACATTGCAATAGGTATTTAGTTGTAAAAAATCCACCTCAGTCATTCTAATAATAGCACCACTAACGTATCGTGGCATGGTAACATAGTGGTTAGATCATCAGAATCTTTGAAGTCTCTGCCATTTCAAAGCTTGTGGAGTTTTGCTCACTCCACATTGCTCCAGGTCACTCAAATAAATAAATGAGTACCTGACAGTGATACTATTTTCGTAGTATATGCTTTGTGGAGCTGAATACTTCCCAGAGGAGGATGGTGGTTGAATGGACACGACTGTCAGGTGTTAACTGTGTCACAGAGATGGCGTGAATACTTCACAACTGTATTCACTGATTTTAGTGTAATAAATTCTCCATGTAATAGTAACGATAACAAAATACAGTCACTGTATATACCATATATAAGATACATGACAAAAACGAGTGATGATAAATGCAACTGTGGAGGACTGTCATAATGTTTGTAAGGATCAATATTACTTTTTCAATGTCTGATTATGAATACTTGGCCATTTTAGTATGATTCAAACAGTCAACATTTTAAAACACGATTACTGAGTGCAATTATAGAATACATATTTATACATTATTGTCATTTGGAAAATGGCGTTTCAAAGTTCACTGAAAGCCGACCAGTCGTAAGGAAAGTAATTCACAGCAGCTTACTAACAAGATATAGATGCTGATGGGTCTGTTGCTTTTTGTTGGTAAGAATTTTATTACAATAATGTATGTCCTGTTTATTATAGGGACGAAAGCACGGCTCATACTGTCTACTCTGGTATGGAAGTTCTGGCCAAGCCCTAGCGCAGACAACCCTGTTAACGTTGCGGATGTCTGGTCAAGAAGGCGCAAGCAGTGGGTGCTGCGAAGGACAAAACACAGCAGCAGATTTACCTGCAAACCCAAATGTCCATGGAAAGAGTGAATGATGTGTGTGAGAAATCTGAAACAGCCAGGAATCACTGTCCTAACTGAAATTGTAGTCCTTGGGGCAAATGTGCCCAAGCCAATGAAACATGATCTGCTGGCATCAAGAGGCAGTCGATTTGTAAATAAATAGTCGATCCAGCTGACAATTGACAAGGACGTTTCAAGGGACTGGCTGTTTTGTTTGCATTTCCACCTACAGCCATAGTTTTGTATAAGGTGACAAATGCATCCTCTAGTTTAGTCTAGTTCAGTCCTCCAGTGCCAAGTGGAATCCCTCATGTTGTGTCCCATCGAGTGCAGAGAAGTGTGATCGTATTTGATGGCTGGCACACGCTAGTATAACTCTCCGTACCTTTCAGTCCAGCCTGCCATGGATCCACCAGATAAACTGTCTATATGCAGCCCACCTCAGACCTGAAATAAAATAAGGCGCAAATAAATTTACTAACATTGTCAGTAGGTGATGTATGAAAATAGGTTTGAGGTAGTTCATTTCCTTTTCAAATTGGTATATATCAACAAGCAGTGTTTTTATGAAATAATTTGAACCTTTCTTCTATTCTCGCATAGGCATGATACTAAAATGTTCTAGAATGATCCTATGTTGTTTACTATTAAATGTTAAAAAATGTTGGCAGATTTCTACTAACTATGCCTAGTATATACAGTTTATGAAACTTCATACATATTATATGTTTATACATTTTAAAATTGCTGTTGCTTTGCTTGATGTTCTGGTCATTGTTGATATATGTCAATAAATATTTAACAACACATTTCACTGCTGTTATAACACATGAATATATACTTACTTGTTTGTTGGCGGGTCTAGTTGTCAGTTATCTAACCGAACGTGATTCATAGCAACTACTATATTTCCTTGGTTATTCGTAACACATCGTAGTCCACCTGCAACAAAGAACGAAGCGTTTAAATGAAAGTGTTACATGAATGATAAACAAACAGGGATTGTTATTACTACAGTGGAACCTCGCTATATGGTGACCTTGGTAATACAGCCTTGGTATAGTATAGGATATAAGTACTACCACTGGTAAGATAACTTTTATTCAGTGCCAAGGGTGACCTTAAAAGTGAGGTTCCACTGTTCCATTCTGAATGAAGCCAATGTCGCAAGCAGCATGAATTTGGATTGTCTTTCTGTATTTGGGACCCCTGTATTTATCGCACTAGAATTATGCCCCTTCTGTATAAACATCAAGCCTAGTAACAAAACAATTAATACTGCCACACAGTTGTCTCGTACGGTGCCACACAGTTGTCTCGTACGGTGATACACATGCATAGTCATTACTGTAATGTAAATATAATAGGACCGGGGGCACAACAGTTAACCTGTTTGTTTTCGATCATAGCCGTGGAACTCGTTTCCTGGAACCGTTTTTAAAAGGGCAAAGGTATAACCTTGGGTAATATTTACATAAAATAAAAAACTGGACACTCATAATTATACTAGACACATCAATATTACCTTCACCGTCAGGCTCTGCGTGCCGTCGAGTTGCAGCCGTTTCCTGACAGCAAACATATTCCTTTCGCTGAACCAACAAATCAACCTGGCACTTCCCACATCGACACCAGTCAGTTGAGTCTCGGCTTGTTAGTCGTCTCTGCATTTCCACTTCCCGCGGGTCTTCTTAATCATCCTTACGGTCACCGGTACTCTCTTGTCTGTCTTGTAATACTGGCCCTTGTTTTAGCGGTTGAAACCGATATCCACCTACTTCTGAACCGTATTGACACGCCATCTTTTCTAAACTCAGTGGGTAACGTAGCACAGCGCCACCTGACGATTTTTTGGAAACACTAGTACACATAAAATCCAGAAAAGTACGCAACATTGCTGACGTCATTTTCTGTTCAACATGGCGCAATTCATGAAATTCGATAGAGGGTGTGTTCAAATTTTTTTTACTAGTAAACCACTGACGTTAAAAATATGATTACAGTTGGAAATAGTTAGTTTGCATTAACTCTTTAGGTGCTTAACACCAAAAAGTTCCCTTATGTTTCCCTTTAACACGTATAATATTAGAACAGCCGACGCAACTTAGTAATGTAGCCGTTGGTTGCTTGACTATGTTGTAGTCGCAACAAGCACGCTGTATGTCTGTATTCATGCCCCTATCTCTCTCTATAAAAAGTATGTCTGTTTTTGTCCCTGTCTCCTCTTTTTCAACTCTCCCTCTCTCCCCGAATCTCTCTCTCTCTCCTCCATTCTCTATGTTTGTCTGTTGTATTGTCAGTCTAAAAGTCTGTTACACAGTACGTACGTCAGTCCACCTGTGAGTTTGCTTGCCTGTCTGTCTGCCTGTATGGCTGCCTGCCGGCCTGCCTCCTTCTCTGTCTGTATGTTTCTCTGACTGTTTGCTTCTATGCCTGTCCGTTTGTCTGCCTGCCTGCGTGCCTGCGTGCCTGGGTGCCTGCCTGCGTGCCTGCCTGCCTGCCTGCGTGCCTGCCTGCGTGCCTGCGTGCCTGCGTGCCTGCCTGCCTGCGTGCCTGCCTGCCTGCCTGCCTACCTGCCTATCTGCCTTCCTGTCTGTATGCCTGCCAGTATGTTTGCATATCTGCTGTCTACCTGCTTACCTGCTGCCTGTATTTTTATCTGCCTATCTCTGTAAGTCTGTCTCTCTCTCTCTCTCTCTCTCTCTCTCTCTCTCTCTCTCTCTCTCTCTCTCTCTCTCTCTCTCTCTCTCTCTCTCTCTCTCTCTCTCTCTCTCTCTCTCTCCCTCTCCCTCTCCCTCTCCCTCTCTCTCTCTCTCTCTCTCTCTCTCCTCTCTCTTCTCTCTCTCCTCTCTCTTCTCTCTTTCCTCTCTTTCTTCACTCTTTCTCTTCTCTCTCTTCTCTCTCTCCTCTCTCCCCTATCTCTCCTCTCTCTCAACACATACAGAAATACTTTAGAAACAGACCTAATACTTAAAAAATAAACCAATTGTTTAATGCACATTATGCAAAACAGTTGACAGATCTTTCCAGATTTATTAATGTAATCATGACAACGTTTATCTATCTAACAAATTCCCTGTTAAAACTGTCAATTACATACAAGAAACATTGTAGCTTATAACTAATTTATTAGTCATATAATTACGTGTAAATTTGTTCAAATTGTGCAATATATGTGTTATATGTGGTTTATTTTATATTATTTGGTTTGCACTACTGATTATAAAATTATTGAACACTTAATTCAGTAAGATCACTGAATGTTTTAGTATTTTGTGTCATGTTTTACATCAAGCAAATATGATTTATATAATAGAAGTCTAGATGTTCTTAAGAATACAATGTGTTCTATTAACATGTACTTTAGAGAGAACACTTTTTCATACCCCACAAGGGTTCGTAGGGTAATAAAACTCATCGTCACTCTCCATCAGCGTATCTTCCCCTCCATCTCCTTTCTCATCTCCTTCCTCTTTCGTTCCCTCCAGTCCCCTCCCCTCCTATCCCTTTCCGTCTCTTTCCCCACTCTACCCCTCCATCCTTCTCTTCGCCGTCGCTCTCCATGTTTCCCCAGTCTGTCTGTCTCATTTTAAGTCCCCCATTCCCTCCTCTACTTTTCTACGTACCTCTCGCCGTGTTCCCCTTCTCACTCTCTCACTCTCACGTTCTCTCTCTCTCTCTCTCTCTCTCTCTCTCTCTCTCTCTCTCTCTCTCTCTCTCTCTCTCTCTCTCTCTCTCTCTCTCTCTCTCTCTCTCTCCCTCCCTCCCTCCCTCCCTCCCTCCCTCCCTCCCTCCCTCCCTCTCTCTCTCTCTCTCTCTCTCTCTCTCTCTCTCTCTCTCTCTCTCACACACAAACACACGCGTGCACACACACACTCTTTCTCTCTCTCTGTCTCTCTCTCTCTCTCTCTCATATTCACTGGTAATTGGGTACGGTCATGGATCGTTGCACACTTAACACGAATGACGAGCCTATTAATAAAGGCATGCCAACTGTGCTGATGGTGCATTACCTCAGAGACAATGCATTGATTCACCTACCGGTGAACATTGTAGGCATCACGTGCGAGCCCAACAATGGTCCTTCCTAATCACATTCCAAAAGGATTTAATTTGACTTTAGCTTGAATTTACTGAGACTACCTCTGTCGAGCTTCACCTGACACTTGTTGTAAACGTGTGTCTAATGAGCGTAAAACGACCAATAGGAAAACAGTGGTTGAAATATAGGTCACACGACGGGTTTCAGTACAACACCGACTTAACTGGTGGATGGTTGAATTGCGTGGGTCCAGCGCACATTATATGTATGTAACAAACAATATTCGCTTGACGCTCGATACGGTGCTTCGTTTAACAGGTGATTTCAACACTGGAACACACTATAGGATATGAAAACAAATGCCGGAAAAGACAGCGTGAAGGGGTAGACATTGCAAGATGGCTGCAACAGGAAGGTAGGTAGGTAGGAACTTCATTTGTTTAGAACATCAAGTAGTTGTAGTCTGTTCTATATGTTGCCTTTGGGTCTGCTTCACTTCAGCATATCTCTGCGAGACGTAGCTGCCCAGATGGTCCCACGATATGCTGCTCTGTCTGCCGTTTGTCTCCCTGCTCTCACGATGTCGTCTTTCAGCCAGTCGCTTATGTCCTGCCCCCATCTTCTCCTTGATCTTCTCCTTCCTCTCTTTCCCTCCACTTTGCCTTCTAGGACAGTTTTGGGTACAACAAGAAAATAAATTCGTCATTGTTGATAGCCTATTCACGGCGGAAGGCACGCGCGCAAGAAAATGATTATTGTGTTTATAAACTTAACTTTTGTATCGTACCATAATGTAGACACATATATGGACATACACGTACATACGCACTGGCGTAATGTGTTCATAGAACATCTTGCGAATCATAATGCAAATACACACACGCTTATGGTTGGCTGATTATAGTTATATTATTTGACAGTGATCAAAGTACTAGCAACAAATGTATCGTCACTTAAGGCACACAAAATTGATGCACTAGTTAAAAATTGTTTAATGCAACGCACCACGGCGGAGTAAACACAAGTTCGAACACCATCTTTGTTCGTTATTAATTCACCATTAATACCGCACTGTGTATTATACTTGAACAACCGTTGTTGGTATAATACATAGACAATAAATATGATTTGACTTTTTGAAGTTTCCCACTGTGTGCGGCCATATTGGATTCGCCCCCTATCGTCGTCAACCAATACTGTCCATGAACATGCATACATCAGAATACTTATAATAGATTTGTAATATTATTTATGCTGCATATACACACGTTTACTGCATCATATCATATAACATAACATATGACCGAAGTTTTAATACCATTCTAACGAATATATAACTTAACTAGGTGTAGATATGAAGATTAATTAAAGTTGAAGTTCACACCACATATTTCGCCTGACTGTGTCTGGTAGGGTATAAAAGCAGGTAAATTGTATGTGTTAATTGCAGCTTGACGTGCTCAATATATAGGGTTATATCACGTGGCATGGATGACCACACCGGTTATGGGAACGCCGGGAAGGTTTGGGGTCCGATATATCCCTCCCCTGCAGGGTACTACCACACGGGGTGGGTCAACTGTGAGAGATCAGGATTGTGACACTACTCTCCAGAGTAGGGTTGTAAGGAGCTCCCGATGAGATGTCCCGAGCCGATCATTGGTGCAGTTAGCTCTGTATCATAGGCAGTAACGGCTCCAGTGTCTCCCACTTCCTGATTCTCTCTTTTTGTCTTTCAAAAATTTACTTCAATGTTGCTGGGCCATTTTCAGCTGAAAGTAAAGTGAGTAACATCTTACAGGTTCTTACAGGTCTTCTTCTGGCTTGACTAGGGTTTACTGCATCTGCCTCTTACGTACCAGCTCTCGCTTTTGACATATGCTCGGACTGTATGCATGCGTCTGAGTCTGGCACAATCTAAGATAGAAGTGGGGCAGTGTATTCAGTTTTCATAGATTGGCTTTGGTATAACTTATCTATTTTTGTGTCAAACGACTGCATCGGTGAAGCGTCAACGACAGACTGTGGGAGACTGTTTCATACGTCTGTGCGTCGGTATATAAATGAGTTATTTCTAATATTTAATCGGCATCTTTCTTTAAATATTTTTAGGTGGTGCCCTTTCGTATGTGCTTCGTTGGCTCCCAAAGTAACAACATTGGATAAGACTGCTGGATCATATTTCCCTGTTAGTATCGTATACATTTCAATAATATCTCCTATGAGGCGACCGTATGATAGAGTTGGTAATTTCAGTCTCTGTAAACGTTCTTTGTATTCAAGGTCTTTGAAACCAGGAATTAATTTGGTTGCTTTGCGCTGACCATTTTGAAGAGCTGTAATATGTTTAATTAAGAAATGACTCCATACTTGATTAATGTATTCAATGTGTAGACGGACGAGACACTTAAAAGTTGTAGAAAAACACTTTTCATCCATGTGATCGAAAGTTCGTCGGATTATCCCCATAATCGAATTGGCTTGATTAATTTTGTGTGTGACCTATATGCCTCAAAAGTAAGCGATGGATCGAAAGTGACTCCAATAACTTTCACATTGTCCGTACTTGTAAGTGTTGTCTGATTGCTTCCCATTGAATAGCCATTATTCCGTGTGAATAATGATCCAATTCTCATATGGATACATTTATCTGGATAGAATTTCAAAAATGATGTATCTGTCCAGCGTTCGGCAGAGATAAGATCTTGTTACAGTTTTGTGCAGTACTCTTCGGTATAAATTGGATTGAAAAGCATCAGATCATCCGCAAACAAGAAAATATGAGAGACCCTTATAACATCAGGTAAATCATTTGTGAATAGTACAAAAAGAAGAAGGCCAATCACTGATCCTTGTGGTATGCGACTCTGCATAGCCACAGAGCACTTGGAGCAGTCAGTCGTACATTCTACAACAAGCAAATAAACATCAGTTGAGCAGTCACAACAAGGAACAGTAGATGACACATATTGCAGACCTTTCATTACTATCTTTCTGGTAGATGTTTAATGATCATGTCACCTTAAAATCTGTAGACTAAATCTTCTTGTCTGATTGGAAGCATCTCCTATGTTGAGTTCCACGAAAAAACAAATTGTAGGGTGGAACAAAAACTCCACAGCTGATGTGACAAACAACTATTTATGTCATCATGATAAAATCTGGGCCATTGTTTTGTAGGACAAAGGATTTTTAATGGAAAAACAACAAATTACCGGTCTCCATTAGATAGGATTATGACACATGGAGATCTTATTTTACATATTGTTATATGAAAATAAACTATAATTGAAACCTGCATCATAAAATGTACTTAACGTTTTGCTTATGGCTTTTCTGTTGTAGGATAACAAGGTGATGGGATTTGTTTGACGTCGAACTGCAGAAAGGAGTGTCTATGCATGGGTTTGATGTCGAACTGCAGAAAGGAGTGTCTATGCGTGGGTTTGATGTCGAACTGCAGAAAGGGGGGTTTACACATGGGTTTGATGTCGAACTGCAGAAAGAGGTGTCTACGCATGGGTTTGATGTCGAACTGCAGAAAGAGGTGTCTATGCATGGGTTTGATGTCGAACTGCAGAAAGGAGTGTCTACGCATGAGTTTGCAGGCTACGGTACTGCAACATTTGGACTGGCAGACTTTGACAATCTTCTCATTGAAGATGCAACAACAGTTGCACAGATTTTACCATATTACATGATAAGTTCTTGTATAATATATTATCCAGTTCGTAGGACGGTTCAAAGCATTTACACTTTACTCCCTGACAGACCTGTTCAATCTAACACCATCTCAACTTATTTGGGAAGTATTCAGCTATGCTGCAATTAATGTGTGAAGATTATTTGTACACAAATACCCACCACTGTTTGTAGGTAGGTACTCATTCATACAGCTGAGTGAACTGGGCATAGCAGCTCCTGATTCGAACCTGGGTATTTCATAATCTGCTACATTAGGTAGTAAATGATCGACCATATTTTCAGGCTATGTTATATTTGAACATATATTCTAACAAATCAATCAACGAAAAATTTATATTGTATGTATTCAAAGTTTTCTATATATGGCAGTGCAGATCTTAATAGGCCATGATAACGATAATTCTACTACTTTGCTGAAATATTTAAATAATTGATGCTTCCACAAATGCTCTAGATGTCATTATCAATGTTAAATAATGATATAGTCGTTTCACAGTAAAGAATCAAAGTTACACACTATCAAGTTCTAGTTGTTTCCATCACTCGGCAACATTCTATTAACTGACTAACCGGGATAGTCTGTATTATTGTGTTTAAAATATAATGGTCTTATGAGATCTCATTCAACTAGTCAGCCTTTTTCAGAACATTATCACCAACGCAACCTTTATATGCTGGCACTGACGGTGGTCACTCGAACTCGGAGTGCTGGCATGCCAGGCGGATGTGCTAACCAATACATTAGCCGCACTCAACCGCACCATCAACCGACTGTGTTGACCATCAACCATTGTAACCATGCTAGGATTTAGGTGGACAAGTTAGTCAAGTTGGGTGGGCAATCATGCCTAAACAGAAACCTTTGTCACTTTTAGCCATTTCCAAAAATATAATATCTACACACTGATTTACCACTGCCAAATTAATTAACATTTATAAAATAAAAAGGCAAAATTGTAGTCATTCTTTTAGGTGCATAGACCCACATATTTTTTTATTGTAAATGTATATTTGTTGATGTTCTTTCTCTCTCGCCTCTTTAATTCCTCCCTCTACAAGTATGCTTGCTTGCTTGCACACACGCATGCAAGCATGCATGCATACACACATGCAGATACATTCTATCTCGTCCACAAGAGTTGGATTCAAATGCATGTATTTTGGTAAATATTTAAGTTGTGTTTAAATTTAAAGATATTATACCCATGGTAGCAACTTAAATTATTAAGATTTCTTATATTAAGTGTGCATTTCACACATGAATAAAATAAACAAGATTACTTAATTTCTTCAACCAAATATTTGTCGAGTGTTGCTGGTTAAAACAATCACGTGTATACCATTGATATTTGGGGAATTTAGAAAAATTAAGGGTGTTACTTTTCTTTTTAGGTATCGTAGAGTACCAGGTGGTCCCTGAAAGTTTGGTGCCCGAGCTGCAAGCCGATTAGTAGGAAAACATAAGCTAACCACATATATACATACATAAATACGCTAGCTCGATTATAGGTAGATTAATGTATGTGAGTTCCACCACCTGTGTGTGGTTGGTCCCCCTCACCTTTGCTGTAAATTATTTATTAGAATTATATAGGCTAAGGCACTTCATGTACGTATTGTATTGTACGGTTTAATGTTTGGCTTAATACAAAGCTCTGGTACAAACTTACATCTGCCTTGTTATTTACAGCAAACTAGCTACGATTCTGAGTCAGTAACACCACTACATTAACAGGGAACACTGTCCCACATAAAGGTAGATTAATGTATAATGAGGAACAGACTGCATCCTTTTAACATACAACTTTTTTACATGGATTTTGTGTATGTACAGCTGTATACAGGCTTTGTCATAATTAAAATTTATTACCAAGTACACATAAATATTACAACAGCAGTGCTATGTAGCAACAGGTAATGTGTTTTTATTTTCATTAATATAAAACAGTACATAAAAATATACATTAAAATTACATTTCTTAAAAACAGTCGATTTTATAAATGTCATACTGCAAATAAGATATATAATTGAAAACATCGACTGATTGTAAAAACCATCAACCAATAGAGTCAATCATCACCCGGCAGTGTCAACCAGCATTGTCACGCATCAACTGGTGGTGTCAAAAATCAACCAGTGTGTCGACCATCATTCAGTGGTGTCAACCATCAACTGGTAGTGTCAACCATCATCCACTGGTGTCAATCATCATTCAGTGGTGTCAACCATCAACTGGCACTGTCAACCATCATCCACTGGTGTCAACCATCAGCTGGCAGTGTCAACCATCATCCAGTGATGTCAACCATCAACCAGCAGCATCAACCATAAGTGACATTTCTTCATACTGCAAATAAGATATATATTTGAAACCATCAACTGATTGTAAAAACCATCAACCAATAGAGTCAATCATCACCCGGCAGTGTCAACCAGCATTGTCAACCATCAACTGGTGGTGTCAACCATCAACCGGCAGTGTCAAAAATCAACCAGTGCGTCAACCATCATTCAGTGGTGTCAACCATCAACTGGCAGAGTCAACCATCATCCACTGGTGTCAACCATCATCCAGTGGTGTCAACCATCAACCAGCAGTATCAACCATCAGTGACCTTTCTTCAGTTTCTTCCTCCCCTCGCTTGAGTTAATGTCTGCAGTGACGTCTCCATCATTTGTCTTTGTTGCTGTCCGCTTGCAACTGACCAACACAAATCAAATAGTAAAACATTTGTACACAGAGTAATTTTAAACAGAAATATTACACTGCACACATTCCAACTGATTACTAAATAATAGAAGACCACCTTCTACAACAAGTGTTCTGCTTGATGTGTTGATAATAGTAATAATATTTATTTTATATAGTGCCACATCCAATATAGTTCACAGCGCTTTAATTCCATACCACCAAAATGTACCGTAAGGTCTGAACTACCACGACCCGCCACAAATAATATATCCTTCACTCTTTACTGCCTTTCCTCAATTGAAAATCTGAAGTTCTATCGCTCTGTAATTCATCTAGTCCTAATCTACTTTTTTGTCTTAATCCTGTGGTTTTGCTGGGCTGCTGAGCACAATTTTCAAGCATATTGATGGAAAAGAAGTAATGTTAATATTATTAACTATTATTTAACATTTTGTTATTATTATTATGTTACCACGTCCACACAAAACGTACAATTGTCTCTTGGTCGTCTTGTTGTTTCGATTGGGGCAGTCTCTTCGTTTAAGGCTAAGCCCCTGAACAGCTTCCACACAGAATACTAAAAATAGATAAGTAAGAGTAAAGGTAAATTCTTATATAGCGTGGTACCCAGTCCTTAGTACTGCTCAGAACACTTTACACTTTACTCCCTGGCAGACCTGTTTATTGGATGTTTAGAACACCATCTTGATTTCTCTGGGAAGCATTCAGAGATGATAAAAGGATATTCGCTTAAAAAGAACCTCTTTAAAATCACTGTTTTGGCTTTTACTGTGTTAAGCACCTAAATATATAAGGAACATTAGTTATACGAAACAGTATAACCAAGTCCAAATAGGTTCATTACGGCAACAAGTAGTACAATTTATTGAACAGCAAAACCATGCAACTGATTGACAAAACGGTCAGTGGTGTTTTTACATTTCCCCAAAAAAGTTTTTGAATGTTTTCCCTCAGCTCACAGTAAATCAATCAAGGTGAACAACAGACAGCTGAGACGTCATATGCATTACACAAATAACAAACCTATTTATCAAATCTGTTTGGGCAAGGTATTACTATACTATTATATTATTATACAAAGAATCAGCCATAGACAGATAATTACTGTGCAGGTGAATATATGATTCTAATTACAGGTCTGCCAACAAAAGCATTAGAATTTGAGGTCATACCTGTAACCATGACATCACCGCATTTGTAGTTGCAATGTTCACAGTGGACATGTGATGGCTTGACACATCGTTGACACTTGTCACAGTGCGTGTACTGTCTTCCATCCTGCAGAGACAGAGGGTGGCATAAGTGAGATCATTACATGTGTCATCTGTCAGGACCAAGAATATTACGTGTCATCTGTCATGACTAAACAAATGACACTATACATTGCAAATAATCAGATGAGTAATAATTACTGATCTGATTATCCCCTAAACAAGATATGTCCTTAGTTTATGCTTTTTACTTTAGTTGTGTGTTCAATAATTTATGGTAACACAAATGAAAATTTCTCAAATTTGTACGGTTTCTGAAACAACCTTTCAAGAATTGTTCAATTGGATATAATAAAATTATTAGCAAAAATGGTCGTCCTCCAGATGGCGCTACATGCACAGACTCTGTATGTAATAATAACGTACAGGATATTAGTCCTTTTAATATGGTCACCTCAACATTCAGGTCATTTCACCCACTCTCGCATGTGACCTTAATAATGAGGTTCCACTGTAAATATAGTGTACTTATAAACATAAGTATATCCGTGTTTGTCAAATGCCACAGTGAACCAGGTATCAAGTCGAACAGGCCATTCTGCACCCGAGCCAAAAATAACTGTCTAAGTGATGCGCCATCAATTTTGTGATTTGGGCAGAAGTGCACACTTTATAATCCTTGCATTGTCATCTTTCACTGTCCAGTTTACTTTCCTTGATGGATAATCCCAAAGTAATCAAATGACATCATTTTTCAAAACATTGCTTTCTTAAAGTTTGTTTCAATTTTATCAATAAATAAAAAAATACTGAAGACATATCCAAAAATGAGGTGTAATTTTACGTACAAAACTCCACATCATAATTCTGCTGTGACAGGTGACACATGTACAGAGGTAGAGAGACATACCTTAGACGTGAGGCATCACACTTGTTGCAGTGGTCAATATCTGTTGGCACGAAACACTGGCACTTGGCACAAAATCTGCAATGATTAAAATTAATTAATTATACCCAAAAGCAATAAATTTCCGTACTACTGTACATATAATCAAATTATTATTATGTTTAGCCAAAAATGTGTTCCCTGTCAATAGTCTGCCTACCTGCTCAGTCAACAGCAGTTTCAACTGCATGCCATTCTTTGTGTATGTATCAATTTGACATATTTGAGTGCTACCATTATGTAGGACCCACCTTTCCAAAATGAGACGCTTCTCTTGAAATGTTGCTTTTATTGTATATTTGAATAGAGCACATTGAGAGGGAAAAATACACACATCAGTGTTACCTATATTCAAACTACTTTCAAAGATACAGCAATTCGAATGTTGAGAATGCTAAAAGTCTGGTTTCGAGAATAAAAGCTTTCTAACATTTTTACTCAGCTGTGGTTTGATATATTATCAACTGTGGTGTTCACAATTTTAAATTTGATTTTAACTGTATCAAGTGTGGTTTTTCACTTTTTCAGCTGTGATTTTCAATGTTAGCTCTGGTTTTCACACTATCGGCTGTATTTTAAAACATTGCCAGCAATTAAAAAAAAAATTACAGGTGTCACAAAACATCAAAATAAACACACACATGTAACATTTATATCATTTACACAATTAACACATGAAATACTAGTCTATTTCAAATCATTTCACAATGGAAACTAATTAAAAATTGGTCCAATATTGTCTTTTAGCTTGTAGTCTAAAGAGCATCGTTTTGGAATGATGGGTCACATATTGCTGATCTGTACAAACCTACACAAGGAAGACTTTTTTTCAAAACTTAAACCCATCTTAAGTACATACACTTGTACCCCTCTTCCCGGGGGAGTTTGATGGAGGCGGGAGGAAGGTTTGTGAAGAGCCGTACAGGGAAACCGTGCTTCGCTCCCAGACTCCCTTTCTAGTACAGCACGTGGTTGTCACAATCAACCTGAAAGAGACAGAGGCTGAGTGTAAAATAATCAAGCACAATACTATCAGCTTGTAGGTTGATGCGACCCCGAATTCTATTATTAACACATATTATATTCATTTTGAAAGCATGGTAAGATTCTGAGAGGCATCAGTAAAATGTTTTTCAAAAATAGTATTGTAACAATTTTTATAACATTACTTTTTAACCAGACGTCTGAATCAATAATGGCAGTCAACAGCGCTCTCAAAAGCAGTGAGCTGCACAGTGCTTAGGCACAGTAACTGTACAACCTGGACAGATAGTCCTGGACACAACTCACACAAAGCCTTGGACATAGAGTCATGGACATAGAGCCCTGCAGTGGCCAGTTCCATGAAATGCACCCAACTTAGGCAGAAAAATTACACCCAATTTCACAGATGTGCCTAGCTGGGCAGATCCTTATGCTAGGCACACACCAGCCGATTTTCGGCACACACCAACCGACTAGTCGGCGTAAAAACCGTCGGCCGACGGCAGTCGGTTGGTGTGTGCCAAATTTAAGGACGACGGTCGGCCTTATAGCGCCGACTAACGCCGATTCAAATGTTGAATCGGCGGTCGGCGTTAATCGGTAGTCGGCGTTAGATAAGGAGGTATCCGGTGACAAGTCGGCGCATATCCGATGACGAGTCGGCTGGTGTGTGCAGGTTTTTTTTTCTTCATAACACGACGGTCGGCGGTAACTTGGCCAATAAGAAATCATAGCGCAATCATGTGATAGGCCTCGATATATTATAAGGCTAAGCCCGGCGTCTTTTTTGAGTTTTGAAGCCAATTCGGGCCACAAGGTTTAATTTTTTACTTTCATATTTTACTGACCTGGGCTGGCGGGTAACCAAGGTTTCAGAAAGTGGTACATAACTTTTTATCCTATGGTCATTGACCATCATCGTTTTTTATCACTTGTTCTTAAAACAGGCGCGACAAATAAACCTAATTTGCACCTGACTTTATTTCCCGCTTCCAACAGGAATCGCCATTTTGTCTTGTGAAAAACGCTACTTCTGGTGGCGCCGCTACCGGGCGCATATCATATATTAAGCCTTAAAAATCCGCAAAGCGGCGCTAGCTGTGGGAAACGTTTTTGAAGAATTCGTTGGGTGCGACTGATTACACTTCAACATAACTGTTAAGTGAAATGGCTAAATATAACGTTCTGCGTAGTGATATAAAACATAGCTCGACGTTATGCGTTCCTTTGCTGGAGGATATGATCAAGCCATTTTCCCATTGTATTATTGGCGTTACCATGGCCAACAGCGAATCGAATAAGCGAGGTGGCATCCTGAGGAAATTTTTGTACGACGGCGACGACATCGTGCTACGGCAACTGCTGCTACAGCCAACACTAACATTATCAAATCTTTATCGGACAACGGCGCCATCTCGAGTAAACACCAAAGGGGTAAACACGTGTATTTATTGTGGATTTGTTTTCCACAAGGATCACGCCGAGCGCCGACGGTCGGCGCGATCGAGTCGGTTGGTGTGGCGGGCTGGTGTGTGCGGGCAGAAGTCGGCGCTAGTCGGCGGAACTAATTGGCTTTTAGCACCGACTGCTTTTTGCGCCGACTGGCAACTCAAGTCGGCCTTAGTCGGTTGGTGTGTGCCTAGCATTAGGCAGCATTACATGGCAGCCACCCAGACTTCATCCACCTAAGTGCGTCATTCATATGTTAATCATGGCGGAAATGAAAAAGCGTCAGAATAAATCAATCTTATGAAACGATACCTTTCAAACAGCTGAATGTTGTTGAATGTATCCAGGGGATTTAAATGATCTCTAAACACACAAATTCTCTGCGCCAATATAAATCATGAATGATTGCTGCCATTTGTAGATTGAGCAACGTGACACCTAGCTAGAGTTGGGGCTATTTGGGGTAGTCTCAGGAGTTGCCCCCTAATTTGGGGACGATCTCAGCTGGGTACGTGTCATGTAACCGTCCCTAGCGGCTAGGTACCACCTAGGAACTAATGACCCTAAGTTGGACTTAGATGTGTGTCATGCAACTGAGCACTGGATGTGGAGCCCTGGACATAGAGGTCATATGTGTCAACGCTGCTCAACGGAAATAACTAACCTTGTAGTGTAGCATGCTGAGAGAAGGAAGTCCTCTGATGATCTAACGCTCCAGGAAACAGGGAAAGAACCAAAACACTGGCAGTTCACAGCCAACTGAAATAATTAACATTGTTATTTTAGTTGTTTTACAGGATTATGGCATTAATATATGAGAGAAAACATAATCTAGATGGCTAAACCGACAGTTAGCATCAAAGCATTAGCATCAGTGCTTTCACAATTCAGAGACATACTGAATTTTTTGTACATAATACAAAGTTAATGATTCTTCAATGTTATCTAACATATCATTAATTAGCCAAATAGTTAAACACTGTTGATATATATGTTAATAGTAAATAAATTCACAAATAAATAAAAAGATTAAAAACCTAAAAATTTGGTAAATTTCCATCATGGTAAGCATAAATAAAAAAGTTTATACATTTCCTAACATCTGCAGGATTCTAGAAGCATTGGTGCATTCCGATTGATAAATTCCAGTCATAGCAGTTCTACAGTTGACAGTTTTCAGGACAAAACACAATATATCCATTTTGTTGGTTTCGAGAAGAACACACATTTGTGTTTTATGCTCAGTTTAAATAGAAACATACATGATACTGGAATATAATTACGAAATGATTAGACTGAATTGTTTATTGCAGCCTTGTTATACAAAATATGATTTAAAGTGACAATTGTTATAAAAATGGGATATATCCACATCGTTTTTGTAAAAACACTACATTTCCATACAGTAAGCATTTATTGGGAAGAGCTGCAAGGCAATAGTGATTGGCTAAAAATGATTACACTTTGGTATAAAAAGACAGATGGTATTTATCACTTTATGAAAACATTCTTTGGTGTACTTCATTTAACCGAGATATATCACATTTTGGTTGAAATTTGACATAGTTCTACTTCAACACATGGTTGAACAAATGCCAACTTTCTGTTTGGGCAAAATTTCAAAAATGGCATTTATCGTGTTCTGCCTCGAAACCCTTCAGTTACGTACCGATAGTGTCACATGACCAGTCAAACATGATCCTGCGGACCGTGTGAGCGATCACTTCGACCAGTCTGCCGAATGGAGGATATGTTACTAGGATGATCTCATCCGAGGTAGAATGAGAGAGGAACCTCTTGTAAGCAGAGGAAGCAGTGGAACCATGGAAGATGTAATAGTTGAACATGTTGTAATGGCAGAAAGATTTACAATCGTAAAACTGCTCCTGTAACAAAATATGTAGTCACTGGACAAGTTGTAATAGGGGAACTGTTTGTAATTGTAAAATGTTCATGTAATGGAAGAAATTGTTAATAAATGTAATATAACTGTTGTAATAATTACAATGAGAGACAAGCTTCTGCAACAAAACATTACATTCTTACAAGTTACTGGTGTCGACATACATACGATATCAATAGAATAAAGTGATAATAATTGTACATAACCAATATTTTAGCAACATTTGCACTACAAAAATGTCACCAACAAACATAGTATTCTCAGTTTTACCTCTGCCTGTTTAAATATGAAAATGCATTGAAGTTTCTTGAATTTAATATTACAGATAATTTTCATCAATAAATGGTCCCTGTCACCTACATAGCTATTGTCCTGTCACCTACATATATATGGTCCATGTCACCTACATATCAATGGTTCTGTCACCTAAATAAGTATGGACCCTATCACCTACATAACTATGGTCCATGTCACCCACATACCAATGGTCCATTGTCACCTACATACCAATGGTCCCTGTCACCTATGTATCAATGGTCCCTGTCACCTTTGTATATCAATGGTCCATTGTCACCTACATATCAATGGTCCCTCTCACCTATGTATCAATGATCCCTGTCACCTTTGTATATCAATGGTCCATGTCACCTACATATCAATGGTCCCTGTCACACACATATCAACGGTCCCTGTCACCTACATATCTGTGGTCCATGTCACCTACATATCTATGTTACCTGTCACCTACATACCAATGGTCCCTCTAACCGACATATCAATGGTGTCTGTCACCTACATATCAATCATCCCTGTCATCTACATATCAATGGTCCCTGTCACCTACATATATATGGTCCATGTCACCTACATATATATGGTCCCTGTCACCTACATATATACGGTCCCTGTCACCTACATATCTATGAACACAAAAGAACCGGATTCACAATGGGCTAGGCTGAGGAAACAACTGAAACAATGAAAATCTATCACTGGAAATTGAAAGTGAAGGTTGATTAAAAAACTGATTCTACCATGACTATCCGCCTTTAAACATGTTGAAGGCTTAGATTTGGGTTTCTAGTTATGAGGGACTGGAGGGAGCTGTGTCGGTAACTTGACATTACAATTGGCCAGGAGCGCTTAAGCTGTAAACTTTTATCTTATCCATTTAGTTCAGATGACTCACCATTTGTTGACAGCAGCCTTGTCCTGCAGAACTACTTCCACCGCATGCAGTTCCTCCAGGGAGGTGATGGGAAGGGTGATACCAGTCGGAAGGCCAACTCTGTGTGCTGTTTCCATGCCACCATTACCAGTATGCTGTTGCAGAAGAGTATAGTTCGCTACCCCCACTGTGCTCGACCCGCTGCACCAGTCTCTCCACCACAGCAACTACTGCTAGCTCAAATGGTGAAACTGTACAAACAGAAAAGGCTTGGTTTAATGTTAACATTATCTAACATGTCATTAGTAAGCACACACAAAGACAATGCTAAGAGCATATGCATTTTCATATCTCAACTGAGACCTTTCAAGGGAATTTATTTCCATATAAATAATACAATCAACATTGCTCTATAGTTCCCTCGCTAAGACAGCCACCTCACAATTATGGTCATCCTACGACCAACCCAAATTATTTCTGTAGCAGCAAAGTAATTAGTCTCACTAATACAGTCACTAAACAATTCATATCATTTTGGTCCAATTCCATTAAAAGTGATGCATCATTTCCTTATTTATAACAAGTATTTATATTTTATAAGTATTAACATAAGTACTATGTATCACAATACATGTAGGCCATAAGAGAACAGCCATTATAATAATTATTTAGAGTTATCAAAATTTACTCAACTACCAGGTATGCTACTTGTATAATGTTACACTAGTCACCTTTTAAGTGAGTCATTTACGTTGGTAACTTGCTATAATCTACCCTCTCTTGCACATGATTTGAGTGCTGTCAGACTGCCACTACTGGCTGGAGCTTCTTGGTGCCATAACTGTTTATAATTTTATTGGAACCAAGTCATGTGACCTTTCTGAAACTTGTTTCAGCCATTTAAAAAAAGACAACATTGAAAGGTTATTTTTTCAGTTAAATGCTCCGATTGTCATGTAATTCCGGAACTATATATACTTTTGCACGTTAATTACAAATCTTCTATCCATTCTGACCCATATTTGGGTCACCAGAGATAAATAAAGGGTTATTTTGCTTCATCTTTAGCCTGTTAGCCACCGGGTTCACGATGGTTTTAGCTGCCCTACATAGTACTTAGAACTGGCTGACTTGCAAAAAACTAATCCAGATAACATTGCTATTGTTTCGTAACTTGCTGAAATATAATCATCAATGCAGGGATTCTAGTGATTACTTTAGATGCACCACTGTATGCACTGGCCAAGTTTGTTCAGTGGAACTGGCCTCAGACACATGGCGAGGACAAGTATGTAATCATGTTCGGTGGTCTGCATTTTGAAATGGCAATGTGGAAAACATTCGGGGACTACTTGAAGGCCTTTGGGTGGACAACTGTACTGACCCAAGCAGGAATTGCCTCCTGGGGAACAGCTGACTCCTTACTCAAGGATTAGACATGGCCACCAAGTGGGTGCTCTGACCCTAGCGAAACTCCAGCACGATGCCTTCACGCACCACACGATGAGAGGGCCAAAAAAACGTGGAGACTAGATATGATCAGCAAGAGCCCAACATTTCAGTATTGAGATACCATCCTCAAGATGGAAATACTTGGTTGGATGTTTGTGTGTGCGGACCAACCAAGAACAAATGAGACTTCCCCTTGTATGTGGAGAGCCTACCTCCAGTCATCCAAGACGAATTCGAAGACAAAGGCCACTGGGTTGTTTCGAAGAAATCCAGGCGATTCTCTTGGAATTGGTCATATTACGAAAACACATATCCATATCAGGAATACCACAGTACATTTTAAGTAGTCAAAGACAAAATAGTATGATTATCACAAACACATATTATCGCCCACACAAACCTTTCAAAAAGATCAGCTCTTCTTCCGAACAGTCTAGCATTTCTGCTTTTTAATTCCCCCTTCAGTTGATGAATTGTCACCTCTCCAAAATCCTTGTTTGCCATGATTTTGTACACAGAGATATAAATAAAATGAAACGTTGAACACAGTGGCTATTACAGCTGTTGACAGCTGTACATGGCAATCAACAAACGGCGCCCACTGGTGGGTACCGATCTAATATCTGCTTGTAAATCTGCCAATCTATCGGATAGTTGTGGTACTACAGTTAATAATTAATCCAAAAGCTGGTACCATCGTTTACTTGGAATTTTTGTAAATACTCATTGACAAGCTAACTATTCATTTACGAATAAATTGTCATATAAGCTGATGCAAAACTTATGAAATGATAAAACTTCGCTTATATTCAGTTAATTCAGTTGTAAGAATGTGTACCTGGACCTGGTTCTACACACTACACAGTGGTAGATATATTTGTGTACAAACATAGACATAGTCTGTTTGCAGTAATTGCAACGGGGCTGAATGCTGTTCACAAAATCAATATGATGTTCCATTGAACAGATATACAAGGGAATCAAATGAAAAAATTTTTGAGCAGTTCTAAAAGAACTTACCTTTCCTTTTTATTGGCACAACTTACACGGCACAACAATTAAAATATAATCAAGTTCACATTTTATATATCTTAATTACCACTGTCTGTATACGTTTCGTTTTGTTGTATATACAGATGTATATATCTGTATATATATTAGTTATAATGTGTGTATATATATATATGTATATATATATATATTAGTTATAACTTCCGGTTCCGGTACAAGGCGCGTACGTAGCAACACTAGCGGCACAAAATCTCATCATAAACTTACAAATTCAAAGCTCTTTAGTAAATACTTAAACCCACAGCACAATTCAAACCCCATACTGTTATTAATACCAGAAAATAGAAAACTTCTACCCTTAGGATCGTAACTATAACGCAACTCATATTCAACATTTTCCCGCCACAATTCAAAGTAAACAAAAGAAAGTATCCTAAGCAACGCTTAACATACAAACATAGTTAAAGCCACTACAATTATGTAGACAAACATGATAAATTATGTTGGCATAAACATTATTAATTAGTTAGACATAAACACATTTCTTCAACCATCCTGCACAAATCTTCACTTTATACTAATGTGCCCAGCAAACACACTACGTATTTACTACGTTGCTAGGAGGTAGAGGTTTGGTAACGTCAGGAATTACGTTTTACGTACGTTGTATACACGTATTCCGTCAACGTCGTACCAATACATAACAACAACGTAACGATATTACGTTGTGGCCACGTCAGCCAGCGACTACCCAGCGACGTGTCGGGAATTACGTTGTATTTACGTCATATAAACGTATTCTACCAACGTAATTTCAATACGTAACAACAACGTAACGATATTACGTTACGTCCACGTCCACTAGAGTCCATCCAGCAACGTTTCAGGAATTACGTTATGGATACGTTGCATAAACGTATTCTACCAGCGTAGTGCCTGTACGTAACAAAAACGTAAGGTCATTACGTTATATCCACGTCTGCGCGTTACCATCCTACTACGAAACGGAAATTACGTTGTTCTTACGTCGTATAAACGTATTCTGCCATTGTAATGCCTCTACGTAACAACAACGTTATAGTATTACGTTTTGTCGACGTCCGTCTGACATCATCCAGCAACGTTTCAGGAATTACGTATTGTGTACGTTGTAGAAACGTATTTTATCAATGTAGTGTCAATACGCAACAACAACGTTACGATACGACGTTGCATACACGTCCGCCGAACACCACCCAGCAAAAGTGTTAGGAATTACGTTTTACGTATGATGTATACACGTATTCTGTCAACGTCGTACAAATACATAGCAACAACGTAACGATATTACGTTGTGGCTACGTCAGCCAGCGACTACCCAGAAACGTGTCGGGAATTACGTTGTACTTACGTCATATAAACGTATTCTACCAACGTAATTTCAATACGTAACTACAACGTAACGATATTACGTTACGTCCACGTCCACTAGAGTCCATCCAGCAACGTTTCAGGAATTACGTTATGGATACGTTGCATAAACGTATTCTACCAACGTAATGCCTGTACGTAACAAAAACGTAAGGTCATTACGTTATATCCACGTCTGCGCATTACCATCCTACCACGAGTCGGAAATTACGTTGTTATTACGTCGTATAAACGTATTCTACCAACGTAATGCCACTGCGTAACAACTGCGTTACGATCTTACGTTGTATCCACGTCCGCCGGAGACCATCCAGCAATGTTTTAAGAATTACGTTTTATATACTTTTTTATAAATGTATTCTACCAACGTAATGCCTGTAACGTAAAAACAACGTCGTGCCCACGTCAGTCCGTGACCATCCAACAACGTGTCCGGGATTACGTTGTACTTATATTATAGAAACGTATTCTGTCAACGTAGTGCCAATACGTAATAGCAACGTAAAGATATTCCGTTATGTACACGTCCGCCGGAGATAAAATAGGAAGATTTCAAGGTAAATGTTTTGTATACGTTTTATAAACGTATTCTATCAACGTAGCACGTAGCAACTACGTAACGACACAACGTTATGTCCACGTCCGCGCGTGATCATCATACAAGTCGGAAATACAGGTAGTCTACTAACGTAATGTTACTATATAATAACAACGTAACAATAATATTTTGTCGATGTCCGCCTGAGACCATCCAGCAACGTTTCCGGAATTACGTACGTTTTGTATCACGTAATTAAACTACGACGTGGCAAGAAAATGATCTTTTTGTGAAAGTAGCATTGACGTAATACTTATATATATTATAGAGATGTGATCAATCACGATCGAAACATTTGCACACTGTAATACAACGCGCTACCAATTATTAAGTTTATACGACAGGGAAGGCATCATCGCGCGTCAGGGGGCGTTGCTGATTACATTGTCTCAGTATCCCCGGCAGCCTTGCGAAACTCGGAATTGGCTAGCTTAGCCAATAATATCGCGTGCCATGAAACATGTCCGAAATTACTGCCGCCCCGGAGGCCCGAGAGCGTCAAATGTATGTAATGTAAATGTAAATTTTTTACGTGGCGCCGCTGCTGTCAATTTATCTTCTTCAGCTTCTCTCCGCTGTCTCCGCTGAAATAATGACATCAAAAGATGGGGGGGGGGGTGCTTTTCTCGTCACCACGCCGCCTATTTGGGGTGCTGAAAACAATGTGTCCACCCTCCAATTGCACACACTTTTCACAGTCGACAAAATTACACTTTAATATTAATCGATATCTTCACATAAAATTTACATTTCCACCCGCCTTTGACGCTCGCCGCAAAAACAAACATTCACGCTCACATTTCTCTCCAAGAAACATTCCAGGGGGCAGTTGCCCCCCCCCCCCCCCCTATTCCCGCGTCTGTGACTAAGACGCGATATTTTTGTAACGTAGGTATGTATGGGGTGTTGTTGATTCATGCCAATAACACACTAGTTATCAAAATTAGGCAAAAATGTTGTTATATCAACGAAGTCGATGTGAGCCCGCATACTACAACAAGTGCCAATTATTGTAACATTTGTATACTTCCGAACGGGAAATTTAACGTAAGCGTGGTCCAAAACATTGGAAAAACAATAAAATGTCGAGCTGATCAATGCTGATAGAAAAAGAAATGTGTGCCTATCAAATACGCACGGCAGCGCCACTGTTTGTTGATCTGAGTTTGACGTTCAAGTTAACTAAAGTGGGCTTCAAGAGACGCCGGTCCTGAATCACGAATGATAAACGACTTGTTTAAATAGTTTGGCAGACGGCAGGCCGGCCCTGTCCTCTGTGTGTGTGTCATTCACCCCGGTGTCGGGTTTCTGTCGGGCAATGTTGGCACACCCTCTGGGTCAAGCTGTTGTTTCCCCTTAATATGTATATAACAGATACATACATACATACATAGATATATATATATATATATATATATATATATATATATATATATATATATATATATATATAAACGTACAAGTTTTCCCAGATGTCTGTGATTGAACACGTTAATTCACGCGTACCGGTGGAGCAGTACCAGTTCTGAACCTGAATAACACGTTGTAAGATCCTGTCACAAATAGCTTGTATAACAATAACTATTTTGATTGGTAATTGCTAGTTTGATGGAGGGAATTGGTTAATTTGTAATTGTTAGAATTGTTCGTTTCTGATTGTTAAAATGATGTCCAGTGTAGAGGTCATTAAGCGGTCGTTAGTAATTAGTAAACAGCTCGATGTTGCTAGGTATGGACACAGAGGATGGACGCAGCTATTGTTACGGATCAGTGATATCTCAAGTTACTTGTATTTCCTGGCTGGATAGTGTTAATTATCAACAAATCATCAGTAAACTGCCAATGCGCTGAACACTATTGTGTCTGGGTACAGTTAATGTTTCTGTGTCTATCATTATAACTTCTATAACTATTATAAAACAGTTTGTTCGGTGTTTGTATGCGCACCCACATCTCCGTCAGTTTTGCATGTATCGGGCTTCGAAATTCGTTCGGGGGGTGGTGAATAACTTGGGTGGCTCAATATTTCAAAAGGTAGTACATGGTGTTCCAGCCGCGGAATTTTATGTTTTTCTATATCTTCGTAAAGATAATTATGCCATCTACAAATATGTCGCTGGATGTATGCAGGAATTTTGAATAGTGTTTGAGATATTGACGTTTGAAATTATCAGCGCTTAACATGCACCAGGTCTACCTGTTGCTGGTTACGTAAGCATTTCGCTGCGTCAGCCATGTGAGCGCGTGGTACGTCTAGCAAACAACACACTGCAACAATTCCGTGGATTTAATGTTTTTCTATAGTATGGTACAGGCAATTATTCCATGTACAAATGTGTCACTGGGTGTATGCAAAAATTGTATTAGTTTTGATGTAATTAACGTTACAATATACCAGACGTGTAACCCGGGTGCCTGTTGCTGGTTACGCCAGTTACACAGGTGAGCGCATGCGATTTCTGGCAAAAGGTTGTCCTAACAGGTAGGCAAGTGACCAGTTAGAATTTATTAATGCGGGTAGGCTGGAAACATTTGGGATGGGTTTGGGGTGTCTGGAACTCAAATGTTGGGCATTTGAGGTTTGGTCTATTTTCAGTGTTCATTATTATGTCAACAATACTTTTTAGATTTCAGTGCAAATGATTTGAGGATGTCTATGACTGCTTATTTCCCCGGACATAAGACCCATAAGGTGTGAATATGCGGTGGTGGACTCTTGTATGGATTTTGAATATGTAGAGGGAGAACGATACGACCGGGGAAGAACCAGGATGCGTTGGGACTTGCCGTTCCGTTTGAATGTAGTCATTAAAAGCCTACTCTGTAGGTCTTTCTTTGAATCTTCGTTTGGTTTTAATGCAATTGTAAATCAATCTGTAGTCGTATTCAGGAATAATCCTGAACGAAGTAGGGCGTAAACCTGAGTACGACGGGATGGTTCATACAACGTGTCAAACTGGTTCAAAACTCGTGAAACAGACAACGCGGGTATTCTCGTGAAAACACATTGTAGAATGCCCGGTGTCTACTATTATTTCCCTTTATCGCATCTGCCTATTCCGTTTGTAGACTCGGTATTCTAATTTGGGCACGTATTGCAACGTTCTTCCTCTGCGTTGATTTCCTAGACAATTTAGACATCGACCTACTCAGTTCAGCCAATGTGTCACTGTCTAATAGAAATCAGATACTCACAGAGGAAGATTCTAATTACTCAATTATCTCAGAAGACTTTCCACTGTTCGTTTCAAGAACTTTAATACAGACAGTTAACATGATACAGATCAGTACAATCAATACTGGTCCTCCGTGGGAACCAGACATATGTTACATGGTTCTCCTTCAAAGCCTCTCTCAATCCAATCCCAATCCAATCGCGCACTACTCTTCCCTTAAATACTCGCTACTTCCCTCTCTTCCTAGTTACTCGCGATTCCCATTGGTCAGTGCCTCTTCTATATTTCTTAATATGGCGCGCTACAGTCAGGCTCGCTACCTGGCTACCTGGCTACCTGGCTACCTGGCTACCTGGTCTCTGATCCCGCATTACCTTATCTGCCAACTGACTCATCTCCCGACTATTGTCCAGCCTAGCTATCTTTGGAGATGACCTGAGCTAAACCTACGGGAACATCCTGTATCTCAGATCTAATTATAAGAACACAAGCTTCTAGACTAAAGCAGTTCTAAGCATATACTTATTAACACAACTTCCTATATAATAATTACTATATTTCATGGACAAGTAATTACTAGGAATTTATGCAAAGCTTAATTCCTTACAACATGAATATATGCACGTACTGGTGGAGCCGTACCTATATAACCAGTAGACTTGGTAAGACATATACAGTGTTTGTAGCATTCGCCAGATCCGAGTTGTGCAGCCATGCAGTCTGGTAATGTTGATAACACGTCATGAATTCATGGTGCAAGAAAGCATGCTTGATTGAGGATTGACTTCACATTACCGCCATATGTTACGAGTCTACTCTAGCTTTTCGTCGGATGTTACTGGCGTGAAGAGGTACATCGTCTCCTCAAGCACCATCACAATTTACTCAAGATCACCGTTGTCTCTCTTGATGCGGTATTCATGGTTTCAATTCATGCGAAACATCTTCCCTCGATATAACACCTGGCATGTTTAGGAGCCCACTCATTTCAGCAAGTTAAGGAGGTGAACGAAGCAAGGTTCCACATGTTCAGCAAACTCCTTGCGCAGCGTGATTCCGACCTTCTGCTTGAGAAGATCACATTTTCTGACTCATGCTGCATTCATCGACCACTTCAAGGCTGGTTTGCTTTTGTATGGTATGAAGGTAGATAGACACCTGCATACATCATAATTGAGAGTGTTGATGATCTTGTACGGTGTTGCTGATGTTGTAAGCGACAGCGAAGATGATGGCGACGAGGAACGGGTTTACATCGAGTTGTTCAATGAAGTGGACGACTATACCTTAATTTGAGTTGTGACTTGTTTCAAAACGAACAATATGAACGTGGCTCACCACATTGGATCCGTGTATGCGCTTGACATTATTGTTGGTATCGTTTTGATAAGGTGCAAATTCTGACTTTAATAATTACCTAAGAATTATACATATTTAGAAAGCATGTTCAAGTACCTTTCCAGCGATCCCTCATTTGCTACAGTTTGGCTGATGTGTGATGATGAAGTGGACTAATCAATCAATCAATCAATTTTATTTCAGACAAAAAAGCGTACATGTAATATGCATTATGGCCATAGTAAAAAAGAAGCAAGAAAAAAAAACATAGTGTCTATATTGCACTAATCCATTTTCTGCATTTTCTAAATCTAGTATTGCAACAGTCCGTGCCAGAACTAACACACATTAGGCTAGTACTACAGCTCATAGATAAGCTGTGCACAAATCTAATTCCACTATTATAGGAAACTTGAGGCTTTTCTATAATTAACCCATAAGGAATGTAAATACACATTATTACAGTAGGATGTGAACAGTTTGTTCTTCATCTTCACTGAACAAAAGTGAAATTTCCTGAGTAGAATATTGCTTCTGCCGTACAGACTCCTTTCTTTGGATTTCATATCCATTTCATCCGACAGATCATCACAAATTGTATGTCCAAGATATTTATATTTTGTTGTAATATATACCCTCTCGCATCCCCTTTTTTGACTAATCACGCCAGTTGTCATAACTCATTAAAAACTACACGATGGCATCCATTCCCAGATGAAAAACATCAACAGGATTTCATTTTATTATGAACGTCTTGATAAACATTGTCTCGGAAATTCCTTTGGTGGGAGGTTTTTAACTATCTGAACTATACGGACTAAAATATAAAGTAATGTATAACGTAGTACATGTGTGACATCATAATGACATCGTTAACCATAACCAAGGAGCCTCTATTTGGACAGGAGGCGTCACTGTGCGAGAAAATGGCAGTCTACACTGAAAGTTTTTGTCCGCCATTCGGGAGGCAAGCGCATGCGCCTGCGGGACCGGCAGCGCGCGATGTTAGTGTATTTGTTCAGTCACCTCATTCATCAGAATAATCACCAAGCTGTGATGCGTCATATAAAATGAAAGATGTTAAAGTAATCCTTGAAATTGTTTACCTGTCACAATTCAAAATAATGAAATGTGCAAACAAATCACGTAGAAACGTTGCAATTATTTATTGAGCCAAATGAACTTCGTCGTGTTTCATCAGGATAATCATCACGCTGTACCACTTCTTATATAATTAAACTATTGAGGTTATCGTTGAAAATGTTGAGCAATGATAATGCAAAGAACTCCATTTTCTGCACGCATATAATCTGGCTTGGCACAACTTCAAAATGGCGGACGAACTGCTTACGTACGTATTTTCCTCGAACAATGTAGATAGCGCGTCTTGTATTGATATACGGTCTTTGACCATAACTTCATACATTATATTCATTATGGCGTCGTTGAAAACAGTACTCAAATATCTTTCCAATGATAGCACATTTGGTATAATTTAGAAGATTTGTGTTGGTGAAATGGACTACTAGTTTCCCCATCGCATCTTTTATTATTATCACACAAGGGTATTCGTCAACGCCTATAATGGCTATATTATATAATATAGCACTTCAGTACAATACTTGCATGGGCAGATAGACAGCCTAGTATATATTGGCTAACGTCATGATAACGCCTTTGTCTTTGAAAACCCGAAGGGAAAGAATTCCGTTACTGCCTTGGGTCGTGGGAGCTTTATCAGATGGCTGTCGCGGTCACCTAGCTAAGGCCTGTGTGCGATTAATCATGTAATCGTGTACATTTGCAGGAAGTTGGCTGGAAGGGCAACAGAGCCAACATCGCGCCAACTGAGGGTAATTAATAATGTGCTTGTCACTGGTAGATGTTTGGTGAAACATGCAACACAATCTGGAATGCGGCAGGTTATGAGAGTTCATTCAAAATTGGCGGCAAAGTTGGCGGCGCCAGTTTCAACATCCCTTTCAGACTGCCTGCAGAGAAGCTGAGGGAAGAGAACCTTGTCTGGTGGCCCTGGTTTGAGGTAATGATTTTGTACTAATATATAAGGCCTACAACATTGTCAGATAACAATTGTACTTTATGACATGCATTTACATTTTATATTATAATAAAAATAAAACAATATTTTTGGTCAAGTGGATTTCGTCTTTGAGCGGTAATTAATTGTGGCTTCAGATAAACATTGAATCGTCAATCTTATCTAAATGTATAGGGTCACCATAACGCACAAGAGCTATGTATTATGTTTCTGGTCTTCCTTGTAAAACATTCAGTTATCATGTGGATGTTTCTATTATGGTTTTTCGTACTGGCTAATATACTATATATAGGCCCTACATACAGTACATGCCTAGTCTAGTGTACTCAGTCAATATATACATTTGCGGATTCATGTTGATGCCATTGCCAAGCTATAAGTTCAATGGCAATGGTGATGTCGCATTGAACACGATTATTATCAATACTATACGTCCATGCGCAGCATTCTGAATTGTCGTCACTGCTATATTAATACAGCATTCTGTCTATAATTATAAAACAGTCTTTCTCTGTCTGTATGTCTGATCGTTATAATGAGATTGCGAGGAAGATGTTGATGCACTGAGGTATTAGCCTTAGACAGATGAATATGTTTTACACCATAATTAAAAAAAGTATATAATTAATACAATATTTATGGTACACAATGATTTTTCTTGTATGCTTTTAATAATGGTCTATTATATTTGTTAACAGAAGCATGCCGACATGTACACCAACATGCAAAAGATGATGACATCGAGCGACAAATGGCCGAATCATTGAAACATGCCCTAAGCAAGAAGGGGGGCTACCTGTACCTGGTAAGGATGTATGTTTTTTTCAGCCGCAGAATGCCCATCGTATTAAGACTATGTACGACAAAAATCATTACTTTGTTTGACACTTTCAATTTGTCCTGTGCTCCTACCATAGTTGGAGATTAAAGCAAATACATTTAAGGTAAACCATTTTGATTGCGTCATAGATACATTGTGTGACGATGGTATATGCCCATAAGATGCCGTTTTTAAAAGTGCCCAGATAACTTGGCCATGGAGGGAGCGCGTATTATGTTCTGCGAAAAATTGGGTTCCTTACATAATTTGTTGGTATCAAGTTCCTATGTCTACCAAGATATCAAAGTACTTATGAAAAACATATAATTACAATGTGAAGCAGCTATTTTTCAATCCAGTTTAACGTAATGATAATATGTTGTGTACTTGCAGGCTCGTGAGTCATCCAACAGAAGCGGCATTTCCATTCGCCCTGAATCGGACATGGATTAAAGTGGAGAAAAACGCATGTCTTAAAATAGATCACACAAACTTTTTAAAATTGTTTTCCCACTATTTTCTATATGTGCAATAAAATGATGTTAACAATACGATTTTTAGCAAATGGTAGTTTGATCATCAAATGAATAAATGGAAGAAACGTCTTACATGTTAAGTATTTGTCTTAAACCATTTTAATCTGGTCTAATAAATGCATGTGTCTGAATGTTCTTTAAAAAGTATAATTTTGCTGACGATCAAATAACCCTTTCTGCGTTATTCCACGATTATGTGCAAGAATTTGTTTGCTACTGTTGTCGTTGAAATAAAGGTTACCAATATGTTCTGCAGCTTGCTTGTTTGCAGAAGAACATTTAAGAGGTCATAAATGTAGAATAAAGGTTGTGGGAAGATGCCAGAAACGTAGTACAAAGCTTGTGGGAAGGAACCCAAAACATAGCAGAAAGGTTGTGGGAAGGTACAAGAAACGTAAAGTAGAGGTTGTGGGAAGGTGCCAGAAATGTAGAATAGTGGTTGTGGGAAGGCGCCAGAAACGTAGAGTAGTGGTTGTAAGAAGGTGCTAGAAACGTAGTAGAAAGGTAGTGGGAAGATATTAGAAAGGTAGAATACAAGTTGTGAAAAGGTGCCAGAAACGTATCAGAAATGTTCTGCGAAGGTGTCGTTAACGTACAATAAGGGTTGTGGAAACGTGCCAGAAACGTATCAGAAAGGTTGTGGGAAGGACGTAGAAAGGTAGTGCGACGGTGTCTGAAAGGTTGTAAAATGGTAATTTAACTACGTACTTTACTACATTGTAGAAACGTATATAGTAGTTCATATGTTTACGTTGTAGTTACGTAAATAAAATACGTGATCACAACCAAACCAGTATACGTTGTCATTGCGTAATACATCTACGTAGTAGAAAGGTTGTGGGAAGGTGTTCGGAACGTAACGGAAAAGTCATGGGAAGGTAGTAGGAGGTACGTTGTGAGAAGGTTGTAAGATGGTAATTTCACTACGTACTTCATAACGTCATAAAAACGTGTATGGTAGTTCACATTTTACGTAATAACTACGTAAGAAAAATACGTAATCATAACCAAGTCACTATACGTTGTCACTACGTATTATAATTTACGTAGTAGAAAGGTAGTGGGGAGGTAGTAGGAGGTACGTTGTGAGAAGGTAGCAAGGTGGTAATTTCATTACGTACTTCACTACGTCGTAAAAACCTATTTGGTAGTTCACGTTTTTACGTAATAACTACGTAAAAAAAATACGTAGTCATAACCAAACCACTACGTTTTAATTACGTAGTTACTACGTAAAATTGTTAGCTGGGTGGTGGGTGTGGTGTGTGTGTGCTGTGTGTGAGTGCTGTGTGTGTGTGCTGTGTGTGTTGTGCGTGCGTGCGTGTGCGGTGTGTGCGGTGTGTGCGGTGTGTGCGGTTTGTGCTGTGTGTGCTGTGTGTGCTGTGTGTGCTGTGTGTGTTGTGTGTGCTGTGTGTGCTGTGTGTGCTGTGTGTGTGCTGTGTGTGTGCTGTGTGTGTGCTGTGTGTGTGTGCTGTGTGTGTGTGCTGTGTGTGTGTGCTGTGTGTGTGCTGTGTGTGTGTGCGTGCGTGCGTGTGCGGTGTGTGCGGTGTGTGCGGTGTGTGCGGTGTTGCGGTGTTGCGGTGCGGTGCGATCGACGTGTGTGTTTGTTTGTGTGCGTGCGTGCGTGCGTGCGTGCGTGCGTGCGTGCGTGCGTGCGTGCGTGCCTGCCTGCCTGCCTGCCTGCCTGCCTGCCTGCCTGCGTTCGTGTGTGTGTGTTTACTTGTTCGAGTACTAAGACGAAACACGAGATGGCACCACCATTTGACATTGCCGAAGTTAGGAGACAGGCCTGTCTGAGCGTAAGACGTATACTTAGTTATTAAGCGTTTAAGAACTAAACTGTGAGTTTGTCCTATATTGTTATTCATCAGTATCTGTGCTGGGTTGGTATGATTAACAGCAGCACAGTTGTCAGTGTTATCAATTAGCCAAATTTAAGTATGTGTATATAAACGCCCTATTATCGCCCAATTGCAACGTGATTGCTGTCTGTGAGTGAGTCGCATATATACATGTTTCTTGCTCAACCCATACTCAAAGGAGCACCTACAAGGTGAATGCTGCTAGTAATAATTTAGCCATTTTATGCTAGTTAAGTGAAGGGTTGCCGTTTTCTCATATAATCAGCCAGCTACTGTCACATTGATAATCCCTGCCATTGTCATTGGCATTGATCATCAGCAGTTACAAAATACGGATCTATTTAACAAAACTAGGTTTGTATCAAACGGAATATTTATATTGACACTTTTAAATAAATAATAAAACAAAAATTGGTTATCTTGTATATTTTTCATGGCAATCTTAAGGCCAGACACCCAGGTAAATATATAATAAAAATACTCAAACTAGTTTTCTGCCAGATTACGATAGCTTTTATGTTTGCTATCAATAAAGAGTTTACTTGTACTGTATGACAATTACATACCTCTCAATTCTATCATTTGGGTAGAATAAATTGGACTATTTGCATAAATTATAAAATAATCCTATCCACCTGCCGTGTCTGGCCTTAACTATATAAAAGGTCAATTGATACGTGAAGAAAATCTCATATCTGTCTGACACGTGCAGACAATGTTCTAAATTTACATTTCTTCTTATCATTCATCATCCGAGAACTATTCGTGCTAGCTATTTACAGAACTTCGTTGGAAGACAACATTATCTGTTTGTTTAAAACAATCACAAGCTATCATTGTTCTGACTAAAACATACACGCACTCACATGTACAGATGGACACTTTCCCATACCATCTCACATTGGCAGTCGAAAACCTGAACAAAGTACCCCTTGATTTAATTTTTTACCCCTTGTTTTCAGCAACGGGGTACATTACCCCTTTCCACAAACCCTGGCGAGGGCTCTGTGGTACCTTAATTAACAATAAAATAGATCTAGTGTATACTATTTCATGATGTTACAATAACAGTTATCACAGATGTATAGTATCTTGGCAATAAATATGTTGGTTTATTATATCATGATTTTATAAAAACATTTATTATGCATGTACAGTACTGTAACAACAAAATAGATGTAGTTCATATGTAATTGATCATGATTTTATGGTAACAGTTATTACACCTATATAATACTGTAGCAATAAAATATATCTGTAGTTAATATTATTTCATGATTTTTATGGTAACAATTATTACACGTGTATAGAACTGTAACAATAAAATGTATTATGTCATTTATAAATACTATATCATGATTTTACAATAACAATTATCATATAGAGTACCATTACAATAAAGTTGGCCCGACGACATACTTGCAGTAATAGCATAAAATGTTTAAATTAAAATGTAGTTAAATAAGGATGTTGACCAATTTGAAACTGAGTTATCTTGTGATCATGGTGAATATTTGCAGGAGTGACCTTGCCTATTTTGATGGACTAAGTGAAACTATTCTGAGTGCTGGACTCGTCAAGCCAAAGCCTGGTGGGTGCCTAGACTTTCTCCCTCTTGTGTATACTGCTACAATGTAGCACATAGGCTCTGTATAAGTATCAAACAAAGCCTGGTGGGTGCCTAGACTTTCAAACTTAGGTTAAAAGGTGAGTCGGTGCATTTAGTGCAAATATTTGGAAATATGAAAGTGCAAATGTACTCATACATGTATGATTGAGATGAAAATGTTAAGTTTCAAGTATAAATGCATTTGACGAGGCATTTCCCTGGCTATAGTCAGTGAAGGATCACTGTGGACGTATAAATACATTTAGACCAGTCGTCTTCAGGCAGTAATTGCAGTGTGAAGTGGAGTTGGTGTTTGAACAAACAGGTCTGGCCGAGGTGAAATGTAAAGCACTTTGAGCAGTCTAGAGGGATGGGCACCACATCGTACAAGACTGGAGTGGGTCATAATGATTACATGTGTACATCATTTTACATTTAATTAATCATGACATAACTTATAAGGTTGCAAGTTCATAAACATAAAAGTCGGTGTGATATACATTAAGTATACAATGATGTATACTTACCACAAGGACAGTGACTTAAGCCACTTATCGTTGTATGCCTTGAGTAATGCATTCTGTAACTGACGTCAATGTTTGCAGGAGTCTTCCAGCCACACATAGAGTTCCTCTTGTTTCGGGCTACCCCAGTCGACATTGTCCTCCTTGGTGTCAGCTTTAGCAAGCAAGTGGAAGGTTGGTTCAGGTTTCTATCAAACATTGTCCTCCTTGGTGTCAGCTTTAGCAAGCAAGTGGAAGGTTGGTTCAGGTTTCTATCAAACATTGTCCTCCTTGGTGTCAGCTTTAGCAAGCAAGTGGAAGGTTGGTTCAGGTTTCTATCAAACATTGCCCTCCTTGGTGTCAGCTTTAGCAAGCAAGTGGAAGGTTGGTTCAGGTTTCTATCAAACATTGTCCTCCTTGGTGTCGGCTTTAGCAAGCAAGTGGAAGGTTGGTTCAGGTTTCTATCAAACATTGTCCTCCTTGGTGTCAGCTTTAGCAAGCAAGTGGAAGGTTGGTTCAGGTTTCTATCAAACAATGTCCTCCTTGGTGTAAACTTTAGCAAGCAAGTGGAAGGTTGGTTCATGTTTCTACCAAACATTGACCTCCTTGGTGTCAGCTTTAGCAAGCAAGTGGAAGGTTGGTTCAGGTTTCTATCAAGCATTGTTCTCCTTCTTGTCAGCTTTAGCAAGCAAGTGGAAGGTTGGTTCAGGTTTCTATCAAGCATTGTCCTCCTTGGTGTCAGCTTTAGCAAGCAAGTGGAAGGTTGGTTCAGGTTTCTATCAAACATTGTCCTCCTTGGTGTCAGCTTTAGCAAGCAAGTGGAAGGTTGGTTCAGGTTTCTATCAAACATTGTCCTCCTTAGTGTCAGCTTTAACAAGCAAGTGGAAGGTTGGCTCAGGTTTCTATCAAACATTGTCCTCCTTGGTGTCAGCTTTAGCAAGCAAGTGGAAGGTTGGTTCAGGTTTCTATCAAACATTGTCCTCCTTGGTGTCAGCTTTAGCAAGCAAGTGGAAGGTTGGTTCTGGTTTCTATCAAACATTGTCCTCCTTGGTGTCAACTTTAGCAAGCAAGTGGAAGGTTGGTTCAGGTTTCTATCAAACATTGTCCTCCTTGGTGTCAGCTTTAGCAAGCAAGTGGAAGGTTGGTTCAGGTTTCTATCAAACATTGTCCTCCTTGGTGTCAGCTTTAGCAAGCAAGTGGAAGGTTGGTTCAGGTTTCTATCAAACATTGTCCTCCTTGGTGTCAGCTTTAGCAAGCAAGTGGAAGGTTGGTTCAGGTTTCTATCAAACATTGTCCTCCTTGGTGTCAGCTTTAGCAAGCAAGTGGAAGGTTGGTTCTGGTTTCTATCAAACATTGTCCTCCTTGGTGTCAGCTTTAGCAAGCAAGTGGAAGGTTGGTTCTGGTTTCTATCAAACATTGTCCTCCTTGGTGTCAGCTTTAGCAAGCAAGCAAGTGGAAGGTTGGTTCAGGTTTCTATCAAACATTGTCCTCGGTGTCAGCTTTAGCAAGCAAGTGGAATGTTGGTTCTGGTTTCTATCAAACATTGTCCTCCTTGGTGTCAGCTTTAGCAAGCAAGTGGAAGGTTGGTTCTGGTTTCTATCAAACATTGTCCTCCTTGGTGTCAGCTTTAGCAAGCAAGTGGAAGGTTGGTTCAGGTTTCTATCAAGCATTGTCCTCCTTGGTGTCAGCTTTAGCAAGCAAGTGGAAGGTTGGTTCTTGTTTCTTTCAAACATTGACCTCCTTGGTGTCAGCTTTAGCAAGCAAGTGGAATGTTGGTTCTGGTTTCTATCAAACATTGTCCTCCTTGGTGTCAGCTTTAGCAAGCAAGTGGAAGGTTGGTTCTGGTTTCTATCAAACATTGTCCTCCTTGGTGTCAGCTTTAGCAAGCAAGTGGAAGGTTGGTTCAGGTTTCTATCAAACATTGTCCTCCTTGGTGTCAGCTTTAGCAAGCAAGTGGAAGGTTGGTTCAGGTTTCTATCAAACATTGTCCTCCTTGGTGTCAGCTTTAGCAAGCAAGTGGAATGTTGGTTCTGGTTTCTATCAAACATTGTCCTCCTTGGTGTCAGCTTTAGCAAGCAAGTGGAAGGTTGGTTCTGGTTTCTATCAAACATTGTCATCTGAAACTTTGTCAGTGCGCTAAGTCATAATGTATATACAAAAGTGTTTGAATGCTCTAATGATATTCTACATTGATTGTTCTGATGTCAATGTTTGTGTAATTGTTTGCTTTCATTCCTGAAATATTTATGGTTTTGTGCATTGTTAATGTGATTGTTTCACTTCTGAAAAAGTTGGGTGTGTTTCTATTTTAAATTATGGTAATTTAATTTATTTGTTAACGTCTCTGTCAATTTCACATCTTCCAGGGTCATCCTTTGGGGAGATGCATCTGCTTCCCGTGCCTCTGTTCACTGTACCAACAGACAACATACACGTCCTGAACATCACAGGCTCAGACAATGGCAGTGTCTTCATGTCAAGCAAAGATGGCTGCCTCTACGAGCTCGCTTATCAGGTAAGTACTCAAGGTTCGTTCACCGGTACAGGCACAGTTCCATTTGTAAACATTCGTTCACCTGCATAGGGACAGTTCCATTTGTAAACATTTGTAAACATTCGTTCACTTGCATAGTGACAGTTCCATTTGTAAACATTTGTAAACATTCGTTCACCTGCATAGGGACAGTTCCATTTGTAAACATTCGTTCACCTGCATAGGGACAGTTCCAATTGTAATCATTGCTTCACCTGCATAGGGACAGTTCCATTTGTAAACATTCGTTCACCTGCATAGGGACAGTTCCATTTGTAAACATTCGTTCACCTGCATAGGGACAGTTCCATATGTAAACATTCATTCACTAGCATAGGGACAGTTCCATTTGTAAACTTCCGTTCACCTGCATAGGGACAGTTCCAACTGTAATCATTGCTTCTCCTGCATAGGGACAGTTCCATTTGTAAACATTCGTTCACCTGCATAGTGACAGTTCCATTTGTAAACATTTGTTCACCTGCATAGGGACAGTTCCATATGTAAACATTCATTCACTTGCATAGGGACAGTTCCATTTGTAAACTTCCGTTCACCTGCATAGGGACAGTTCCAATTGTAATCATTGCTTCTCCTGCATAGGGACAGTTCCATTTGTAAACATTCGTTCACCTGCATAGTGACAGTTCCATTTGTAAACATTCGTTCACCTGCATAGGGACAGTTCCATATGTAAACATTCATTCACTTGCATAGGGACAGTTCCATTTGTAAACTTCCGTTCACCTGCATAGGGACAGTTCCAATTGTAATCATTGCTTCACCTGCGTAGGGACAGTTCCATTTGTAAACATTCATTCACCTGCATAGGGACAGTTCCATTTGTAAACATTCGTTCACCTGCATAAGGATAGTTCCAATTGTAATCATTGCTTCACCTGCTTAGGGACAGTTCTAGTTCTAGTTGTTTCCAGCACTCGGCAACGTTCTATTAACTGACTAGTCTGTATATATTGTGGTTACACTGATCTTATGAGGTCTCATTCAACTAGTCAGCCTTTTTCAGAACATTATCGCCAAGCCGACCTTTCTATGCTGGCACTGAGGGTGGTCACTGCCAGGGTGCTTGTCGTCCTCAGTGGTTCTTTTACGTCCCAAATTGAGACAAAAATATTGCATCTTAGCACATTTTTGAAGCGTAAATAGCGCCCCGGTTTGCATCAACATGCGCCGCTATATCGCTCATTTTACGAGCGCGATGTGGTAACGCACTACCGCAGTGATGCAGACCAGCACACACCGGGTTGCTATTTGGGCTTCAAAAATGTGCTAAGATGCAATATTTTTGTAATATATACATGCCTGGGATGATGTTGAATGATGGGACTAACGCTCTGATGTATCAAAGTTAGGCAAAACTTAAGTAATAACAGCGAAATCGAGGTGGGTCCGGATTCTACACAAGTGCCGAGGACAGTTGTTAAGGAGAGGACAGTTGTTTTGGAGAGGACAGTTGTTTAGGAGAGGACAGTTGTTTAGGAGAGGACAGTTGTTTAGGAGAGGACAGATGTTTTTGAGAAGACAGTTGGTTAGGAGATGGCAGTTGGTTAGGAGACGGCAGTTGTTTAGGAGACGACAGTTGTTAAGGAGAGGACAGTTGTTTTGGAGAGGACAGTTGTTTAGAAGAGGACAGTTGTTTTTTAGAAGAGGACAGTTGTTTTTTAGAAGACAGTTGGTTAGGAGACAACAGTTGTTAAGGAGAGGACAGTTGTTAAGGAGAGGACAGTTGTTTAGGAGAGGACAGTTGTTAAGAGGAGACAGTTGTTTAGGAGAGGACAGTTGTTTAGAAGAGGACGGTTGGTTAGGAGACGGCAGTTGTTTAGGAGAGGACAGTTGTTAAGGAGAGGACAGTTGTTTAGGAGAGAACTGTGTGCAGGAAAGATATATTTAACAGATTTGTCACTGATGAATTTAAACTTTCATGTAATGAACATTATCCTAGTGACATCAGTTTCTAGTTAACATTGGTGCCTGTTGTAACAGAATTGTACACAAGCTTGACCTGTGTTATCTGTATACTGTATACTATTATGTGTTATCTGTATACTATTATGTGTTATCTGTATACTGTATACTATTATGTGTTATCTGTATACTGTATACTATTATGTGTTATCTGTATACTATTATTTGTTATCTGTATACTATTATGTGTTATCTGTATACTAATATGTGTTATCTGTATACTATTATGTGTTATCTGTATACTAATATGTGTTATCTGTATACTATTATGTGTTATCTGTATACTATTATGATGTTGTAGGCGGAAGATGGTTGGTTCAGCAGAAAGTGCAGAAAAATCAACCACTCAACGAGTCGTCTCTCTTTCGTTGTTCCATCCTTTCTCAACTTCTCCTTCATTGATGATGGTATGCACAATGTTCTTACCCATTAACTTTGTTGATGATGGCACGCACAATGTTCTTACCCATTAACTTTGTTGATGATGGCATGCATAATGTTCTTACTCAGTAACTTTGTTGATGATGGTACGCACAATGTTCTTACCCATTAACTTTGTTGATGATGGCACGCAAAATGTTCTTACCCATTAACTTTGTTGATGATGGCACGCACAATGTTGTTACTCAGTAACTTTGTTGATGATGGCACGCACAATGTTCTTACCCATTAACTTTGTTGATGATGGCACACACAATGTTCTTACTCAGTAACTTTGTTGATGATGGTACGCACAATGTTCTTACCCATTAACTTTGTTGATGATGGCACGCACAATGTTCTTACCCATTAACTTTGTTGATGATGGCATGCACAGTGTTCTTACTCATTAACTTTGTTGATGATGGCACGCACAATGTTCTTACTCACTAACTTTGTTGATGATGGCATGTATAATGTTCTTACTCATTAACTTTGTTGATGATGGTATGCACAATGTTCTTACTCATTAACTTTGTTGATGATGGCACGCACAGTGTTCTTACTCATTAACTTTGTTGATGATGGCACGCACAATGCTCTTACTCATTAACTTTGTTGATGATGGTATGCACAATGATACACTCATGCACACCGCACATGTACATACATGATACAACTATATATTGAAGTAACTTCACATTTTCCTATAAACCAAGCGTGTCTTTTTTGTGTGAGATATGTTGGTAACTGTTACCTTAACGTGACACAAGTGTTAATTCAGTGGTTCTTACAGTGTACTTTGTTTTCCAGATCCTCTCCTACACATTAGTATAGATGACAGCAGGAAACTGCTGTATACATTATCAGAGAAAGGAACCATTCAGGTACAATGTTTCTTATTGGTTATGGTATTTTATTTTATTTTAAAGTTGTATTATGACACAAATAATATTTCAATTAACTTGCAAACTTTTTATCAAAAAATAAATGTAATTTTACAAGTATTGGTAATTGTGCAATGTTTATAGGAAATGTTGTTTATGTTAGCAGTGTTTACACAGAGATGTTTACACAAAGATCCCATCATGTCTAATCCTGTTCAGGTCTCCAGGATTGATAAAATCATAGCTTTAAAAATTACACTTATTTGTCATTGAGTAAAAGTGATAAATAAAAATTACAACTAAATCTGTGGTCAGATCTTCTAAAACACAGGGATGAGAAATTTCCGTTTTTTGCCGGATTTCCGGTTTTTATACTGCTCCAAAGAGCATTTTTGTGAATTGTGTAAATCCAGGGAGAAAAAATGAATGTTGGGGGGTAAGGCATATAAAATCCTGGACAATTCACTGAAGATCTATCTGCGGATTGAGTTAACCATCTATCCACCGGGTGTCGCCACGTGTTAATGACGTTGCCTGGCGATTATAGACAGAACCGACCCAACCGAACCCGTGAATCTGCGAAGTAAAACCCTTACTTCTGTCAGCTGTTCGCTATTGAAAATGTTAACATTTTCTATTGAATATTGCTCAAAATACACCATATGTTGTCTACAATTAAAACATATCTCTGAGGTGTCCCCCCTTCCCCATTAGATGAAACAGTCCTCTCGGACTGAAATGTGGGCCACAGCAAAATTTCCGTTTTTTTCTCTGAATGTTACTCTCATCCCTGAAAACAGGATCACTACACAGATCATAAAATGCTTGCATAGAACTTTTAAAGACATTTTATGTATGTAAATGGGTCGAAACTGGATCTTTACTCAGTGTCAAAAACATAGACATACATGCATTGATTGAATAATAACTGTTCGTGCCCAGTTCTGTAGACACATGTTGAATGGAGTGTTTGCCATGACAGCTGTTTGACCTTGGAGAAGACGGCAAGGGCATGGGGCGGGTGGCAGCCATATCTCAGCAGACGACACTCCAGAACTCTGCTCTTGTGGCCAGGTGAGTTCTACAGAAGACGTTTTGATTGGTCTCCCAAGGATAAAAACTTGTTTTATTACTGTTTGTCTTTTATGTGTAGTTGTAAAATATGCACTTGTAAGTTGCTTCTAGATTCAATTACATTCATAATTTGGAAGTGTAGTAAGTTACCTTTCTGAGTCCTTGTTTGCTCAGATAGAGCTTTCAGGATCCTCTCGATGCTTTCATCAGTGTTGTGAATCTGTGTGTGTCTGTGTGTGTCCATGTGTCTGTGTGTATCCATGTGTGTCCGTGTGTGTCCGTGTGTGTCCATGTGTGTCTGTGTGTTTATATGTGTCCGAGTGTGTCCATGTGTGCATGTGTGTGTCCATGTGTGTCTGTGTGTGTCCATGTGTGTCTGTGTGTGTTCATATGTGTCTGTGTGTGTCCATGTGTGTCTGTGTGTTCATATGTGTCCGTGTGTGTCCATGTGTGTGTCCGAGTGTGTCCATGTGTGCGTGTGTGTGTGTCCGTGTGTGTCCATGTGTGTCTGTGTGTGTCCATATGTGTCTGTGTGTGTCCATGTGTGTCCATGTGTGTCCGTGCGTGTGTGTCCATGTGTGTCTGTGTGTGTCCATGTGTGTCTGTGTGTGTCCGAATATGTCCATGTGTGCGTGTGTGTCCATGTGTGTCTGTGTATGTCCATGTGTCTGTGTGTGACCATGTGTGTCTGTGTGTGTCCATGTGTGTCCGTGTGTGTCCGTGTGTGTCCGTGTGTGTCTGTGTGTGTCCATGTGTGTCCGAGTATGTCCATGTGTGTCCATGTGTGTCTGTGTGTGTCCGTGTGTGTCCATGTGTGTCCATCTGTGCGTGTGATGAGAACATTTTTAAAAAGAATACACTGTTGGTTTCCATAGAACTATAGACAAGTCAAACTTCAAGCCAATAGTACACATCGCTGCCATCCCAAAGACGGAGTCCATTAATGTCCACCTGGTGGCCATTACACACACTGGTGAGTGCCATTAAGTCAGAAAAATGCACTTGAAATGTTACACAAGTTTCATGTATCGCTGCATCTTAAATGCACAGTTTTATTGGCAGAAATGGAAAAATGCAATACATTAGCTGTTTTATACAAAATGTGTGTTTTACATTAACAACTAAAAATAAATTTGAAATAATAAATTTTTTGATGTAAACAAAATGTACCATGCTTATTTTTTCCAACAAATTGTTGTCTTTGATCATTAAGCCTATTTGAAAATTAGTGTAAACATGCATCTAAGAATCGCTGAGTGGGCGACGTAAACATGCTGAATATGAGACTAGAGACAGTGGAATAAACTACACTGTGTTTGCAGGAGTGCGCCTGTACTTCACAACGAGTCCCTTCTACCAGCGAAGTCGCCCCTCCATGTTGTCTCTCATCCACGTGCCCATGCCCCCGGGGTTCTCTGCCAGTGCCCCTCCGCAACGTCCCACTCGTGTCCACATCGCCCACTACAGGAAGGGTATGGTACCGCCATGTGGGGGTCATTTAAATCTCCGCCATTTTGTGCAAATATTGTCTAATTTGGAAACGCTGCCATTCTTTAACGAACACATACAAATATAATTCTTGAAAATGTTCACTATACATTCTATTGCATTTGTTAAAATGCTGTGTTTTTATTTTTTTAATAACTGGTAAAATGCAGAAAATACTTGTTTGTTTTGCAATAAATACTGGTTTATCTTTCAAACTATTGATGTTTTTTTATTTTGGGTAATTGCACAGAGTATAGTATGCTGAATGCAACATTTAAAACTTTAATTACCACCAGAAATTTAATTTTTCCAAATGCAGAATTGTTTTGGGTTGTTGAGAAAATAGGAAAATAGTCATCAAAGATTGCATAATGGATTTGATTACTTGATATATCGACACACTTGATCCGTGAATAATAGTTATTTAGAAGTAAGTAATTGTTATAAAAGTAGACTTTATTGAAACTACAATCAGCCCAATCAAGGGATGAGTGAGTGAAACAAACGAAGCTATCATAATCTTGCAGAAAACCAGTTTGAGTAATTTTTGTCAAAAAGCACCATTTCACTTGGCGTATCTGGACTTAATGGTTGATCAGAATGGAATGAATGTGTTTTTTACCTTGGAATGTTCATTGGAAATGAACACAGTTCAAGAGGTTGTTCGATGCAAGTCGGTGGCTGTGGACATTGTAAGCTTAAAAAACCAACCCTAAGATGGTGTAAGTTATTGTCAGATGTGTACATTTTAAAGATTCAGCTTTGCAAAACATTTTATGTAGTGCGAGTTCTGCAGAAAACATCACACACAAATACGTAGTCACTCTTACCTTGTGTGGCCCTGTATAACAATATTACCTTGTGTGGCCCTGTATAACAATCTTACCTTGTGTGGCCCTGTATAACAATCTTACCTTGTGTGGCCCTGTATAACAATCTTACCTTGTGTTGCCCTGTATAACAATCTTACCTCGTGTGGCCCTGTATAACAATCTTACCTCGTGTTGCCCTGTATAACAATCTTACCTCGTGTTGCCCTGTATAACAATCTTACCTTGTGTTGCCCTGTATAACAATCTTACCTTGTGTGGCCCTGTATAACAATCTTACCTTGTGTGACCCTGTATAACAATCTTACCTTGTGTGGCCCTGTATAACAATCTTACCTTGTGTTGCCCTGTATAACAATCTTACCTTGTGTGGCCCTGTATAACAATCTTACCTTGTGTGGCCCTGTATAACAATCTTACCTTGTGTGACCCTGTATAACAATCTTACCTTGTGTGGCCCTCTATAACAATCTTACCTTGTGTGACCCTGTATAACAATCTTACCTTGTGTGGCCCTGTATAACAATCTTACCTTGTGTTGCCCTGTATAACAATCTTACCTTGTGTTGCCCTGTATAACAATCTTACCTTGTGTGGCCCTGTATAACAATCTTACCTTGTGTTGCCCTGTATAACAATCTTACCTTGTGTGGCCCTGTATAACAATCTTACCTTGTGTGGCCCTGTATAACAATCTTACCTTGTGTGGCCCTGTATAACAATCTTACCTTGTGTGACCCTGCATAAAAATATATTAAGTTGGCCAAGTTCTGAGAGAACTACTCAGGTAGAGATATAATTTTTTTTTATCGCACACCTAACTTGGTGGTGATTGTGTAGCCTATATCACTTGATGGTGATTGTGTGTCACTTGGTGGTGATTGTGTAAGCCTGTGTCATATGGTGGTGACTCTGTAGCCTGTGTCACTTGGTGGTGATTGTGTAAGCCTGTGTCATATGGTGGTGACTCTGTAGCCTGTGTCACTTGGTGGTGATTGTGTAAGCCTGTGTCATATGGTGGTGACTCTGTAGTCTGTGTCACTTGGTGGTGATTGTGTAAGCCTGTGTCATATGGTGGTGACTCTGTAGCCTGTGTCACTTGGTGGTGATTGTGTAGCCTGCATCATCAGAGACCGTGTTGGTGGTGACTCTGTAGCCTGTGTCACCAGAGACCATGTTGTTGGTGGTGACTCTGTAGCCCATGTCACCTTGTGGTGATTGTGTAGCCTGTGTTACCAGGGACTAAGCTGTTGGTGGTGACTGTAGCCTGTGTCACTTGGTAATTGTGTTGCCTGTGTCACCTTGTGGTGATTGTATAGCATGTGTCACCAAGGACCATGTTGTTGGTGGAGTCTTTGTAGCCTGTGTCACCACGGACCATGTTGTTGGTGGTGACTCTGTAGCCTGTGTCACCACGGACCATGTTGTTGGTGGTTTCTGGGAAAAACTGGTTTTTGACAGGGCAGCAGGAAATACCCGGCATTTACCGGTATTTACCAGTAATTTCCGGGAATAACTCCTAAAACGAGAATAAGTCCATAACTGAGATTAACATTCGTTAGTTCCTGTAACTAAACCTAGTCCAGCTGGAAAGATAATTAATATCGAGAGCAAATACTGGTTACCAGTCCAGGCCTAATCCTTGTTTGTGTTTGCCAGGAAATCCATGACATGAAAGAGTAAAATATTCAGTTAGTAAATAAATGTCATTGTTACTTTCATAAAGGACAGTGCTCAATTCTGCTGTCTGGGTCTTCTTCTAAAGAAGTATGGTGATGAAGTCATATAGCCTGTACTAGTGCTGTCTCATATTGTCAGGTGTCAGTTTGCAATCTGTTTAAAGAACAAAGAAATGTTGAGCTTTGGACATTGGCAGGTATGTATCAGGGTCCATACACAATGACAGATACCAAATTCAAGGCATTTTAATAGAAAATGAACTGGTGCCAGACTATTGACTGCAACCCACAGCTGGTCAACAAAAGATGGAGTGACATGAAAATGCTAATCAGTAACACATAGTAACAGCCATGTCAATTTAAGTGGTCATGGAAGATTAATTTGAAAGAACAGGAAGCCCTGCATCATAGAAAGGGTCCATGGGACCATGGGCAACTGTTGTGCAATATATGCTGATGGGCAGCAGAAGTGCTCCCCTGCCAGAGTGGGGAGGGTGGCTACTGATGAACAAAGGTTACCAGGGTCAGTGGGCAACTGTAGCCAACAGCAGTTCCATGGGTTATGCAATATAAGCTGATAAGGCAACTTTATTTATTTGTTGCAGTTTTCAGTCAAACTACATTATGTTTGTCCAGAATCATTCTGGTGATGGTACAGTAGCTTTATTGCAATACAGCTCCAAATTTAATACTTTTAAATGTTTTTCCCATTATCCTGGTTTTTACCACTTGTTGAGGGTTTTTCCCAAGACAGCATTTACCGGTATTTTCCACCCGGTGTTTACCAGGGTGGGAAAAACGTGCCAACCCTGGTGTCACTTGGTGGTGACTCTGTAGCCTGTGTCACTTGGTGGTGATTGTGTAGCCTGTGTCACTTGGTGGTGATTGTGTAGCCTGTGTCACTTGGTGGTGATTGTGTAGCCTGTGTCACTTGGTGGTGATTGTGTAGCCTGTGTCACTTGGTGGTGATTGTGAAGCCTGTGTCAACAGGAAACATGTTGGTGGTGATTGTGTAGCCTGTGTCAACAGGAAACATGTTGGTGGTGATTGTGTAGCCTGTGTCAACAGGAAACATGTTGGTGGTGATTGTGTAGCCTGTGTCACCAGGGACCATGTTGTTGGTGACTCTGTAGCCTGTGTCACCAGAGACCATGTTGTTGGTGGTGACTCTGTAGCCTGTGTCACCAGGGACCCTGTTGCTGGCAGCAGCCACTGCAGAGGATGGGGACGTGTTGTGGACGACGACTGCTGACAGTTTCCCCTTCCAACTCCACCTGCGCATTTTGTGCTTTATAAGAGTGACACACAACATGTTCCATTGCCATTGGCGGGGTAACGTTTTATGGTCAGTCACGAGGGAGCCATCTGAGTCTGTGCAGCTGATGGAAGTTGCTGTATCAATTTATTAAATCATGAACTGCAGTTTAAGTTTTGGCATACAGCAGTGTCAACTGGCCATGGCAGTCTGAAGCAGAGAGAGTAAGATCCAAGTAGTTGTCTTGGTATTTTTGCTGTGGAATGATAATATCATTGTGAAATGTTAAAGATCTATGTGGTGACATTTTGTTTTCTTATTTGATGTTACTTTGTTGATGAACATTGCACATTAAAATGTCATCTTATAAATGTTATGTTGCTGTTTTAATGGCTTTTGTCTTGTCCACTGAAGATGACAATGGCTACAAAAGGGTGAAATAATTAATCTGTCCGTTATGTCACATGTTGCCTAGCAACCAGGTCTTTCAAAAATGTTGCCATAAATGTAAAGCTGCCAGACATTGTATTTTTCGTGGGAATTCTAGCCCCAACTTTTTCTTGGCAAAAAGGGCAAATTTGCCTAAGCGAGAACATTATATGCGGGAATGGTTAATATGTTGTATGTATGAGGCCACTGAACTTCACTGTATGTAGGAAGAGATCCAGGATGTGTCTTGTATGTAGGAAGAGATCCAGGTCAGAGTCTGGATATTTATTGTATGTAAGAAGAGATCCAGGTCAGAGTCTGGATGTGTCTTGTATGTAGGAAGAGGTCCAGGTCAGAGTCTGGATGTGTCTTGTATGTAGGAACAGATCCAGGTCAGAGTCTGGATGTGTCTTGTATGTAGGAAGCGGTCCAGGTCAGAGTCTGGATGTGTCTTGTATGCAGGAAGAGGTACAGGTCAGAGACTGGATGTGTCTTGTATGTAGGAAGAGGTGTAAGTCAGAGTCTGGATGTTTCTTGTATGTAGGAAGAGATCCAAGTCAGAGTCTGGATGTGTCTTGTATGTAGGAAGAGGTCCAAGTCAGAGTCTGGATGTGTCTTGTATGTAGGAAGAGATCCAGGTCAGAGTCTGTATGTGTCTTGTATGCAGGAAGAGGTCAAGGTCAGAGTCTGGATGTGTCTTGTGTGCAGGAAGAGGTCCAGGTCAGAGTCTGGATGTGTCTTGTGTGTAGGAAGAGGTCCAGGTCAGAGTCTGGATGTGTCTTGTGTGCAGGAAGAGGTCCAAGTCAGAGTCTGGATGTGTCTTGTGTGTAGGAAGAGGTCCAGGTCAGAGTCTGGATGTGTCTTGTGTGTAGGAAGAGGTCCAGGTCAGAGTCTGGATGTTTCTTGTGTGTAGGAAGAGGTCCAGGTCAGAGTCTGGATGTGTCTTGTGTGTAGGAAGAGGTCCAGGTCAGAGTCTGGATGTGTCTTGTGTGTAGGAAGAGATCTAGGTCAGAGTCTGGATGTGTCTTGTGTGTAGGAAGAGGTCCAGGTCAGAGTCTGGATGTTTCTTGTGTGTAGGAAGAGGTCCAGGTCAGAGTCTGGATGTGTCTTGTGTGTAGGAAGAGGTCCAGGTCAGAGTCTGGATGTTTTTTGTGTGTAGGAAGAGGTCCAGGTCAGAGTCTGGATGTGTCTTGTGTGTAGGAAGAGGTCCAGGTTAGAGTCTGGATGTGTCTTGTGTGTAGGAAGAGGTCCAGGTCAGAGTCTGGATGTTTCTTGTATGTAGGAAGTGGTCCAGGTCAGAGTCTGGCTCCAAGCGCTTTACACTTTACTTCCTGGCTGACCTGTTCAATCGATCACCATCTTGACGTCTCTGGGAAGCATTGAGCCACACTGCAATAAATGCGCGAAGACTATTTGTACACAAATATCCACCACTGTCTCTAGCCAGGTACTCATTCATACAGCTAAGTGAATTGAAGCAATGTAGAGTAAACAAACTTGCCCAAGGTTCGACCCCATGCACAGGATTTGAACCCGCATTCTCTCAGTCGAGAGTCAGAGGCTCTTACAGCTGTGCTACTGCGCCCCTGCTGTGTCTTGTAGGAAGTGATGCCAATCCAGGGTCAGAGGCTCTTACAGCTGTGCTACTGTGCCCCTGCTGTCGCTTGTAGGAAGTGATGCCAATTCAGGGTCGGGCGTGGGAAATCTCGGAGATGCCATCCTGGAGCGCTGACCTGGGAGAGATTTGTCTAATGGAGGAGACGGGAAAGGCAGACCCCCCAGCCGTCGTCACCCAACACCTTGACCCACCCAGGAAGTTTGTCCTCATCAACTCACAGGTGAGGGGATCATTGTCCTTAACTCATAGGTGAGGGATCATTGTCCTTAACTCACAGGTGAGGGATCATTGTCCTTAACTCACAGGTGAGGGGATCATTATCCTTAACTCACATGTGAGGGGATCATTGTCCGTAACTCACATGTGAGGGATCATTGTCCTTAACTTATAGGTGAGGGGATCATTGTCCTTAACTCATAGGTGAGAGATCATTGTCCTTAACTCACAGGTGAGGGGTCATTGTCCTTAACTCACAGGTGAGGGGATCATTGTCCTTAACTCATAGGTTTGGGGATCATTGTCCTTAATTCACAGGTGAGGGGATCATTGTCCTTAACTCACATGTGAGGGATCATTGTCCCTAACTCAGGTGAGGGGATCAATGTCCTTAACTCATAGGTTAGGGGATCATTGTCCTTAACTCATACAAGGGGATCATTGTCCTTAACTCACAGGTGAGGGGATAATTTTCCTTAAATCACAGGGGACTGAGTCTTGGTAATCGTCATCAAACACAGTTAAACATTAGTATTATTTATCAAATTATTTTGTATTTTTCCATATCAGAATCCAAATGCAACATTTGACAGTGGAAGAGTGACACTGCATTGTACATGTTGATAATTGTTAAAGAGTGGTCTGTGGGCAGCTCTAATGTATACCTTTGCCTCTGCAGGACTGCTACCTCATGACGAAGCAGCAGCCAGTAGACCAGCTGCGACAGCTGCTGCTGAATGCATCCCCTGACTCGGAGCAAGTGAAGGCATTCTTCAAACTCCACCGGGTAGGTCATCCACACCCTCTCCCTCATCCACACCTTCTCCCTCATCCACACCCTCTCCCTCATCCACACCCTATCCCTCAACCAAAACCTCTCCCTCATCCACACCCTCTCCCTCATACACACCCTCTCCCTCATCCACACCCTCTCCCTCATCCACACCCTCTCCCTCATCCACACCCTCTCCCTCAACCACACCCTATCCCTCATCCACACCCTCTCCCTCAACCACACCCTCCCTCATCCACACCCTATCCCTCATCCACACCCTCTCCCTCAACCACACCCTCTCCCTCGTCCTCACACTCTCCCTCATCCACACGCTTTCCCTCATCCACACACTCTCCCTCAACCACACCCTCATGCACACCCTCTCCCTCATCCATACTCTCTCCCTCATCCACACACTCCCTCAACCACACCCTCATGCACACCCTCTCCCTCATCCATACCCTCGCCCTAATCCACACACTCTCCCTCAACCACACCCTCTCCCTCATCCACACACTCTCCCTCATCCACACACTCCCTCAACCACACCCTCTCCCTCTCCCTCATCCACACACTCTCCCTCATCCACACATTCTCCCTCAACCACACCCTCTCCCTCATCCACACCCTCATCCACACACTCTCCCTCATCCACACCCTCTCCCTCATCCACACACTCTCCCTCAACCACACCCTCTCCCTCATCCACACACTCTCCCTCATCCACACATTCTCCCTCAACCACACCCTCTCCCTCATCCACACCCTCATCCACACCCTCTCCCTCATCCACACCCTCTCCCTCATCCACACCCTCTCCCTCATCCACACCCTCTCCCTCATCCACACCGTCTCCCTCATCCACACCCTCTCCCTCATCCACACCCTCTCCCTCATCCACACCCTCTCCCTCATCCACACCCTCTCCCTCATCCACACCCTCTCCCTCATCCACACCCTCCCTCATCCACACCCTCTCCCTCATCCACACCCTCTCCCTATCCACACCCTCTCCCTCATCCACACCCTCTCCCTCATCCACACCGTAGTCCACAACATTGGAACTGCTGACACCATTATATAATATAAAACGTTACATTTGTGATATGTATCCTATAAACAGCTTCTATGATCTTGGATAATTCATGGGCAATACTTATGGCAAAGCTACAATTTATTTTAATGATTCCATTAAACCCCTGGTTATTATTAATGAAACAATGTGTTGCATTAATACACATTACGTGCCACGTCCCCATCACAATCAACGGTCCTCATCAATGGTCCTCATCAACGGTCCTCATCACTTGAGGACAACTTCAGGAACTGTGCATAGCATCATGAACAAGTGATTTACGTTCATCTGACGTACTGTACGAATCCAAAACCCGGTAATAATCCTTAACCAATGGGGAATTTCACAAAAAAAGTTACTTTTCTTCGGTTGTGTAATCGCTGAAGGTTTGGCATCTAAAAAGCAACGCATCTAGGAGTAAACATTGACCCGCCTCCACACCTCCATGCCTCCACACCTCCATGCCTCCACACCTCCATGCCTCCACGCCTCCACCCCTCCATGCCTCCACACCTCCATGCTACATAGGCTAGCTGGGTTAAAGTAGTAGCTGGGTGTTGATTGATGTGTGTGTTTGTAGGAACAAGCGTGTGCCACCTGTCTAATCCTGGCTTGTAGTACTCGGGCGGTCGACAAAGAGGTGGGTCTTGTAGATGACATCACCTTCGTGTGACCTTCACAGCTCCTGTGTAGCTCTAAGTTAACTATCTTGCAAGGTATTCAGTAGTCGTTGAAGTTTCTTGTAGAATTTGCTAGATGTATGAATAGGCTTTTCAACTATATTTTTGTTTAAACTTGATATTCAGTATAAAAATCTTTAAAATAATTTAATATATTAGCAATGTGTAGAAAACAGCGGTTTTCTGCATTCCACAACTTTGTACCATTTCTGTACACTGTAGAGCTGAATAATGTTAAACTTGGCAGACTTAAAACATCGCTGTTTTGATGTGTATGATGCGCTACCAAACACCCGTCCAGCGCCATGTGTTTCTTTGTCGTCCACATCGTCATGCCTAACTGATGTTCACCATCGTCATGCCTGATTGATGTTCACCATCGTCATGCCTGATTGATGTTCACCATCGTCATGCCTGGCTGATGTTCACCATCGTCATGCCTGGCTGATGTTCACCAGTTGGGGTCATGGTCATTACCAGTGTCTTCATTGTTCATAGATATCAACATTACACATCTGCAACACTTCAGCCTGACTGCTGTGAAATAATGTCAACAAACATATGAGAGTATTCATTAATGAATGCTCTTCTACCCTTACCATCAATTTACGTGTATAATACGCCCCCATGTATAATATGACCCTGACTTTTGCTAACTTTTGATAGAATTTCTATATCATGTATAATACGCAACCCCCGACTTTTGAGATAAAAACCCGATTTTCCCGCTTATAATATTTTGCTTGAATCCATCTGAGAATCGTAAACATGTCACCTACACAAGTTATGGCATTGCTGCCGGCTTGTCACTTGCTAGTGACTAATGTGTACGCACTACGTAACTTGTGTTGTAGCTTGACGATTGCGCAACTGATTAAATCAGTGCGTGCTAGAACTTACATTGTGTCGTTCTGATTTCACTTTTAAATTAACACCAAGTTCTATTCTGAAATGCTACATATAAACCTGGTACTTTCAACTGCGAAGCACACATGCACTACATTCGTCTTTATTTACATTCACAACATTTGCATTCACAATTTTAAACATGGAGTCACACTTGTAGACACTCGACCCTTGATGCGGGCATCATTCACGTGATTCAAGAATGCCAATCATAATCATAGCGGGACGCTTCCTGGCCTCGTACGCTTCCCACTCATTGGTGTTATTCGCGAAGTCAGACATATGGGCTCTCGTCTTTGTCATTTCTCGCTGCTAGTTTAGGGCTAGAGAGGCAGTTACGGGAGTGCGATTCTTGCCTTTCGTGATAATATTACTAGTTTTTTAGCAGTGTTATCCTGGTCTACAAACATTGATAAATTGATCAGAGAAATTTAGTTTAGCCTTAGCACCATGTATAATATGCACCCCAACTTTTGAGTAAAAAGTGAAGGAAACAAATGCGTATTATACACGGAAATTTCCGGTATTTACGTTTACCTCCTCAGACTGTGACACTGATAGGGAACACCTGACTAACATGTGATCGGCTGTTAAGTTACGCAACTAAAGACAAATAGAACGAGAAACTTAGTGCTGAAATTGTCTTATTCAAATTTAGTGTCGTCATAGCGACATCGAGACGTGACTTGTTTGTGGTTGTTCACAGGTGGTGGAGGAAGCGACCCGGGCTTACTTCCTGTATGGGGGAGAGCCGGAATGTAACTTTGCTGTGTCTGCAGGGGGAGTCAACACCATGCATAGTGCGTGACATGTGTCACCAGGACACTATTCTTGAGACATCAACAATTGTCCTGGTGGCGCACCCTGGTCATCATTTCTCAATATGCAACATCACTGTTACAGAACAAAATCAACTTTTAAGAGCAGATTTGAGCTTATGAGCTGATAAGAACGTTAGTGAGTTGGTCCCCAGAGCATTCTTATGAGCTGATAAGAACATTAGTGAGACGGTCCCCAGAGCATTCTTATGAGCTGATAAAAATGTTAGTGAGATGTTCCCCAGAGGATTCTTATGAGCTGATAAAAATGTTAGTGAGATGTTCCCCAGAGCATTCTTATGAGCTGATAAAAATGTTAGTGAGATGGTCCCCAGAGCATTCTTATGAGCTGATAAAAATGTTAGTGAGATGGTCCCCAGAGCATTCTTATGAGCTGATAAAAATGTTAGTGAGATGGTCCCCAGAGCATTCTTATGAGCTGATAAAAATGTTAGTGAGATGGTCCCCAGAGCATTCTTATGAGCTGATAAAAATGTTAGTGAGATGGTCCCCAGAGCATTCTTATGAGCTGATAAAAATGTTAGTGAGATGTTCCCCAGAGCATTCTTATGAGCTGATAAAAATGTTAGTGAGATGTTCCCCAGAGCATTCTTATGAGCTGATAAAAATGTCAGTGAGATGGTCCCCAGAGCATTCTTATGAGCTGATAAAAATATTAGTGAGATGGTCCCCAGAGCATTCTTATGAGCTGATAAAAATGTTAGTGAGATGGTCCCCAGAGCATTCTTATGAGCTGATAAAAATGTCAGTGAGATGGTCCCCAGAGCATTCTTATGAGCTGATAAAAATGTTAGTGAGATGGTCCCCAGAGCATTCTTATGAGCTGATAAAAATGTTAGTGAGATGGTCCCCAGAGCATTCTTATGAGCTGATAAAAATGTTAGTGAGATGGTACCCAGAGCATTCTTATGAGCTGATAAAAATGTTAGTGAGATGGTCCCCAGAGCATTCTTATGAGCTGATAAAAATGTTAGTGAGATGGTCCACAGAGCATTCTTATGAGTTGATAAAAATGTTAGTGAGATGTTCCCCAGAGCATTCTTATGAGCTGATAAGAACATTAGTGAGACGGTCCCCAGAGCATTCTTATGAGCTGATAAAAATGTTAGTGAGATGTTCCCCAGAGGATTCTTATGAGCTGATAAAAATGTTAGTGAGATGTTCCCCAGAGCATTCTTATGAGCTGATAAAAATGTTAGTGAGATGGTCCCCAGAGCATTTTTATGAGCTGATAAAAATGTTAGTGAGATGGTCCCCAGAGCATTCTTATGAGCTGATAAAAATGTTAGTGAGATGGTCCCCAGAGCATTCTTATGAGCTGATAAAAATGTTAGTGAGATGGTCCCCAGAGCATTCTTATGAGCTTATAAAAATGTTAGTGAGATGGTCCCCAGAGCATTCTTATGAGCTGATAAAAATGTTAGTGAGATGGTCCCCAGAGCATTCTTATGAGCTGATAAAAATGTTAGTGAGATGGTCCCCAGAGCATTCTTATGAGCTTATAAAAATGTTAGTGAGATGGTCCCCAGAGCATTCTTATGAGCTGATAAAAATGTTAGTGAGATGGTCCCCAGAGCATTCTTATGAGCTGATAAAAATGTTAGTGAGATGGTCCCCAGAGCATTCTTATGAGCTGATAAAAATGTTAGTGAGATGGTCCCCAGAGCATTCTTATGAGCTGATAAAAATGTTAGTGAGATGGTCCCCAGAGCATTCTTATGAGCTGATAAAAATGTTAGTGAGATGGTCCCCAGAGCATTCTTATGAGCTGATAAAAATGTTAGTGAGATGGTCCCCAGAGCATTCTTATGAGCTGATAAAAATGTTAGTGAGATGGTCCCCAGAGCATTCTTATGAGCTGATAAAAATGTTAGTGAGATGGTCCCCAGAGCATTCTTATGAGCTGATAAAAATGTTAGTGAGATGGTCCCCAGAGCATTCTTATGAGCTGATAAAAATGTTAGTGAGATGGTCCCCAGAGCATTCTTGTGAGCTGATAAAAATGTTAGTGAGATGGTCCCCAGAGCATTCTTGTGAGCTGATAAAAATGTTAGTGAGATGGTCCCCAGAGCATTCTTGTGAGCTGATAAAAATGTTAGTGAGATGGTCCCCAGAGCATTATTATGAGCTGATAACAATGTTAGTGAGATGTTCCCCAGAGCATTCTTATGAGCTGATAACAATGTTAGTGAGATGGTCCCCAGAGCATTCTTCAGTGTCATTATTTTATTCCACGTTAATCTTCATGTAATTGCGTAGTGTGGTATAACTATTCAAGGGTAAATACTGATTTTAGCTCTGTGAAATTCTATTCATGTCTGTGATGGCTCTTAATTATATCAGTTTCCATGCTGTAATGCAGAAAGATATTTCATAGATGATTGTTTCTTGTGGGAAACAAATTGTAAGTTTGCTGCTATACTTTACCTGCTGATGCTGCTAAATAAAACAGTCTTGTGAATGAAGTTGTGAGACTACTAGATGAACTCACAGAATAACTCTGACTTGCAGATGGGCCGCAGTCTTTCCTGAGTGGAGCCAGTGGATTCGGTACACCAAGGAGAGGAGGTGAATTCAACATTTATTTTGAAATACGACTTGCAGGTCATGTGACTTGTTTGACCGATGTGTCTGTAAGTCATGTGACATGTTTGACCGGTGTGTCTGTAGGTCTTGTGACATGTTTGACCTGTGTGTGTCTGTAGGTCAAGTGTGTCTGTGGATCATGTGACATGTTTGATCGGTGTGTGTCTGTAGGTTATGTGACATGTATGACCAGTGTGTGTCTGTAGGTCATGTGTGTCTGTAGGTTATGTGACATGTTTGATCGGCGTGTGTCTGTAGGTCATGTGTGTCTGTGGATCATGTGACATGTATGACCAGTGTGTGTCTGTAGGTCATGTGTATCTGTAGGTTATGTGACATGTTTGATCGGTGTGTGTCTGTAGGTCATGTGTGTCTGTGGATCATGTGACATGTTTGATCGGTGTATGTCTGTAGGTCACGTGACATGTTTGACCGGTGTGTGTCTGTAGGTCATGTGTGTCTGTAGGTTATGTGACATGTTTGACCAGTGTGTGTCTGTAGGTCATGAGACATGTTTGACCAATGTGTGTGTAGGTCATATGATATGTTTGACCGGTGTGTCTAGGTGAGTTTCCCCAGACGTCCACTCCATTCCCCAACGTCACGCAGCAGCTGCAGTTCCAGAGTCCATCATCCAGCGCCTTCGCTCCAGGCTCCCCGGAGGTCATCTACTCCGGCAAACACAATGGCCTCTGTCTCTACCTCTCTCACATTCTCAGGTGTGTTAAGTATATCTGGCTCTCTCGCATTCTCAGGTGTGTTAAGTATATCTGGGTCTCTCGCATTCTCAGGTGTGTTAAGTATATCTGTGTCTCTCGCATTCTCAGGTGTGTTAAATATCTCTGTGTCTCTCGCATTTTCAGGTGTGTTAAGTATATCTGGGTCTCTCGCATTCTCAGGTGTGTTAAGTATCTCTGTGTCTCTCGCATTCTCAGGTGTGTTAAGTATCTCTGGGTCTCTCGCATTCTCAGGTGTGTTAAATATCTCTGGGTCTCTCGCATTCTCAGGTGTGTTAAGTATCTCTGGGTCTCTCGCATTCTCAGGTGTGTTAAGTACTGTACATTTGTCTCATGCATTCTCATGTGCCACTGTGGGGGTGTTTTCTGTCCTGACTGTACTTGTTGTTGCCAGGCCACTGTGGGGTGTGTTCTGTCCTGACTGTATTTGTTGTTGCCAGGCCACTGTGGGGTGTGTTCTGTCCTGACTGTATTTGTTTTTGTCAGGCCACTGTGGGGTGTGTTCTGTCCTGACTGTATTTGTTGTTGCCAGGCCACTGTGGGGTGTTTTCTGTCCTGACTGTATTTGTTGTTGCCAGGCCACTGTGGAGTGTGTTCTGTCCTGACTGTACTTGTTTTTGTCATGCCACTGTGGGGTGTGTTCTGTCCTGACTGTACTTGTTGTTGCCAGGCCACTGTGGGGTGTTTTCTGTCCTGACTGTATTTGTTGTTGCCAGGACACTGTGGGTGTGTTCTGTCCTGAGTGTACTTGTTTTTGTCAGGCCACTGTGGGGTGTGTTCTGTCCTGACTGTACTTGTTGTTACCAGGCCACTGTGGGGTGTGTTCTGTCCTGACTGTACTTGTTGCCAGGCCACTGTGGGGGTGTGTTCTGTCCTGACTGTACTTGTTGTTGCCAGGCCACTGTGGGGTGTGTTCTGTCCTGACTGTACTCGTTGTTGCCAGGCCACTGTGGGGTGTGTTCTGTCCTGACTGTACTAGTTGTTGCCAGGCCACTGTGGGGGTGTGTTCTCTCCTGGCCGTACTTGTTGTTGCCAAGCCACTGTGGGGGTGTGTTCTGTCCTGACTGTATTTGTTGTTGCCAGGCCACTGTGGGGTGTGTTCTGTCCTGACTGTACTTGTTGTTGCCAGGCCACTGTGGGGTGTGTTCTGTCCTGACTGTACTTGTTGTTGCCAGGCCACTGTGGGGGTATGTTCTGTCCTGACTGTACTTGTTGTTGCCAGGCCACTGTGGATGTGTTCTGTCCTGACTGTACTTGTTGTTGCCAGGCCACTGTGAGGGTGTGTTCTGTCCTGGCTATACTTGTTGTTGCCAGGCCACTGTGGGGGTGTGTTCTGTCCTGACTGTATTTGTTTTTGCCAGGCCACTGTGGGTGTGTTCTGTCCTGACTGTACTTGTTGTTGCCAGGTCACTATGGGGTGTGTTCTGTCCTGACTGTACGTGTTGTTGCCAGGCCACTGTGGAGGTGTGTTCTGTCCTGACTGTACTTGTTGTTGCAGGGCCACTATGGGCGTGTGTTCTGTCCTGACTGTACTTGTTGTTGCCAGGCCACTGTGGGGGTGTGTTCTGTCCTGACTGTATTTGTTGTTGCCAGGCCACTGTGGGTGTGTTCTGTCCTGACAGTACTTGTTGTTGCCAGGCCACTGTGGGGTGTGTTCTGTTCTGACTGTACTTGTTGTTGCCAGGCCACTATGGGGTGTGTTCTGTCCTGACTGTATGTGTTGTTGCCAGGCCACTGTGGAGGTGTGTTCTGTCCTGACTGTACTTGTTGTTGCAGGGCCACTATGGGCGTGTGTTCTGTCCTGACTGTACTTGTTGTTGCCAGGCCACTGTGGGGGTGTGTTCTGTCCTGACTGTATTTGTTGTTGCCAGGCCACTGTGGGTGTGTTCTGTCCTGACAGTACTTGTTGTTGCCAGGCCACTGTGGGGTGTGTTCTGTTCTGACTGTAGTTGTTGTTGCCAGGCCACTATGGGGTGTGTTCTGTGCTGACTGTACTTATTGTTGCCAGGCCACTGTGGAGGTGTGTTCTGTCCTGACTATTTGTTGTTGTCAACCCACTGTGGGGGTGTGTTCTGTCCTGACTGTACTTGTTGTTGCCAGACCACTGTGGGGGGGGGGTGTTCTGTCCTGACTGTATTTGTTGTTGTCAAGCCACTGTGGGGGTGTGTTCTGTCCTGACTGTACTTGTTGTTGCCAGGTCACTGTGGGGTGTATTTCTGCCCTGACTGTACTTGTTGTTGCCAGGCCACTGTGGGGGTGTGTTCTGTCATGACTGTACTTGTTGTTGTCAAGCCACTGTGGGGGTGTGTTCTGTCATGACTGTAATTGTTGTTGCCAGGTCACTGTGGGGGTGTGTTCTGTCCTGACTGTACTTGTTGTTGCCATGCCACTGTGGGGGTGTGTTCTGTCCTGACTGTACTTGTTGTTGCCAGGTCACTGTGGGGGGGTGTTATGTCCTGACTGTAATTGCTGTTGTTAGGCCACAGTGAGGTGAGTTCTGTCCTGACTGTACTTGTTGTTGCCAGGCCACTGTGCGGGTGTGTTCTATCCTGACTGTACTTGTTGTTGCCAGGCCACTGTGGGGATGTGGTATGGTCAAGTAAATGCCTGCGCCATCTGAACAAAAGAAATATGTAAGTGCAATGAACGTTCTTCAGGATAAAGCCGGGTAGTTAGCAGAATTAGGTGTTGAGTGTAGGAGAACCAAGTGAACGCACCGCACATCAAAGGACAAATGTGGTTAGTCATACCTGCCTCTGTAATACTGCTAATAACAGCTGTTTACAATAGGAATGTTTTGTTGACATTTGTGGGCACAACTTTGCAAAGATGGTCTGTGTATATACCGTCTTTTCCTTTTTCGTTTTGAAATTAGCGAATGAAAAAGGAAAAAGCAAACAATGTTAATTTTTCGTTTTCATATTTGATGTGTACGAAAAATTAATACAAACTACTATTCGTGGTATTCCTAATACAGGTTAGAAAAACAAAAAACGATAAAACAATTTTTCGTTTTCACTGCATCAGAATGAAAAACGAAATATGACTGCAGCGCCACTCGTTTTTAGTTTTTGCATTTAGGAAGCTTCGGCTGCCTTACCGCTTTAGCTAGGGGGCTTCAGCGGGACAATTTGATCGCACTGGCGGCATTTTGAAAACAAATTCGCTGAAATTGCATCGCTGACAAAGTGGTATTGTTATCGATGCGACTAGTATGGACGAATATTGGTCGTTTCAGCGCCGTTATTTTATGAAAGGTTTCAACTATTAAATTTATTATACTGCACTATAATATGTTTTATGGATAAGCACCATATCTTCAGATAATGCGTTTTTTATGTCCTCAGCTGATAAGTTTTTTTCTGTCATCAACTAATGAGTTCTTCCTGTCACCAACTGATGAGATCTTTCTGTCACCAACTAATGAGTTCTTTCTGTCACTAACTAATGAGTTCTTCATGTCACCAACTGATGAGTTCTTTCCGTCACCAACTAATGAGTTCTTTCTGTCATCAACCAATGAGTTATTTCTGTCACAAACTCATGGATTCTTTCTGTCACCAAATAATGAGTTCTTTCTGTCACCAATTACTGAGTTCTTTCTGTCATCAACCAATGAGTTATTTCTGTCACAAACTCATGGATTCTTTCTGTCACCAAATAATGAGTTCTTTCTGTCACAAACTCATGAATTCTTTCTGTCACCACCTAATGAGTTCTTTCTCTCACAAACTAATGAGTTCTTTCTGTCACCAACTCATGAATTCTTTTTGTCACCAACTGACAGGTTCTTTCTGTCGCCAACTAATGGGTTATTTCTATCCTCAGCTGATGAGTTCTTTTTGTCATCAATTAATGAGTTATTTCTGTCACCAACTCATTACTTGGTGACATAATGAATCCATGAGTTGGTGACAGAAATATCTCATTGGTTGGTGACAAAAAGAACTCATCAGCATAGGATAGAAATAACTGTTACCAACTAATTAGTTCTTTCTGTCACCAACTCATGGATTCTTTCTGTCACTAACTGATGAGTTCTTTCTGTCACCAACTGATGAGTTCTTTCTGTCACCAACTAATGAGTTCTTCCTGTCACCAACCAATGAGTTCTTTCTGTCACCAACTCTTGGATTCTTTCTGTCACTAACTGATGAGTTCTTCCTGTCACCAACCAATGAGTTCTTTCTGTCACCAACTCATGGATCCTTTCTGTCATCTACTGATGAGTTCTTCCTGTCACCAACCAATGTGTTCTTTCTGTCACCAACTCATGGATCCTTTCTGTCACCAACTGATGAGTTCTTTCTGTCACCAACCCATGGATCCTTTTTGTCACCAACTAATGAGTTCTTCCTGTCACCAGCCAATGAGTTCTTTCTGTCACCAACTCATGGATCCTTTCTGTCACCAACTCATGAGTTCTTCCTGTCACCAACTTATGAGTTATTCCTGTTATCAACTCAGTAACAGGAATAACTAACTAATAAAAAAAGATTACCAACTCATGGATCCTTTTTGTCACCAACTAATGAGTTCTTTATGTCACCAACCAATAAGTTCTTTCTGTCGCCAACTAATGGGTTCTTTCTGCTTTCTGTCACCAACCAATGAGTTATTTCTGTCACCAACTCATGGGTTTTTTCTGTCATCAACTGGTGAGTTCTTTCTGTCACCAACTAATGAGTTCTTTCTGTCACCAACCAACGAGTTCTTTCTGTCACCAACTCATGAGTTCTTTCTGTCACCAACTCATGAGTGTTTTCTGTCCTCAGCTGATGAGTCGATTCTACGGTGAACAACTCAGCTGGATCCTGGTCAAGTTGAATGCCATGCACGAGTTCATGAACAGAAACTCAGTTCAGTTCTCCTATCCCCATGGAAAGGTATTGATGGGGTGACTAATGGGCATAAGTTTACTGTGATAGTTCAGTGCACTATTAATGATAACTAGTGATAGTTCAGTGCACTGTCAATGATACATCACATCAATTATTATTGTGCATCAGTAGTTCAGTGTATCTGTGCTTAGTATTGTGATCATGCAAGAGAAGTTGTCCAAGAGGTTCTGTCACATACTTCCTGCATATTCGTATTTTAGAACACAGTGCAACACGCTTATATTGAACACGGATACAACGAATTGACAGATATAACGAAACAATTTCTTACGTGCGGGTTTTTTCCCTATCCTCCATTATAAGCGTTATAAGCCATATTATGAACACGGGTATAACGAATTCACAGTTATTACGAACACCTTTTCCTGAAAAAATTTCGCAGTATAAAAAATTTCTGTCCAACTGAAAAACGCCCAGTTATTCGCAAATACTACCCGCCCGTGACCTGGAAGCCATGCCATGGACTCGCAGAGCACAGTGTAAATGAGGGAAATCACTTGTAACAGGGCTAGGCAGTGAAACAACGCTGCAGTGCACTGCGACTGGCTTGAGGATTTCCTTTTGTCTGGTGCCCTAGCCAACAGCAAACAAGCGTCAATCGAGGACTTCTTCAAAGCAGATTAACTGGTGTCATTCTGTTTGTGTTGTACAAGAAGTAGTAGTTACCTTGGCTCCGTCCTGCCACAGTTCATGTTTTAGAGTGCTTGAATGCGACATGCTCGCCATGTGTTTACATCATACTGTATTTCGTGAGTTTTTTACAGACTGACTGCTATCTTATACTATAACTACACTTAATAGTAACATTTGTAACTGTTTGATGTGCCATCTAAATAAATGTTACAAAAATATCATTGCGTTTGATAGATACCTGGCGAATAGTTTAAAAACTGTCACATGCAACACTGCCTCCTAGTGGGTAAATGCGTAGACGTATATAATGAATTCACTGATATAATGAACTCGTTAGCTACCTGCAATGTAGTTCATTATAATCGTGTTGCACTGTATTTTATTTGCTGTGTAAGTGTGTGCTAGATGCACTGATGAGTGTCTGTGATGATTCGACGTCTCTTGCTGTGTTTTGTAGTGTCCATGGTTTGCACCACCAGAGGGCCGGCGGGTACCGAGGCGATACCCTCGCTGACGAACAAGTCAGACGAAAGTATCAAGGTAAGTCTTGTCAGATGCAAGCAGCTAATATATGATTCAGTAGACCTATTTATTGCTCCACCTTAACCTATGTAGTTTATTTATATTTACTGATGGCACGTGTGGAAAGGCACAGGATAATGTTATGTCATTAAAGTTGGTCTTAGAGGAAGGAAAGTAACCATCAACACAGGCATATTCACAATTGTCTCGCAAATTCATGTGAGGATTCTGGTTGCGAGAGTCACCTCAGTTGGTGTTGTGTCCAACATTAAATAAGATAGTAATACTTTAAATAAGCTACTAGTTTCATCAAAATTACATAAAACTAATTTCACAACCGAATGAACTTGAATTGGGATGAGCAAAACACTGGTTAAGCGAGGTTTCCATGTTTTTGTAGCAGAGGCAGACAACCAAGAGAGTCAGTCTCTGAAGCAGCTGCATGTGCTGGTGGCGCGGATGTGTGAGTCTCTCGCCCTCTGGAAGATCCTCTGTGACCACCAGTTCCATGTCATTTGTGCTGCACTCAGCGCGGTTGGTAACTTTATTTCAATTCATTTCAACATTTTTACTAGGCGTAATCTACTGACATTTTTACAGCTTCATTATTTTATTTCTGTATTTAAATATAATTTACTTGTACCACTGATATATTGGTTGTGTTTCTTGTGCTGTGTACTTATATATTGATTGTGTTGTGCTGTGCTGTGCTGTGTACTTATATATTGATTGTGTTGTGCTGTGCTGTGTACTTATATATTGATTGTGTTATGCTGTGCTGTGTACTTATATATTGGTTGTGTTTGCTGTGCTGTGTACTTATATATTGGTTGTGTTTGCTGTGCTGTGTACTTATATATTGGTTGTGTTTGCTGTGCTGTGTACTTATATATTGGTTGTGTTTGCTGTGCTGTGTACTTTTATGTGTATCATGCTAATTGTGCTATATAAGATCGATACTTTTTATCAATATATCAGCTTAGTGGAAACCTGATCATGGTATAAATCAGCTTTGTTTACTGTACAGCTGGAAATAACATTGCAGATTTGCATTAAGATTTGTGCGTAACTTGTGCATCATTTTTGTGGTTCTGCTTCAGAACCATAAAAATATACGCATAAGTCATCTTGACAACTACAAAATTTATATACTAAAACTCACATTAATCCCATTTTGAGATGGTCATGATACAGGGGTGTTCTTTACAGTGGTCATGATACGGGGTGTTGTTACAATGGTCATGCTACAGGGGTGTTGTTATGATGGTCATGATACAGGGGTGTTTTTATAATGGTCATGATACAGGGTGTTGTTAATATGGTCATGATATAAGGGTGTTGTTACTATGGTCATGATACAGGGTGTTGTTACTATGGTCACGATACGGGGGGTGTTTTTATTATGGTCACGATATGGGGTGTTGTTACGGTGGAATACATTGTAATTGTATAAACAAAAATTTTCGTGGTTATAAAGTCAACTTTCAGTTTCCATGAGTGGAATCCTCTTATAAATATTTTGAGTTTTTTTTTTGAAACATTAGATACTTTATCTTTTGTGATATAATACAATAAACATTATTAAATGAAGTATTTATGCGTTGGTCTTACTTCTCTCCATTGTAGGATCAACAGAACACATTGCGCGGGATGACATTCCGTAACTTTGTCATCATGGGACGCGAGGTAGGCAACTCTTGCCTTCAGTTACTTGTTGACTTAGATTTGTGCCTTGGAGACAGCACTGTCATTAAAGAGCAAGATAAAAACATGACCTTTATGACATTCTTAAACCGTAGTCCATCGTTACTCCTCACGTACAGTTTTGTTACAGAAAATAACAAGTGTCAACATAATTAACCTATCCATCACGTCACCTTTTACCTAGCAAAACCTCCATCAAGCCATCTGAAAACATGTGGCGTGTTCGGACATTCCATTGTATATTTTGTTGAAATTCTGGCCACAAACGTGTTTCTTTATGACAAACACATGAGGAAAAGTTTTTAAAGTGACGACTGTATGCAGGAAGGTTTGATTGATGAGATATCATACAACAATAGTAATGTAATTCATTATCAACATTGTTGGCATAGGTTGACGGAGGTCACGCACTAGGTTGACGGAGGTCACGCACTAGGTTGCCGGAGGTCACACACTATGTTGACGGGGGTCCCGCACTAGGTTTACGGAGGTCACACACTAGGTTGACGGAGGTCACGTACTGGGTTGACGGAGGTCACGTACTGGGTTGACGGAGGTCACGTACTGGTTGACGGTGGTCACGCACTAGGTTGACGGTGGTCACACACTGGTTGGCGGAGGTCACGCACTAGGTTGACGGAGGTCACGCACTAGGTTGACGGAGGTCACGCACTAGGTTGACGGAGGTCACATACTGGGTTGGTGGAGGTCACGCACTGGTTGATGGTGGTCACACACTGGTTGGCGGAGGTCACGCACTAGGTTGACGGAGGTCACACACTAGGTTGACGGAGGTCACGCACTAGGTTGACGGAGGTCACATACTGGGTTGGTGGAGGTCACGCACTGGTTGACGGTGGTCACACACTGGTTGGCGGAGGTCACGCACTAGGTTGGCGGAGGTCACGCACTAGGTTGGCGGAGGTCACGCACTAGGTTGGCGGAGGTCACGCACTAGGTTGACGGAGGTCACGCACTAGGTTGGCGGAGGTCACGCACTAGGTTGACGGAGGTCACGCACTAGGTTGGCGGAGGTCACGCACTAGATTGGCGGAGGTCACGCACTAGGTTGACGGAGGTCATGCACAAATATTCGATTGTGACTTGGGCAAACCGTGACGTATTGAATACATTAATTACACAGAGGTATACCACGCAGACATGATACCATTCCAGTGATTTACTAACATTTGTTGAAATATCTACAAGCTTGGTTGTAAAACTATATGTAACATTGTGTGACTCGTGATATTGTGTAACTTGTAACACTGTGTGACTTGTGACATTGTGTAACTTGTAACACTGTGTGACTTGTAACACTGTGTGACTTGTGACATTGTGTAACTTGTAACACTGTGTGACACTGTGTGACTTGTGACACTGTGATATTGTGTGACTTTGTGAGACTTGACATTGTGTGACTAGTGACAATTTGAAACTTGTGACATTGTGTCATTGTATGATTTGTGACATTGTATGGTTTGTGACACTGTGTGACTTATGGCACCATGATATGTGACATTGTGTGACTAGTAACAATGTTTGATTTGTTAATTTTTGTGACATTGTGTGATATGAGACATTGTGTGACACATGTGACTTGTGACATTGTGTGACTTGTGACATTGTGTGACTTGTGACATTGTTACAGATCAGTCGGGTGCTCATCCACAGTCTCATCAAAATGTACCTGGATGACAACGCAGCGACAGACGCCATCAGCCACCGTCTGCGAGAGGTCTGTCCTACGCTGTACAACCCAGAGGACGCCATCTGCTCCAAGGTAGGGATACACATAGACTCCCTTCTTCTCCTCCTTCTTCATCTTCTTCTTCTGCTCCTTCTTCTCCTTCTTCTCCTTCTTCTTCTTCTCGTTCTTCTTCTTCTCGTTCTTCTTCTTCTCGTTCTTCTTCCCCTCCTTTTTCTCCTTCTCCTTCTCATTCTTCTCCTTCTTTTCCTTCTTTTACGACTTATTCTCCTTCTTCTTCCCCTTCTTCTTCTTCTCCTCTTTCTTCTCCTTCACCTTCTTTGTCTTCTACTTCTCCTTCTTCTCTTCCTTCTTCTTCTTCCCCTTCTTCTTCTCCTTCTTCTCCTTCTTCTTCTTTTCCTTCTCTTTCGTCTCCTTCTCCTTCGTCTCATTCTTCTCCTTCTTCTTCTACTTCTTCTCCTTCTCCTTCTTCTTTTCTCTTTCTTCTTCTTCTCCTTCTTTTCTTTCTTCTCTTTCTTCTTCATCTCCTTCTTTTCCTTCTTCTTCTCTTCCTTCTTCTCCTTCTTCTTAAATTTCTTCTTCCCCTTCTTCTTCTTCTGCTTCTTCTTCCCCTTCTTCTTCCCCTTCTTCTTCCCCTTCTTCTTCTCCTTCTTCTCCTTCTTTGTCTCTGTCTTCTCCTTCTACTCCTTCTCCTTTGTCTCCTTCTTCTCCTTCTTCTTCTCCTTCTTCTTCTTCCCCTTCTTCTTCTCCTTCTTCTTCTCCTTCTTCTTCTCCGTCTTCTCCTTCGTCTCCTTTTTCTCCTTCTGTCAGCTCTGGTGTGGAGCACCTGTCAGCTCCAGTGTTGAGCACCTGTCAGCTCCGGTGTTGTGCACCTGTCAGCTCCGGTGTGGAACACCTGTCAGCTCTGGTGTTGAGCACCTGTCAGCTCCGGTTTGGAGCACCTATCAGCTGCGGTGTTGAGCACCTGTCAGCTCCGGTGTTGAGCACCTGTCAGCTCCGGTGTTGAGCACCTGTCAGCTCCGGTGTGGAGCACCTGTTCCAGCTGAGCTTTAAGAGTGGACACTGGTGCTTTCAGGGCAATGAGAAGATGCAGATTGCCCGGACTGCCCAGCAGCCCGCTGACCGCAACAAGGCCTTGCAGGAAGCTCTACAGGTCAGTTCTAGTAGCCAGTGGTTAGTGTTGTGGTCAAGTAGGTCATTCAACAGTCAGGAGTATACTTTGTCTGTCGTCAGTCAACGTAGTTAAAAATACTTAATTTGAAATGCGAAAGCAAAACGTTTTAGTAACTGCAGGTTCTATTTGTTTTATAGCTTTATTTTTAGGAACATGAGTCACTGCAGTTACAGTTTACGTAAATATTTTCAAACTTGTAAGTGTAAATAAAATTTTACTGTAACATACTTTTCTTGCCGTATCCAGAGTTGTGCATTTTTTATTGTGTGACTTTGTCTAGTTGTTCAAAAATGTGACTGTTTATTAGTGGTTCATGGATGGTGTGACTTTTTCTTGTAGTAGTTCAGTAATGATGTGAGTTCTTATGTAGTTGTTCAAGGGTGTTGTGACTTTGTCTAGTAGATGTTTCAGTACATTGCGGCTTTGTTGTATGTTCGTTCAAGAATGTTGTGACTTTGTCTTGTGGTTTTTCTACGATAGTTTGACTGTCTTGTAGTTGTTCAACAATGGTATGACTTTGTCTTATATTTGTTCAATGACATTTTGACTTTGTCATTAAATTATTTTTGATCATTATGACTTTGTCATGTAGTTGTTCATGGTCACTGTGACTTTGTCTTGTAGTTGTTCATGGATGTTGTGACTTTGTCATGTAGTTGTTCATGGTCATTGTGACTTTGTAGGTATTCATGATCATTGTGACTTTATTTTGTTGTTGTTCATGATCATTGTGACTCTGTCATGTAGTGTCATGTTCAAGGATGTTGTGACTTTGTCAAAAAGACCAAAAGACATCAGTTGGCATGGAAAATACAGTTATCTTCAGAATCAGGTTCAATATAAGAAGAAACAGACCAAATCAGACTTCACTGCTAACAAGGCTGACGATTTCAAACTATAACCAAAGAAGTTATGGCAAATGCTGAAAAGCCTCGGAACTTTGTCTCAGCATAAAACTAAGCCAGGGAGTATAGGACTCGATATCAATAATGACATTTTTTTTGATAAGTCAATGGTATCTGAGCATTTTAACAATTATTTTACTAACCAAGTAGACTGTAATGGTAAATATGAAGGGCAACACATCCAAGACTTCTACAGGTCACTGGGTGTCACCTGTAATAGTTTCTGTTTAGTGAAGTCAATGAGAACAAAGTACTACGTATTCTTAGCAAACTAAACTCAAACAAGGCAACTGGTCTGGATCTATTGTCACCCAGATTTATTAAGGATGGTGCCAGGCTCATTGCGTCTTCTTTGACACATTTTAAATTTATCTTTGTCCACTGGCGAAATTCCAGAAGATCTTAAATCAGCAAGGTGTTGCCCAATGGTGATTACAGGCCGATCTCGATTCTAAATATGATCTCGAAATTATTTGAGAGGATCGTGTATCAACAGCTGGACGAGTATCTCAAAGCATATCAGCTCCTATATGAGCAACACCAGCTCCTATATGAGCAACATCAGCTCCTATATGAGCAACATCAACTCCTATATGAGCAACATCAGATCCTATATGAGCAACATCAGATCCTATATGAGCAACATCAGATCCTATATGAGCAACATCAGATCCTATATCAGCAACATCAGCTCCTATATCAGCAACACCAGCTCCTATATGAGCAACACCAGCTCCTATATGAGCAACATCAGCTCCTATTTGAGCAACATCAGTTCCTATATCAGCAACATCAGCTCCTATATCAGCAACACCAGCTCCTATATGAGCAACATCAGATCCTATATGAGCAACATCAGCTCCTATATCAGCAACATCAGCTCCTATATCAGCAACATCAGCTCCTATATCAGCAACATCAGATCCTATATCAGCATCAGTCTCATTCTAGATCCTTCTATTCTACCGAAACATGTTTAATACTTCTCATAGACTTCTTAAAACTGGAGTAAGATAAATGTAATTCTATAGATATGGTGCTTTTTGACCTTCAATCAGTTGAAATTGGTGGTACCTTATTGAAACCGATGACTGTCACATGTGGTGTACCTCAAGGGTTAATTCTCGGACCCTTACTGTTTCTAATATATATTAATGATATTTCATCGGCTGTTCGCTTCAAACTTCTTTTGTACGCTGACAATTTGGCCCTCATAGTTTCGGGTAAGAACACCCAACACATCCAAGAAAGTGTCTCTTCGGAGCTTGAGGCAGCCAGAGAATGGCTGATAAATAACAAACTGTCCCTCCGTTTAGGCAAAACTGAATCAATTCTTTTTGGATCAAAACGTAAACTGCACACATGCAACTCCATCCAGGTGAAATGTGCTGGCAACACATTGACGTGTCAGACGCATGTTAAATACCTTTAATGTTAAGTACCTCGGTGTAGAGTTAGATCAGTCACTAACTGGAGGAGTGGCTGAGAAGATAATTTGTAAATCAAATGCTAAGTTAACATTCTTGTACAGGCAAACAAGAAATGTCAACATGAAAACAAAAACACTTCTTACCTTCTTATCTTAATACAATGTCATTTTGACTATGCCTGTTCATCATGGTTCTCGGGTTTAACCAAGAAATATAAAACTAGACTACAGTGCACCCAGAACAAGGTAATCCGTTTCCTTCTTAATGCACCAGCCAGAACCCACATTGGATCAACAGAGTTTAGACAGGTCAACATGTTACCAGTGGATCTACGGGTTAAGCAACTAAAATTGAACCTTGTCTATAATATTGTCAATGACAGAGCACCGATTTATTTGTCCGATTCTTTCAACGTAACACGCAAACAGCATGGTATAAATACAAGATTTAGTACTTTGTCTCTTCATGTGACGTATGTTAAATCTTTCGGTCAAACTTCTTTTTACTACACAGACATGGAATGAATTGCCATATAACATACAAGGTGCTACGAACAAGAACCAATTTAAACATTTAGTCAAACAGTTTTTGTTCAATTACCTTAATGATCATTAAGCCAGCACAGTTGTTTACTTTTAATTCATCGTATTTTTGAGGGACATGTATTTTATGTTTCATTTTTTATTGATTACGCATCTTTTGTAAAAAGTTTTAAATTTAAAAACTGGTATGTATTTGTAGTACATGAGTCGGTTTTTCAAATGACTTAATAATGCTTATAATCAGGAGGTAATCTCCCTCCCTTAATATTACAATTATCAATGTCTTTTGACATCTGAACAGTAACTAGTATTTGTTTATTATTGTTGTTTTAGTCTGTTATTTTGTCATATTCTATTAATATATGTCTCATGTATTTGTCTGTGTCTGTCCAAGGACCACAATGGAGACAAGTGCTGCACTTTCTTGTGTCATCCTTTATATTTAATGTAACCTGTATTTATATTTTATGTGTACAAGCTGACACTTTATATGGAATAAATCAATCAATAGTTGTTCATGGTCATTGTGACTTTGTGTTGTAGTTGTTCATGGTCATTGTGACTTTGTGTTGTAGTTGTTCATGGTCATTGTGACTTTGTAGGTGTAGCTGTTCATGGTCATTGTGACTTTGTTTTGTAATTGTTCATAGTCATTGTGATTTTGTTTTGTAGTTATTCATAGTCATTGTGATTTTGTCTTGTAGTTGTTCAAAGACGTTGCAGCCGAGTTAGACCTGCCGACTGTGTGTAACCAGTTCGCGGCGGTTGGCTTCTACTCTGGCCTCGTGGAATTGACATTGACTGCATCAAAGAAGAGAGACCTGCAGTGTTGGGGCCTGCACTTCTACAAGAATGGGGAGCCACCCTCTGACTCCCAGGGCCTCATTGCCTACAGCAACAGGTGAACTAACCTTAAGCCTCTCACTCCCAGGGCCTCATTGCCTACAGCAACAGGGGAACTAACCTTAACCCTCTCACTCCCAGGGCTTCATTGCCTACAGCAACAGGTGACCTAACCTTAACCCTCTCACTCCCAGGGCTTCATTGCCTACAGCAACAGGTGAACTAACCTTAACCCTCTCATACTCAGGGCATCATTGTCTACAGCAACAGGTGAAGTAACCTTAACCCTTTCACTCCCAGGGCCTCATTGTCTACACCAACAGGTGAAGTAACCTTAACCCTCTCACTCCCAGGGCCTCAGTGCCTTCAGCAACAGGTGAAGTAACCTTAACCCTCTCACTCCCAGGGCCTCATTGCCTTCAGCAACAGGTGAAGTAACCTTAATCCTCTCACAAGGCATATGACCACATTTTACCTACAGTATTGCCGAGGTGAAGAAGAGATGTGTTTGTTGACAGAATGGACTGCTACAAGTGTATCACGGAGACCCTCAACTACCTGCTGTCAGCCAGTCAGTCCCACCCCCACGCCCCCAGCGTACCCAAGCTGCCCGGTCCACTGCAGGTCACTGACGATCCCAACAGACTGGCCAACAGTTTGAGGACTTCACGAATGTGTGGTCCAGTCACCCTTGAGTCTTACCAAAAACATCCAGCTTCACCCCTTTGGGGCCCAACAAAACCTCCACTTACACCCCTGAGGCTTAACAAAACACCAAACTGCATCCTCCTAAGGTTCAACAAAACCTCCAAGTGCATCCCTTTTGATGCCAAGATAGAGGGGCATACACACGATCAGCCCTGGTTATTGTCTCGTTTTCTACTCTACCTTGCCCAGTACTCTTTGCAAGACCCACTTTCTGTTTCCGTCCTTGTGCTTAGTAACTCTTCTCTTGTTTTGTAGAACATCTTCACCCGTATGTGCATTGAGTTGCATGAAACATTTCTGTTGTGTTTAGTCAGAGGAAGTATTCCGCCTCTCGTTGAGGTCTGATGACGAGCTCTTCCACGTGGCCCTCTACGACTTGCTCATCAACAAGAATCTCTCTGAGAAGTTACTTGAAGTGAGTTCACTTTACGATACCAAAAACAGTCTGAGAAGTTATTTTAGGTGAGTTCACTTTCAGATATCAACAAGAGTCTCTGAGAAGTTACTTGAGGTGAGTGCACTTTCAGATATCAACAAGAGTCTTTGAGAAGTTACTTGAGGTGAGTTCACTTTCAGATATCAACAAGTCTCTGAGAAGTTACTTGATGTTAGTTCACTTTCAGATATCAACAAGACTCTCTGAGAAGTTACTTGAGGTGAGTTCACTTTCAGATATGAACAAGAGTCTCTGAGAAGTTACTTGAGGTGAATTCATTTTCAGATATTCCCATTAGTACTTCTTTCATACTGTCTTAATTTGTTTGTCAAATAAACCATTTTGACAAATCTAATAATAAAATTAAGAATGTTTTCAATTGCAGTTTAGCAAGACTGGAGTTTATATACCAGTGCAGGTTTAGAAAAAGACCCAATCATCCAGTGTTGTAAGCATAGACTGTGTCTGATGACTCATCATCAGCTCATAAAACCCAATCATCCAGTGTTGTAAGCATAGACTCTGTGCCTTATGACTCATCATCAGCTCATAAGACCCAATCATCCAGCGTTGCAAGCATAGACTGTGCCTGATGACTCATCATCAGCTCATAAGACACAATCATCCAGTGTTATAAGCATAGACTATGTGCCTGATGACTCATCATCAGCTCATAAGATCTAATCATCCAGTGTTGTAAGCATACACTATGTGTCTGATGACTCATCATCAGCTCATAAGACCCAATCATCCAGTGTTGCAAGCATAGACTGTGCCTGATGACTCATCATCAGCTCATAAGACCCAATCATCCAGTGTTATAAGCATAGACTATGTGCCTGATGACTCATCATCAGCTCATAAGATCTAATCATCCAGTGTTGTAAGCATACACTATGTGTCTGATAACTCATCATCAGCTCATAAGACCCAATCATCCAGTGTTGTAAGCATAGACTCTGTGCCTTATGACTCATCATCAGCTCATAAGACCCAATCATCCAGTGCTGTAAGCATAGACTCTGTGCCTTATAATTCATCATCAGCTCATAAGACCCAATCATCCAGTGATATAAGCATAGACTATGTGCCTGATGACTCATCATCAGCACATAAGACCTAATCATCCAGTGATATAAGCATAGACTATGTGTCTGATCATTCATCATGAGCGCATAAACCCGATTTTCTCTTTAAAATTGATTTCTTGTGTACTGAACATTTTCAACACCAGGACGCCGCACCGGAACATTTTAGCTGGTGCATCATGGAAATATTGTCCTCAGTGATGCAGCGGTGGCTTTTTCATAATGGAATAGGCTCCTAAATTTATTAAGGGATTCTGTTTACCGGTTGATTATGAGCCTTAGTAGTGAAACAGCCCTTTGGACTGACGCACAACAAAGGGCACGGGGGGGGGGGGAGTTTTGTGCTACCCCATGTACAAATGATCTTTTATGGTTGGTCTGATGTGCCAAAAGGGTTAGTTTTAGGGATAGTGTTTGGTTGAAGGCTAGGGTGAAGTTTAAGTTCTGTTGACAAGATTGACATCAGATGTATACATGCATTTGTACGTGTAACAAATAGCCATCTGTGTGATGTGAAGGGTGTTTGTCACAGATCCAGTCGCCCTACCTGGAGGACTACCTGAAGCGTGCTGCGTCCCTACACCCCAACAACCTGGCTATGCTCGACCTGCTGTGGCGCTACTATGAGAAGTCCAAGAACTACTCAGCTGCTGCAAGCATCCTCGCAAAGCTGGCTGAGAGACGCAGATACGTGGTGTGACAGTTGTCATAATTGTCACCAAGTTACCTGAGACACAGGTACGTGTCATGACAGCTGTCATACATTGTCACCAAGTTACCCGACTCACAGGTATGTGTTATGACAGGTGTCATACATTGTCACCAAATTACCTGACACACAGGTATGTGTTGTGACAGGTGTCATACATTGTCTCCAAGTTAGCTGACATACAGGTACTTGTTATGACAGGTGTCATACATTGTGTCTCCGAGTTACCTGAGACACAGGTATGTGTCATGACAGGTGTCATACATTGTCTCCAAGTTACCTGAGACACAGGTACGTGTCATGACAGGTGTAATACATTGTCACCAAGTTACCTGAGAGACAGGTACATGTCACGACCGGTGTCATACATTGCCACCAAGTTACTTGACTCATAGGTACTGGTATGTGTTTGTCACAAATTTTACACTTTACGCTAGATTGCCTTGTTTATGTTTGGTATAACGCACCCTAGCGAATACGCGGGACACTAACCACATAAACAAATTCGATTTCCCCTTGATTATCACCCACCAAAGCACCGGCTTTGGCCTGCGACTAACTTCCTCAAATACACTTTCTCTGACTACCGTTTATCTACAGCTGTTTCTTAATATATGTCTATGGATAGTTTATGAATAATATTTATAAAATGACAATACTTGTCTCTTGAATCCTTCCAAATATTTTCGAAAATTTCTGCACCAATATCCACAATGATCCAAGCCCAAGATTTTCCTGCCAACTAAAATCAATTTGTTTAAATATCTCTTGGGAGAATTTGTGAAATGCTTCTTATTGGCAGACATTATTTTGTTTATAAAACTGAATGAGGAAGGTAAGCTAAAACTGGTTTGAATAAATTTCCAGTTTTCCTGGTTATCAGAAACGATTTGGTTTGATTAAAGTGTTATAAAACTTTCATGTAAGAATGGTGGCCTTGCAGCATGGATGTCAACCTTGGGCAGCGTATTGAATATCTCTCGCGGGCAGCCATGTGTGCTAAAAGTTCAACGTTACGCACAACTTCAGCAGTAGAAGGCGAATTTCTTCATGAACTTGAAAAGAAAATGGAGGTAGGTTTTGTAGGAAATCATGAACTTACAGGGGTGTGCACCCATTTTCTTTGGTTTCTGTGGTTCCTGAGTTCTGCCATCTCAGCAGACATGACTTGGCAAGTGATTTATGCATCTCACATACGAGCAACAGGCTACCAGAACACTGTAAACATCTGATAGTTTAAGTGGACTTTTCAATGTTGTTTCATCACCAAGCTTTGAATATAGTATGATATTGGTAAAAATGTAAACACAATGATGGATTCAACAGTCAAGGTTGGCATTGAGATCACTGCCACGGCGTTGGATGCTGCTAAAAGGGGGTGTACGCTAATTACGGCATGTACACTTAATAGAACGAATACAGTATTATGACACCATTATATATATACACTGTGATGACTTTCATAGTGACAGATACCTGTTTTGAAATATACTTCAAATATTATAATTTTAAAGTATGTCACAGTTTTATGGAAAGATGTGATACAAAAAGAAAACTATCATCCATAATTCGTAACTGCGACACTTTATAGACAATAAAAAGCTATGGTAATACAACCACCTTACAATTATGGTCATCTCAGTAATACAACCACCTTACAATTATAGTCACCTCAGTAATACAACCACCTTACAATTATGGTCATCTCAGTAATACAACCACCTTACAATTATAGTCACCTCAGTAATACAACCACCTTACAATTATGGTCATCTCAGTAATACAACCACCTTACAATTATAGTCACCTCAGTAATACAACCACCTTACAATTATGGTCATCTCAGTAATACAACCACCTTACAATTATAGTCACCTCAGTAATACAACCACCTTACAATTATGGTCATCTCAGTAATACAACCACCTTACAATTATGGTCATCTCAGTAATACAACCACCTTACAATTATGGTCAACTCAGTAATACAACCACCTTTCAGTTATGATCACCACAGCAATACAACCACCTTACAATTATGGTCATCTCAGTAATACAACCACCTTACAATTATAATCACCTCAGTAATACAACCACCTTACAATTATGGTCATCTCAGTAATACAACCACCTTACAATTATGATCACCTCAGCAATACAACCACCTTACAATTATGGTCATCTCAGTAATACAACCACCTTACAATTATAGTCACCTCAGTAATACAACCACCTTACAATTATGGTCATCTCAGTAATACAACCACCTTACAATTATGGTCATCTCAGTAATACAACCACCTTACAATTATGGTCACCTCAGTAATACAACCACCTTACAGTTATGATCACCTCAGCAATACAACCACCTTACAATTATGGTCACCTCAGTAATACAACCACCTTACAATTATGGTCACCCCAGTAATACAACCACCTTACAAGTATGGTCACCTCAGTAATACAACCACCTTACAATTATGGTTACATCAGTAATACAACCACCGTACAATTAGGGTCACCTCAGTAATAGAGCCACCTTACAATTATGGTTACCTCAGTAATACAGCCACCTTACAATTATGGTCACCCTGGGACAGTCACACATGACTTCTGTAAACGTAAAGTATAGGGTATTAGTAGGTAATTTTGGCCCCGTCCTGAGGCTGCAATGATAGTGAGATTTCACCCTATAATTTGAACGTCTGTGACAATTTAATATTAATCAATTAAATATACTTCAATATGAATTGTCTTTTCATTGTAAATTGCAGCTGGCTAGCTGCAGAGATGTGTTTGATGTTGGATATGGCAGCAATCCCGTTGTAAATCTTTGTTGATGATGTAGGGGGCAGCGACCCAATTGTAGATCTTTGATATATGTAGCAGCAATGCCGTTGTAAATCTTTGTTGATGGGGTAGGGAGCAGTGACCTAATTGTAGATCTTTGTTTGATGTTGTATGTGGCAGCAATACTATTATAAATCTTTGTTGAAGGTGTAGGGGGGCCAGTGACCCAATTGTAGATCTTTCATTGATGTTGTAGGTGGCAGCGATCCAGCTGCAGAACTTTGAGTTGTTGTCAAAGCAGTCAGCCAAGAGTTCTGAGTTGAGTGATGCTCTTGCCCAGCTGAATGCTGAGTTGGTCAACATCACCTCCATGAGTAGACGATTCAACTACAGTCTCACAACTAGCAGTCTGTCTAGAACTCCAGTCTCACAGCTAGCAGTCTGTATAGAACTCCAGACACACAACTAGCAGTCCATGTAGAACTCCAGTCTCACAGCTAGCAGTCTGTATAGAACTCCAGACACACAACTAACAGTCTGTGTAGAACACCAGTCTCACAGATAGCAATCTATATAGAACTCCAGTCTCACAGCTAGCAGTCTGAGTAGAACTCCAGTCTTACAGCTAGCAGTCTGTATAGAATTCCAGTCTCACAGCTAGCAGTCTGTATAGAACTCCAGTCTCACAGCTAGCAGTCTGTGTAGAACTCCAGTCTTACAGCTAGCAGTCTGTATAGAATTCCAGTCTCACAGCTAGCAGTCTGTGTAGAACTCTAGTCTTACAGCTAGCAGTCTGTAAAGAACTCCAGACACACAACTAGCAGTCCGTGTAGAACTCCAGTCTCACAGCTAGCAGTCTATATAAAACTCCAGTCTCACAGCTAGCAGTCTGTGTAGAACTCCAGTCTTACAGCTAGCAGTCTTATAGAACTCCAGTCTCACAGCTAGCAGTTTGTATAAAACTCCAGTCTCACAGCTAGAAGTCCATATAGAACTTCAGTCTCACTGCTCACTAGCAGTGAGACTAGAACTCCAGTCTCACTGCTTGCAGTCCATATAGAACTTCAATCTCACTGCTTGCAGTCCATATAGAACTTCAGTATCACTGCTTGCAGTTCATATAGAACTTCAGCCTCACTGCTTGCAGTCCATATAGAACTCCAGTCTCACTGCTTGCAGTCCATATAGAACTTCAGTCTCGCTTCTTGCAGTCCATATAGAACTCCAGTCTCACTTCTTACAGTCCATATAGAACTTCTTGCAGTCCATATAGAACTCCAGTCTCACTGCTTGCAGTTCATGTAGAACTCCAGTCTCACTGCTTGCAGTCCATATAGAACTTCAGTCTCACTGCTTGCAGTCCATATAGAACTCCAGTCTCACTGCTTGCAGTCCATATAGAACTTCAGTCTCACTGCTTGATGTCCATATAGAACTCCAGTCTCACTGTTTGCAGTCCATATAGAACTCCAGTCTCACTTCTTGCAGTCCATATAGAACTCCAGTCTCACTTCTTGCAGTCCATATAGAACTTCAGTCTCACTGCTTGCAGTCCATATAGAACTCCAGTCTCACTGCTTGCAGTCCATATAGAACTTCAGTCTCACTGCTTGATGTCCATATAGAACTCCAGTCTCACTGTTTGCAGTCCATATAGAACTCCAGTCTCACTTCTTGCAGTCCATATAGAACTCCAGTCTCACTTCTTGCAGTCCATATAGAACTTTAATCTCACTTCTTGCAGTCCATATAGAAACATTATAAGTTGTCTGCCGTTTGCATTGTGTGAACACGCATTTGTTGTATCATCTACAGAAACAGACTGCAAGGGCATCCAGATGAAATCAGACGCTTCTTGTGCAAGTGAGTATCTTAACCAGGTAACCCGATAGTGAAGATTACAACTAACATTTGTAACGAACCAAAAATGGAGTGATCCATGCGTTCATTCATTCTGTAGTTATTTGTCACCCCATTTGGTTCAGCAATCCTTCATTTTGTTTCAGCCCACCTTGTGGTGCTCGTGTTGGAATATATTTGTTGGTGCTTTTAGTGGACTTCCTTATTTATTTCTCTTTGCTCCATGTAAAGTATTGAACCACCAGTTGTTCTTATCCCTCTCTGGTTCAATTGCAAGGCATATGTCATTAGTACATTAGTAGTTTCTGTGTGTTATGATTCATTGACATTTCAAGTTACGTTAATTCAAGAGGTCAGTCTGAAGACTGTCAATAATATGTAACACTTAGTTACGACATTGCGTCATGTTTGTTGACTGCACATTTCTGTGTTACTGTGTGTCATGTGACGACTGCGGGTTTGCTTGTAGCTGCGGCTGCTGGTTGCCTAATGATGATGATCAAAACTACTGATGGCTCAACAACCTACTGCCCTGAAGGCGACTGCGCAGTTGGCTATGTGTGGTCCAGTGCCGATTCTGGAAAATGCACAGGTGAATGCGATACATGTAGGCAGAACAACGTGTTAATTCTTAGCTGATAAATAAATTTTGTGTACTATATGTATAACAAATATTTTACCTTATGCAAGTTCAATGAATAACTGTTGGATTAATCAACTGTACACTTTTAATGCATAATGTGTGAATATTTTATTTGTTTATCTGTACTTTGGTTGCAAGACACAAGTATATTTATTTAATATTTTTTTATTTAACATTCGATTAATTGTTTGCTGTCCTTTTCATGCATACTCTATATATATTTTAATATAATTTTACTTATGCTTAATCCATAATGCCTATAATGTAAAAGTAGTCGGTATTTCAACCCATTGTGTTATAGTTAACTAAGCACTTTTCGCAGTGGAATCTTTAACCAAATATAAACAGCAGATAAGTGATAGATGCTTAACAAGAGAATATTGTCATCTTAGACACGACACTGCCTCGCAAACATCTTCCATGAAGCTGTATCAGTCAAGTATATTCAAGTTTATGTAGGTATGATTGTAGTTAAGATACTACAACTGTATTCTCATATTAATACTACACACGCACGCACATAAATAGAATAACATTGACAAATATCATACAGTTTAGACTGTGTCGCGACCCAATGTAATAGATAAATAAAAGCTAACACGTAAATAAGAGATAGAGCTAAAACATCAGATTGCAAGTGAACTATGAAACCTGTAATTTACCGAGAAACCAACATTTCTATGTGTAACTTACCCTTCTGAGATATTTCTCAGTTTAGTATGGAAACCTGTTCACACAGCCAGCATTTACACAACCAGCAGATAATGTGTTCCTTTAATTTATATGCTCTCGGATTGAATACTTTCTTATATATATATATTCTGCAATGTTCCTTTACTATCGTCACTTCATTCCTCTAGCCCTATCTTTAGAGCATGATTGCATTAAACAACAGCGTGTGAAACCTGGCTTACATTTAATGTGTTTGTTGTGACAAAGATACTATTTAAAGGAATTTGAACATTTCCAAGATTAAATAAAGTTGTGATTTTTGTAATATTCCGGCTAATCTAATTGGGAAAATAAAAATACTATACGTGCACTGTTTACACATGTATATGTTACAAACATTAATACCACTTATATAGTAACATTCTTAATCAAGTAGATTACAAATCGGTCAATGTGCTCATGTAGATATCACAATCATGTCAACAGAATCAAGTAGTAAAATGACATACTTATTTAATTTACTTTGTGCCTACTGTCGCATAATTAAGGCAGAGACGAGACATCTCAGACTTCCTCCTTCACAGATCTTCAGGTTGTTTTGGGTCTTTCTCTTTTTATTTCCCTTGGGGTTCCATCTCACGGCTGTCTTGGTTATCGCCATCCTTTCAGAACATAAGACCCATCTCCCTCTTATGGCAAGTCATTCGTGTTACTCATGTTACTTTGTGGAAATCATTTGTGTTACTCATGTTACATTGTGAAAGTCATTTGTGTTACTCATGTGCACAGAGTTTCAGAAGTTGTAATAATTATATGGTAATGCTTTATCTGGCCAGTTTGCCAAGTGCGACAAGTGTTCACAGTCAGGAAGCGTCATCACATGTGACATCTGTCAATCAAACTACATTAAGGACAAAAGCAAGATGTGCAAGAGTAAGAACAGTGCTTTGCCTATAGCTGTCACCCGTTGGTTGTACATTAATTTTGTTTAATGTGTTGACATTAGTTATTGCACGAAGCATGATTTATTGTACACGCATCTTGCTTTTCTTTCATAATAACCTGTCCAGATGGTTTACACATATAACAATACGTTCACATTCCCTAACAATATCTAACAGCACTAATCACTAGTAGTAGCCCATTGATGTTACAACAAATTATGGAACTGAGATCAGATGTTTTCTGGTTGTTGATCCTGTTCAGAGTCCTGCCTGTTGGTTGTTTGCAGTGTGTTCAGAGGTGACATTTGCAGTAGTGTGTGTTTGGTAGTTGATAGGATATATAGGAAATATTGCACATAAGTGCATTGAAGTATGTTGTTGTAACCTTAGGTGATAAAACAATTAAATAGCATATATAAACAGACCAGTTTTTAAATTCCAGCATCTCGGTTAAACTTGACAACTTAGACACATCAATCAAAAAACGCCAGACTAGTGTCATGTTGCCAATGCAACTGGGTAACAGAATATTCCCATTATCACATGTACTGTTATTCTGTATTGTTGCTCTCCCCTCTGTCCCTAAAAGCCGGGATGAGGCTGGCATCGATATGAGTCCTCAATTATTTAGTTTTACTTATTACACTGCTAACGTCTCCACCACCCATCTCCAGTCCCCGGTCCCTTGATCTCCACTTCCTCCCAATCCAACAAAGTCTGTCTTCATACAGTCTTCCCATCTTCCTCTTCTCCTATCATCTACTCTCTCCGTTGACCGTTCCCTTCCATTCGTTCCATGTGTCTAGCCAATGTTAACTGACTCCTCATTAGTGTCCTCCTAAAGCTCTTTTTTCACTCCTGCATTTCCTCCCACCCAGTATTGCATGTGTACATATTTGTTTTTCATATTAAACTTATACTGATTCGTTCAATTTGTAGGAATGCAAAAGATGCTACATCACCAACAAATGCAACGCCGATAACTTGAATTCAGCCTCTGGGTTCCTGCATGGTGGATTCTGGGTAAAAGTGAATATTGCGATAGCATCGCTTATCATGTACTCTGTCAGCCTGCTGCTGCTGCTGTAATGGACACATCAGATGGAATGGGAAAACAAGACGACGACAGATACTGACAAGCGACCTCACTCAAATCACACCCTAGATCTCACTGCAGGCACGTAACACACAGTTGTACTGCATGTCAGCAATGCTGTTGTGTTCTATGTCTGCACTTGTATGCTTTATAGATGCAAGATGACATTAATGTTAACGGTGGCTCCTTATCATGATGCCATCATTTCGTTGTTTCCTGCCGTTGTCTGTTAATGCAGCGTGGCTGTTGGCACACTCCCAACAGAACTGTTTCACTGTTATATGTACATAATTATGATTAACCAGCAAATGTAAAATTTAGATTAATGACATTGATTTTTTGATATTCAATAGAAACAAATGCACATTTTTTCTATCGTGTTATTTTTAACACTGAAATGGATATTTACAAATGATTTGGTATAGCATGTTTTATTTACAAATGATTCGGTATAGTCAGTAATAATATGTTTGTTGTTATGTTATCAGGACATGTTTGTGAGTGTTTCACAATTGTTTACATATAGCTGATAGGAGCCACTTATTTTAAACAGACTTGCCACATTTTCTTGGTAAGAGATCCTTTATTGTTGACTTGAAACTATAAATCCGTAACATGTTTATCTCTAGGTAACCGGTCAATAGCATTCTTGCCAATCAAATGTCGGCATCTATGAAACTACAGAAAATAACACAATCAAACTAAACTTGTTGGAAATCTATCTAGTATCAACAGTTGTTGGCTTTTCGACCACTATAGCTAACATCTAACTTTGTCATTTGGGTTGAAACAAACAATGTATTTTCAATGTTGCCAACATAATCTAGACACTGTAAACTTGTGTGTAGCTTCAGTGATATGAAATGTGTAGATTAGATATATGCGAAATAGGAGGTTAACTATTGTCTCAATGAATTGTACCACTAGCCTGTAGATATGAATTCTTTGTAATTTTACTTTATTTGTTCACATTTTCTAGAAGTAAAATGTCCTTGAATGTTGAAGGACAGATTCACAAAAAGATGTTAATATGATGGAGAGAAGGTAATTATGTGCAATCATACCACTAGATCATGCCGACAGAAGTCATGGTCAGATACAAAGTATTTATTGGGCGCAAATGCCAAATATGCCAAATACTTACTGAATATTTTTCACACAGAAATTGATTTGTAGAGGAAAGAAATCTTGTGATGCATTTCATTAGAATGTGCAACATTTCACATGTCCCATGCCAGCTTTTTTGTAGAGTTGGATGAACCATGTGTGGTTTACTGATATCTATGTTCAAAATACAACATTGTTGCCTTATATTTTAGATGCCAGTATGTTATAATGAAAATGTTAGGTTTTTGTAGTAAATTATTTAAAGATTTATCGACATGCTCGTCTAGCTGTGGATATCTGACCTGGTGAAAACTGGATGCTCATTGGTTCCAAGATGAACACAGTTTATGGTGTGTAGACCTACATTTAGCTGGGTAATGTTGGGTTTTTGTTAATATTGGGGGTAATAAGCAAACTTCACACGATTCAAGTATGTATACTATCAGTAGTAACTTGTGTATTAGTTATTTTTATATAAAGGAACACAAGAAGACACTTATTTTGTTAATCCCTAACTTGAACGTCTTTGAAATATTTGACATTCATTAACACTGTCTCTTCAAACTTATTTAAAAAGTCAAGGTCGCAATAACAGTAGATACGTTACTAACATGTATAGTTGAATATAATACACCTTTATGATCAACACATCAAGAACTGGCATTACGTTAGTTAAGCAAAGAGCAAGCCGATTCATACTTTAAAATAAATCCAGATAAGTGAAAACAAAAACACTACTCGATCATGGGACAAAGTAAAAGAGAATTGCCTGTTTTAATACACATGTTTGTCTGAAAATATTGTTGTCATACTGATTACCAATGCCTAGCATTACTCAGCATGTGGGTACATGGTCACAGATGTGTCAATAAATTTGTTACAAAAATGTTATCTTATTATGGCAAGTGTTCATATGATATTGTGGAACCCTGGTATTCTAGAAAACAACACCAGGACATAATATACCTTGCAATATGCACGATTAATTTCTGTCAAAATCCAGAAAAATACATTAGTGATTAACATCTATACTGTATGAAGCATGTCAGTTAAAATTGCACAAAAAATAAAAGTACCTGGTAAAAACAGTATGGTATTATCCAAAGTTTTGCAAACACTACATTTAAAATTGGCAAAATTAACTTGCATTACAGTAGCACCCATCCTTGGCAAACACCCCAGAAAATATATGTATCGGCAGTATAGTCGCTCATACTAGAGTACAGTTTTAGTTGTCGAACATTAGCCTACTGATGTCTCTGTAGAAACCTTGCAAGTTGGCTCCTTTCCTCCAGCCATCTGTTTACTACATAGCACATAGACAACATTTGCATCACATGTTGGTGTGCTATGATATATATACAACTGGGTGATGTTGGGGGTGAAGGTTGAAATACTTCCTTGTTTATGTGTTTTCTCTGTGAATTAAAAATACTCTATACAAATTCCTAAATTGTTATCCCACTTGGGTTGTTTGTCTTCCACCCCTGTTTCTACGACTGAGTCATTGCTTAGCCTTCTGAAGTTTCTTCCTACCTAGCTGCCATTGCCATGTTATATGTGGCATGCTAATTTGCTGTGCTATTTCCAATAGTTCTCCCAACCCTCTCACATGTCAGTGTCAAGTGCAATTCATTCACCCCTTCCTCCAGTCTCCCTTCCTCTACACCCCCTCCTCCCAACCATATCACAGGTTAGGGTGAGATACAACTCATTCACCCCTTCCTCCAGTCTACCTTTCTCTACACTCCTCCTCCCAACCCTACCACATGTTAGAGTGAGATACAACTCATTCACCCCTTCCTCCAGTCTACCTTCCTCTAGTCCATCCTTCCAACCCTGTCAGAGTCAGATACAACTCATTCACCCCTTCCTCCAGTCTCCCTTCCTCTAGTCCCTCCTCCTAATCCTGTCACATGTCAGGGTCAGATACAATTCATTCACACCTTCCTCCATTCTCCATTCCTCTAAACCCCTCCTCCCAACCCTGTCACATGTCAGAGTCAGATACAACTCATTCACTCCTTCCTCCAGTCTCCCCTCCATTACACCCCTCCTCCCAACCCTACCATTCTCTTCGTATTGTCCCGGACTCTCTCCCCACTCACCCTTCTTCCATTCCCCACAATCTGTCCTTGTAAAGATGACTCGACATTGCGCCAGTTGTGACACAAATACATAGTAAGCACACAATTCGCCAGATGGCAGCATTGCATTTTCAGTTTCCTTATGTAAGGTGTTTCCGTGGTGAGAAGAGACATGGAGGTGACATATGTTGTGGAGGATGACGCAATAGAGAAGGCGTCATGGTGAGGAGAGGCATGGAGGTGACATATGCTGTGAAGGATGACGCAATAGACAGGGCGTCATGGTGAGGAGAGACATGGAGGTGACAAATGTTGTGGAGGATGACGCAATAGACAGGGCGTCGTGGCCAGGAGAGACATGGAGGTGACAGAGATTGTGGAGGAGGACGCAATAGACAGGGCATCATGGTGAGGAGAGACATGGAGGTGACATATTTTGTGAAGGATGACGCAATAGACAGGGCGTCATGGTGAGGAGAGACATGGAGGTGACAGACGTTGTGAAGGAGGACGCAATAAACAGGGCGTTATGGTCAGGAGAGACATGGAGGTGACAGAGGTTGTAGAGAAGGACGTAATGGACAGGGCGTCGTGATGAGGAGAGACATGGAGGTGAGAGAAGTTGTGGAGGAGGAAGGAATGGACAGGGAGTCGTGGTGAGGAGAGACACGGAGGTGACAGAGGTTGTGGAGGAGGACGCAATCGACAGGGCGTCGAGGTGAGAAGAGACATGGATATGACAGATGTTGTGGAGGAGGACGCAATGGACAGGGCGTCGTGGTGCGGAGATACATGGAGGTGACAGATGTTATGGAGGAGGACACAATAGACAGGGCGTCATGGTCAGGAGAGACATGGAGGTGAGATATGTTGTGGAAGAGGACGCAATAGACAGGGTGTCATGGTCAGGAGAGATATGAAGGTCACACGGATTGTGGAGGAGGACGCAATAGACAGGTCGTCATGTGGAGGAGAGGCAGGGAGGAGACAGAGATTGTGGACGATGACGCAATAGACAGTGCGTCATTGTGAGGGTAGTTTGGTGCCATACATTGCAGGTGGCCGAACCACCGAAGGCGTCGCTGGGTGATGAGTATTGATGCATGCTTCTGACCGGTACGTTCCATGATATTGGCCCACCGTCGGAGGCTCTTCCTGGCGAAAGCACCGATTTTCTTGGCAGATCACGTCATCACGGGGCTTGCTTAACCAAAACTAGAAGAAAATGCTTGTAGTTCCAACAGATGCCACCACTGCTACTAGCAGTTCACGGACAGCCGTCTCAGATCTGCTGAACTGGGATGAAACGTAAGAAAGTTCATTCCATTCATTTTCATACATAAAAGCCTGCTCAAAAGCGCTGTACACAATCAATAGAATAATCATGGACAGAAAAAACAAAGCATAAAAACGATAGCATGATAAAAAATGAAAATTTTCAGAAGGTTGGATATAATAAGATGAATATATATATACTGTTTAAAAATGTAATAAAAACTGACTAGAAAGAGTTAAGCACCAAAATGGGCCAGGAACAAATGTGTTTTTAGCAGCCTCTTGAGAGTGTTCAATGTTTTTGCTTCACGAATGTGAGCCAGTAGCGCATTCCTACCTCGGGCACTTGAGCCATCTTTGCAACTAAATATATCCAGATCAGGAAGGCAGTAACATGAAAACGAACTAAGAACACTTGTTTTGAAATATTGGCCTATACTTTCATGCAAGATCAAGCAACGGCGGTTCGTTGTAACGGTGGAGTCTGTGCTGCTGCACGGATGCGAGTCATGGACATTAACAAAGACTCCCAGAACGCAACTAGATGGGTGTTTTACAAGTATGTTGCAAGCCATATTCAACATTAACGGGGAAAACACGTGTCACTTGTATAGAGATACAAACGGAATTACTCAGAAGATCCATGAAATAAGGGTGAGATTTGCTGGACACTGTTGTAGACATAAATATGAAATAATGATTGCACCCAATTAAGCCCATCCCGTTGCAGCAAACACATGGAAGAACAAGTCAGACCAGATTATACATTTATCGACTCGCTAAAGGGAATGTGGGGTTGGAACCACGGGAACAAAGGACAGCGTGGGGATATGAAGAAGACTAGTGTTTGGAAAGAGAGTTTGACCCGAGTGACCGACATGAGTGAAGTGAGATAGTAGGTCCTTATATGTAGATAACACACTATTACAACAAACCAGACATTGCTCCCTGGTTCTCGTAATTGGTGTTGGCAAATTGAAATTGGGCTGTTACGTACGTCTTGAAGTGAGCCACCTTTGCACTGACTGTTTATTCGTGCCTGCTGGCCCCGCTGTAATAATTATACACTTGTGTATTGGACCGTGTGACTGACAGTATTGCCGCTCTCAACAAATCAACGGCTGTAATTGAGTTTCCGCCAGGAACAAACAGCTAGACGTGAAGCTCGCTCACGGCATATTTCTGTCCTGACTCTGGGGTATACCCGTTCCGCTCCGACCGTTGACAGTCGCAGGTGTATTCTGCTGCTCCTGTGCTTTTTCCGTTCCATTCAACGACATGCGATCGAGGAGCTTGATGTTGGCTTACAACTTTGGCGTGTAGCTATTTCTTGGAGTTCGGAAATGGAGCCATCCTCATTGGATTTCCTGGCAGAAGTACAGGGAGATCCCCGTCGACTTTCCGGTCCTGATAGTAACGCTTGTTCTCTTTGTCCCGGTCCAGGCTGCGTCTTATTTTTGTCACGTCGTAGGCAGTTAGCTTTAGTTTCTAGGCCTGCGACTCATGCATAGCTGGGCTGGTGACACATTACAGCTTTCCAGCGGCGTAATGCGGTAATCTAGCAAGGCCAAGTGTTTGTCTGTACACTTTCGCCAAAGTCGTTCACAATCTGTACCGCTCTTTCTGCCTCACCGTTCGACTGTGAGAAGGCAGGAGATGACGTGCAGTGTTCGAACTGGTAGTCTTTGCAGAATAGCGCAAATTCGCGAGACGAGAACTGAGTCGCATTGTCAGATCTAAATTGTTCTGCAATACCGTGCAGACTCATCGGTGACTTGAGGGAATCAATTGTCGCTGCGCTGCTCAAATTCTCGAGTTTGTTGACTTCTATGTACTTGGAATAGTAATCCACAGTGACCAAGTCGTTATTTCGTTACTACTCGAAAATGTCCGCAGCTACCTTAATCCAAGGCAGATCGGGTGTTTTCGTTGGCTTGAGCGTTTCGGTTCGTTACTTATTCTGGTGCGTATTACACGCAGCGCAATCATTCACGAGATTTTCGATTTGTTGCGTCATCCCTGGCCTGTATAGTGCTTCTCGTGCTCGTTGCTTGCATTTCGTTATGCTCATGCGCGACTCGTGTATTTGTGCAAGCATGTTTGGCCTCGTGCATGGCGGCACCACGATTTTCATACCTTTGTACACTACACCGTCAGATACGGAGAGTTCGTCACGTATTGTCCAGTACATTCTGATTGTGTGCGATGTTTCCTGCTATGTATCTGGCCAGCCCTTGAGGATCATAGTGTGTAGCTCGTTCAGGTAATTGGTTGTGCATTCCTGAAACTGCTTGTATCGTGTATGTGTTACGGTGATGAAGTTGATCATATTGACCATGACAAGGATTTCCTTGCTTGACTTGTACGTCACGTTCAAGTCGTACTGTTGCAGTCTTAGCAACATTGCTTGTAGCCTCATGGGCGCTGATAGCAGTGGCTTTGCGCATATAGCCTGAAGTGGTTTGTGATTGCTCTCAACCGTTGTAGTTTTTCCAAAGATGTGGTAATTGAATTTCTTGCAGCTATGCACGGTAGCTAACATTTCCTTTTCCATTTCCCTCATCTCTGTTGGGTTGGTGTGAGCGTTCTCGACGTGTAGGCTACTGGACGACCGTCTTGTAGGATGACTCCTCCTAGTCCGTTGCTACTCGCATCACACTGTATTGTGACATCTTTTGTCACATCGTAATACGCCAACACTGGCGCACTGCAACAAAGTTCCTTCAGCTCTTCGAAGCTTCTCTGTTGTGGCTTGCCTCAGTGAAAATCGACGTCTCGTTTCATCACATCCCGAAGTGGAGCGTCCACTGTACTCATGTTTGGGATGAATTTCGACAGATATTGGACAAATCCAAGAAATCTGCGCACGTCTTCCTTGCTTTGGGAACTAGCATTTTGTGTACTGCACGTACTTTCTCTGGATCTGGTTGCAAGCCCTGGTCTGTCCCCAAGTGTCCAACGTAATTCACCTGTGGCTGTTTTACTTGACACTTGTCAAAGCTGAGCTTCATGTTCCATTCTGTCGCTCTATCTACGACTTTCCTGATGAGCTAGTCGTGCTCCTGTGGCGTTTTGCCTGCGACCAGGATATCGCCCATGATGGCCCGTGCGCCATCGATGTCTTCTAGCATGTCGTCCATGATTCGTTGGTAAATCTCTGGAGTCGACTTTATGCCAAACCGGAGGCGTAACCACCTGTATCTTCCGATCGGTGTGTTGAAAGTCGTTAGAAGACTTGATTCATAGCCAAGTTTGATCTGCAGGAATCCCGACTTTGCGTATATTTTGGAGAACATTTTGGCACCTGGTATTGATGCTATCCCTTCTTCCACTGTCGGAATGGGGTAGTGCTCTCGTCTAATGGCTTTGTTGACGTCTTTGGGATCGGAGCAGATCCTCAACTTTTCATTGCGGATCATAGTGACCATGGAATTAACCCAGTCAGTGGGTTCTGTCACTTTAGTAATGTGGCCATCAGTTTCCATTTCTTTCAGTTTCGTACGTATCTTTGCAGATAATGCTTTTGGCTGACGCCTTGGTCCGGGTACAATAGGGTCGATCTTGATGGAATACGTCCCTGTGTGCGTACCTGTAGTTTGCTTCAGGTACTTGTCAAGCTCATTGGCGACAGTGTGTGTTCTCTCGATCAAGCCTAGCTGCATGCTAGCATGCCCTGATAACAATGGTTTCTGGTCTACATGTACGATGTAGTACTGTGCCTTAACGCATTTGTTTTGTACCGAGTTGGGAGTATGACACAACCTTCTACCTTAATTGGGTGATGAGTGTACCATTTGAACTTGCAAGCGGTCTTTATAATTGGGTGATTGCAGTGCATATCTCTGTACACGTTGTACGGCATCAGAGATTACGTAGCGCCGGTGTCTATCTGCATTTTGATGTGTGTTCCGTTTACACCTATGCGTTCCCACCAGTCGCCTTCTGCATCGGTGATGGTATTGATCAGATGTGCGTCGCCGTCATCATCTGATTGCTCAAAGCCACACATGTCCTCAACTATGTGGGCGCTCGCCTTGTTGCGGCACATTGACACAAAATGTCCCTTCTTATGACAGTAGTGGCACTTGCTGTCCTTAGCGGGGCAATGTTCGTGCGATATTTTGTACCCGCATTTCTGACATATCCGTTGATCCTTGTATCTCGCTTTCTGTTTAGCATGGTCTTTGTGGAATCTGGACTGTGACCAGTTCCTCGAACGTCCAGCTATCCTCGGTTTTCTCCGACCTCCAGTGTTCACGGCATGAATTGTGGGGTCTTCATCGGCGTTTATCGCGTGCATACTTTCCTGGGACGTCTCGTAGTTCTGACCAATATTCATGGCCATGTTTAGAGTCAGTTTGTCTCCTTTCTCTAGATATTTCACGTGGATCGCGGCTTGCGATGATCTCAAGATAATTGCATCTCTGAGCTTGCGGTCGTCTTCAGCATAGCCACAGTCTTTCACAAGAATTCGGAGATCCGTGACAAAGTTGTCAAAGTTGTCACCTGGATCTTGTTTACGTCGGATGAAAGTGACAGTTGCGCGGATTTGGTTTGTCATCGGTGGGACATAGACCGGGGTCTGCTGCGCATATTTATTGTACACACCTTGCAGAGTTAGGCGAGCGACAAATCCCCCAAAAGTGCTTTATTTTAGGAGTTTAAATGGCCCCCCCTACACACACCCAAATGTTATATCATTGGAAAGCCCTGCATCTCCGCGTCACACTTAGACCTGTCGTAGAGTTGCCAAGAGGTGCAGTAAGTGTGAATCTAATGTCAAACAAGGTCACCATCAAACGACCAATTTTAGAAATTGGGCGCTTCCGAAAACTTCTTAATATTACAATGGCGATCTAGCTACTTTATTTAACTAAAAAATGGCCAAGTCATATATTGTTGGAAAGCGAATAGTCGCACATTCAAGACAGTGTACGATATGATGTTGTATCCTGGAATGATAAGAGTGACGACAAGGTCAAACAAGGTCACCCATCAAATGACGAATATTCGAAAGTTTACAATGCCGCGAACATCATAAAGTTACATTGACTGTGTTTCTACTTCACGACTACGGCAAGTCATACACTGTATGAAAGTACAATTTCTCCCCGTTAAAATGCGGTTTGACATGGCGCTGTGAGGTGAAGCAATTTGTGTGGAGCGGCGTTCAAACAGGATCACCGTCAATTGATGAATGTTAGAAATTGCGATATTCCGCAAACGTTACACAATTTCATTGGTTACGTATATATACGTCACCTACATACTCATGGCCAAGTCATATACCACTGGAAAGCATAATTTCTCGCCGTGAAAAGGAGATATAAAGTCGAACCATCGAGTGACGCAGTACGCGTGTAGTGAAGGTCAAACAAAGTCCACATCAACTTCTTAATATTCAAAATAAAATCTATTTGCCAATGTACACAAGGCAACATCATATACCATTGGAAAACGTATTGTACCCCCGTCAAAATTAGGTATTGCATGGGACTGTTTAACAGAGCTACAACTATGTGAAGCGGACGTTGAACGGTCAACATCGATGTAGTTACCATTTATGTTTGACAACACCTTAAAAATCTTTTTGTATCTGCAAAACTATTCAATCATCACAAAGGATTGCACATTGGTGAGTCAATTTTCCGAGGCTACTAGAAACATTCTACCCACCTTTAGTTTCTATTCACTGTCATGGTCATCATCGTCACGTAGGATGTCTTGGTCGCCAGTCGAACGTGGGTTTCCACAGTTTTTATTCCCATGACATGTGCAAAGCTCTGTGCAACACAAACTGTTCTGACTGCATGAACAATTGATTGTGCAGCAACCTCTACTTGAGCAGGAACATATGAGTCCTTCCAGGAACTCTGACGCCATTGGACCTTTGAAGAAGACAGGTACAAGTTTGCCATTCTTTCTCACCCTTTCATGCTGCAGTGTGGACCCTGTATCTAGCTTGGCCACAAGTGAAGACATCCAAGTCTTCGTTTGACACTGTGCCCGCCTTGCATGTTCCTCGAAACTTGCTTCAATTTTGGGGAAGCTTCGCCAACTACTTGTCCTTCTTGTTGATATTCTTAGCCGCAAACAGTTAAGTTTGATGTGTGCACTCTTCTCTGTGTCCCTTAGGTTGTACAAGGCTGCTGTGAATGTCAGCGCTGCTGATGGTGCAGCCTCTTTATCGCTGTTTCCTACGTCGGCAAGATTCATGAAGTGGCCTGCCCCCTTCTATATAACAACGATGAAAACAGTTTTTTCCCAATTCCAAACAGGGAGGAAATTGAGTCACACCCTGTTAGTGAATGCATGGCGGGAAGTATGTTGCAGAACTGCGGACCGAGTGCAGTACAAATCGAATGCACAGGTACAAATCAGCGCTTGTCTGTGGTGCTGGTGAAGGTGCCAGTTTCAATCCACATGTTGACTGTATTCGCCATTTTCGGAAAGCAGTATGCAGCAAGCACTAAAACATCTGTGTCTGATGACTTAATTATTACGGTTCCTAGAACACCACGTGCTCCGAAGTCTGAATCAGCAAAACCAGCATGCAGAAGCATCCTGGTGTCAGCTTCTTCTTGTGTACTGGCAAAGTGTCTGTCTTCTTCTACACCTCGACTACTGATTAATTTCACTACCTCACCATTGACGAAGCCTCCAACAACCAGGAGTGTACACGTTGTGTGTGCTTCCAGCCACTGGGATGATGCATGGCAAACCACATATTCACAAAGAAAGTTCACTAGTGATTGATTGTTGAGTGGAACATTGAGGAACATTTTCCGTGGAGGTACTGGGCGCCCACCAATCACCTGGTACTGCTTGCAAGCAGATGTTGATCCTGCGCGGCGGTCCTTTTCAGCAGTTTTCACAGAGTTATCGTCATCATATCTATCAAACGCTTCCACAACTGTGTCAGCTCTCTGAAATCCTGTCAGAAGTTGCCTGAAGTATGCTACCGTTAATGCATCAAATGAATTGAATTGGTCCCTCGCCATCATTTGAATGACGTCCATGGCATCCCTAATATACACTGTGGTTGCAGTGGTGCTTTATGGTAGTTCATATACTCTCTCGTCTTGAGCTTCTAGTTGATGGTCCGGTTCCGCTTTGTTAGTTTTCCGCATTGTACCATCAGCATGAAAAATGGCCATCGGCACTGGCCCTATCGGGTGGTCGAGAACGGTGGCCATAGAAACATCATCTCTGCACCTCGCCAACGGCAGGGCTCTGCGGAACACAATCTCTGGACTAATAGCTGCTGTTACAACGCCTCCCTTGCCACACTTCAACTTGGCCTTTTTCGCCATGCCAGCAAATGTTATCAGGCCTGACTTGTTGATGGAGCTGTAGAAGCTGCACGTTTCACCTGATTCAAGGGCGCCATGCACACATTTCTTCAGCTTCTCCCCCCCCCCCAGTACCTACGATGTTGAGGAGCGAATTTTGCACATCCAGTGTTGCATGCAGCCCCGTGGATAAGTTGGTGAGTGCATCTGGGTGAAATTCAGGCTCGAACGGATTGGTCACGTTGTTAACAGCATGCTCGTCATCCCTCTTCAGTGTGGATGCCAGTACTTCTTTTTGATCCTTGTCTTCAGTACTTGTGGACAAACCACTCCCTTCTCGCATTGCTTTAACATATTCACTCATGACGTGCCTCGTCAATGTCCACCTGATGAGTGCTGGCTTCTTTCTAGACAGCCCTATACTACTGCTTCCCTTTGCGTCTCTGATGACTGTATTCTCTGAGCCCATGTCGTTCGAGATCCCATTGAAACTATATTTTGAATCAAACTGTAGAATGCAGTGTCATAAGGACACTGTGTTGTAACTGTTGACGACGGTGCCTTTGCTTTAAGATTTGTTTTACTCAGGTAGGATGAAAAACATGATGAGTGGTACACGGCATCCTTAGCTATCAAGTCCTCCTCCGATATTGTGCGTGTCATTTCTTCGCCTCCTCTTTGACATGCAACCTTCTTCAGGTTGGTTGCCCGTTGAAATGTTTCAATTTTATGCAACCTATCGTCTTTCCTGTGTGAATCCTTCGAACATACAACACAGAGAGACCAATATGTCGAACCAGTGCTCTTTCTCGCTGCCATACTAGGTATACGTGATACTGATTGTTGAGAATCAGTGTCATTTGGTGTTTCTGGTTTGTGTGGATCAGCTCGTATTTATTATGTTTCGTAGAATGTGCAATTTTGACATATACATGGCGTATATATATATATATATATATATATATATATATATATACATATATATATATATACATATATTGATATTCTAAAACTTAAATAATTATACTTTATATATATATATATATATTCATATATATATTATATATATATATATATATATATAATATATATATGAATATATATATATATACATTTATATTTATATTCTAAAACTTAAATAATTATACTTTTCATCGTTTGACTTCAAAGCAATCGTTAGAACAATTTGTCTTAACATTTCTAAAATAGCACAATTTCGAAAATTCATCATTTGACGGTGACCTTGTTCAACATTTGCTCCACACTTACAGCACCAGTTGATAGCTCCGTGTCATATCACATTTTTACGAAGATACAATAAGGTTTACAGTGGTATGTGAAGAGGCATTATGCACGTAGGCAAATAGATACGCAACCATTATAAACCTAGGCCTACAACGATTGTGGAATGGTGCAATTTTGAACAGTCATCATTTGGTAGTGACCTTGTTTGACATTCACTACACACATAATGCTCCATTTAATAGCTGTACGTTATACCTCATTGTACCGGGAAGACAGTAAGCTTCCCAAAGGTATATGAAATGGACATCAGTAAGTAGGTAACATAGCTCAATAACCATTAAGATTTTGTAAAGCTTGTGGGGTGGCGCAATTTCTAACATTCATCAATTGACGGTGACTCTGTTTGAACGCTGCTCCACAGAAATTGCTTCATCTCACAGCGCCATATCACACAGCATTGTGACGGGGTGAAATTGTCCTTTCATACTTTGTATGATATGTCCGTAGTCGTGAAGTAGAAACACAGTCGGTGTAACTTTATGATGTTCGCGGCATTGTAAACTTTCGAATATTCGTAATTTGATGGGTGGCCTTGTTTGACCTTGTCGTCACTCTTATCAATCCTGGATGCAGCATCATATCGTACACTGTATTAAAGGTGAGACAATACGCGTTCCAAGAATATATGACACGGCTATTTTCTATTTAAATAAAGTAGCTAGATAGCCATTGTAATATTAAGAAGTTTTCGGAAGCGCCCAATTTCTAAAATTGATCGTTTGATGGTGACCATGTTTGACCTTGGATTCACGCTTACTGCACCACTTGGCAACTATACGACAGGCCTAGTTATGACGCAGGGCTTTCCAATGATATAACATTTTGATGTGTGGGGGGGGGCATTTAAATCGGTCTGTTAGGTGGTTCTACCGCTCGCCTAAGTGGCGTTTTCTGCCGGATCGTCACCCATCGCTGGCATCCAGGTAAAGGTCTTGTAGATTTCGCATCCTTTGTTGCCAATGTACGTCATGAGGTTTCAGGTTTCGTTGCAAGCGGGCCTTTGATCGTAAACTCGCAGTGCTGTTTGAAGCGCCGCCTTTCTTTGTCTAGATTAGCCGATTGCCAATTCGTGCAGGGTTTTTCACCGGCGTTTGCCATGTTGACAGCCCGTTTCACAATTTATCGTTCTGCGGTAACCAACCACTCACTGCGTATCGATGCCGTGCACCGTCACGGAGTCTGCGGTAATTCTAGTCGCCCCGGTCATCCGGTCAACTGCGGTCAAGGTTGCTGGAGACGCGCGACGTAGAATAGGGTCATCTTTCGGCAAATGGTCCGCTGGTTTTCGTCGTCGTTCACGCCCGACGATGCCTGGAGTTAACTTACACATTATAGCCCGTAGTCTCGGTCTCTAAAACAACTTTTTACATTATTTTAGAGCTACTTCTAAACACCATGTAACATATCGTAACTCGACTATGGAATGGCAGTGTGGTAACTCTATAAGTTTATTGACGGCTTGCCGCTAATCGCCATGTCGTTAGTTAGTTAGGCCTATGTTGTCTTAGCAGGTGATTCAATTTTAGTGTATCTTAATTAATTAATACAGTAATAATATGCACTAGCGCAGGAACAAAATTAATATTGGGGGAGCGGAGCTTCAGCACCACTCCGCTCGATCCGCTGCCGGATCATGACATCGGAAGACGGGGAGGGGGTGCTGTTGAAATGTTTTCGCCGCCGCACCGCTGTAATTTCAGCTTCTCCGCTGTCTCAGCTCTCGACTGATGGCATCAGAAGAGGGGGGGGGGGGGGGTCAGGTTGGTGGTGCTGTTGAATATTTTATATGGCGACGTTCTAAATTGTCGAAGCTCACCACAAACCTCCAATTGCACCCTTTGAGGCTCGCCAAGAATTCAGCTACAAGCGACTTACATTTCGCCAACTTATCCTCCGGGAGTCTGGCTTCCAACCTGACTGTGTCCAACGTGATGCCTAAAAAGGGGAGTGTAGTAGCGGGACCCTGTGTCTTCTCCTGCGCTAAGGGGACACCCATCTGCCTACATAGCGAAAAGAAAGCATTCATGTCAGCTGCACATTTTTCAGAAGAATCTGCGAGGAACAAGAAATCATCGATATAATGGACCATTCCCGATACATTCAACTTAGACCTAGCTACCCATTCTAAGGCTGTACTGAAAGATTCGAAAATAGAACAGGAACTAGCGCAACCCATAGGGAGAACAGCGTCCATATAGAATTTCCCTCTCCACTGAAAACCTAACAATGGCGTGTCCTGTGGTGAAACTGGGATTATGCGGAATGCCGCTTCGATGTCTACCTTACCCAAAAAAATTGGGCACGGGGACTTCTTGATGAAGGTAATAGCGTCCTGTACCGTCGCATACTGTACTGAAGAGAATTCATGTGGAATACCATCATTCACTGACGATCCCCCTGGATAAGATAAGTGATGAATCACTCGATACTCACCAGGTGTCTTTTTAGCTACAACTCCGAGCGGGGACACCCTAAAGTTGGGAACATTAGGTGGAACGTTGCATGGCCCAATAATACGACCTAATTTCAATTCTTTCTTAATCTTTGCGTCTATTACTTCTGGATACTCGAATGCAGATTTCAAATTTTTAGTCAATGTTTGTGATTGAACTGGTGTGTTAAGACAACCTAAACGAAAACCATAGGTAAAGCCGTGGATAAGGTAGTGGGATAGATTGCTATCATAACCTTGCAACATGAGCTGTAGTACTGCTGGGGAAACAGGTGACGGCAGGAGATTGTGTTTATTGTCTGGGGTTAATGCGTGAGGTAATTGCTGGCAACCCGGCAGTACTGGTCTGTCTATATTGGATTCGCGGACACTGGGTAACTGGGTGGCCTGCCCCACATCGCTTGCATTTGTGCTGGTAGCGACATTTGCGACTGTCACAGTGCAGGCCCTTGTTATACGTGAAACAGGGGTTGGAACTTTGTGCCGGCCGGCGGGCTCCTCCCTTGCCATGAAAGGGGGCCCCCCCGAACGGCATGCTTACAGTTCTGCTTGCTTGCAGCCAAAGCTCGGATTCGACAGTGTCCCATCCCCAATTGTGTAGTACACGGAAGGACCTGAAAGACTCATCATAAACCTGCCAATTGTAACCCCGCTCTATATGTATTGTGTTTTAGCTAACAACTCATCCAATTATCGGGTGAATATTAAATAAATGTCAGAAGGTTATTCTGGCCACATTTCTTCCATATCTGGTGTTGTCTTGTTGCATTGCGTAAAGGGATTTATGCGATTACATTGCATAACAAGTTTTACGCGAGGCAACCAAGGCAACACTAAAGTCCTAGAGCCAGCCTGCAGGCTAGGTAAACAAGCTGACACTGTACCTTGACCAGGTCAGAGTCCAATAGCCTGAAGGCGTGCCGGCCTTCCCGCGCTTTAGCGTAGTGATACAGTAAAACCTAGTCCGACCATTCAGGACATAAAAGGCCACTGCACCTCCAGCAGCGGCCACATTTGAAATTCCTCGTGTTCAGTTGTTTATCGAATATCGTATCAGTTTTGACTCCACCTCCCTCCCCTCCTGCCATAAGACTAGTTATAAGTATGTATGGGATTTTCACAACACGCACATGTGTTAATTTTAGCTTTGCTGACGCTTTTCCCTGTTTCTAAATGGTACACGAGGTTTTGCCTTAAAGCTTTTTCCTCCTTCAAGTGTACGCAGGGTTTTTAGGGCGGTAATTAAAATAGGATTAATAAACGGTGTGGCGGAAGGCGGAATGGCCCCACCTCTCTCTAGGATGTGGTAATAGTTAGTAGTTTTAATCGTCTAAATGTCTGGGAGGCGTCTTTTTAATAGTTCTGGTGTATTACCATAATTTAAGTATGGTATTCTATAATGTGGGCCTTGTTTTTAGAATGTATAGATAAAATAAATGGGGCAATGTTTAAGACCTCAAATGGCCCACATTTGATTGTATTGTGTTTTAGCTAACAACTCATCCAATTATCGGGTGAATATTAAATAAATGTCAGAAGGTTATTCTGGCCACATTTCTTCCATATCTGGTGTATTACCATAATTTAAGTATGGTATTCTATAATGTGGGCCTTGTTTTTAGAATGTATAGATAAAATAAATGGGGCAATGTTTAAGACCTCAAATGGCCCACATTTGATTGTATTGTGTTTTAGCTAACAACTCATCCAATTATCGGGTGAATATTAAATAAATGTCAGAAGGTTATTCTGGCCACATTTCTTCCATATCTGGTGTTGTCTTGTTGCATTGCGTAAAGGGATTTATGCGATTACATTGCATAACAAGTTTTACGCGAGGCAACCAAGGCAACACTAAAGTCCTAGAGCCAGCCTGCAGGCTAGGTAAACAAGCTGACACTGTACCTTGACCAGGTCAGAGTCCAATAGCCTGAAGGCGTGCCGGCCTTCCCGCGCTTTAGCGTAGTGATACAGTAAAACCTAGTCCGACCATTCAGGACATAAAAGGCCACTGCACCTCCAGCAGCGGCCACATTTGAAATTCCTCGTGTTCAGTTGTTTATCGAATATCGTATCAGTTTTGACTCCACCTCCCTCCCCTCCTGCCATAAGACTAGTTATAAGTATGTATGGGATTTTCACAACACGCACATGTGTTAATTTTAGCTTTGCTGACGCTTTTCCCTGTTTCTAAATGGTACACGAGGTTTTGCCTTAAAGCTTTTTCCTCCTTCAAGTGTACGCAGGGTTTTTAGGGCGGTAATTAAAATAGGATTAATAAACGGTGTGGCGGAAGGCGGAATGGCCCCACCTCTCTCTAGGATGTGGTAATAGTTAGTAGTTTTAATCGTCTAAATGTCTGGGAGGCGTCTTTTTAATAGTTCTGGTGTATTACCATAATTTAAGTATGGTATTCTATAATGTGGGCCTTGTTTTTAGAATGTATAGATAAAATAAATGGGGCAATGTTTAAGACCTCAAATGGCCCACATTTGATTGTATTGTGTTTTAGCTAACAACTCATCCAATTATCGGGTGAATATTAAATAAATGTCAGAAGGTTATTCTGGCCACATTTCTTCCATATCTGGTGTTGTCTTGTTGCATTGCGTAAACGAAATGTATATGCTCTGATGTGTGTGTATTCGATTTTAAATGCTAACAGGGGTTCGCTATGGGTCGTTGGTACAATACGCACACCTCTATTTGTAATGTATTATGGTATTACATTATTTTACATATATAGGCTAATTACACATTACTGATTCCAAGACTGTTAAACGGGGGTGGGTGTGAGAATAAGCTCTCACTACATATTAAGTGCCCCTCTCGTAAAGCCTCTGATAGCTGAATCCAGCTCCTGGTCTTCATGTGGCGGAATTGTTCTTTACTGACAGAAGAAGGGGCAAAGACGGATATATGGCGCCTTAAAACTAGACGCTTCGGGCAGATGGGGCTTGTTAACCTTGAGTGATCGCATGTCTAGGAGAAGGTAAACTCTTATTCCAAACCTCCGCTGCCTTGCGGCTATACTCTCACACGGGAAAGGCTAAGGGAGAACACCCTGACAGTAAATCCGGAGTCGGAGTCCCTAAGGCGGTCCGATGTTATGTTCAACGTCCTTCTGGCAGCTCCTGCGACGGCACTGGTGCCCAACTGTATCAGTTCTGGATGTTCCTTTGGATCCACCAGTGACGTGGAGAAGGAGACTTGCTGCATGGGCAATAACTGGCCCTCCATATCAACTTGCCCAGACTTGTGCCTGGAGAGGACAGTCCAGCTTCACCTCACGGTGTAGATAAAACACGGGAAGCAGCAGTTTACCGGTTATAAGTCTCCTGCTCGATTGGCGTAGAGTGTGGCGCCAAGGGTTGCTTCTGACGGTAGGAGAGATCTACAGATCTCACAGGATAGCTACCGCCCGCCTCAAGCTGGGCAGCCCCCAGCCAGCATGATGTTGGATCGCCACGGTTCACCTGCCTCACTGGATGCATGGGGCTTAGGGTTTTGCAACCTGAAGAGTGGACTGAAATTCCTGCACCAAGCAACACAAGACAGAGCACAAAACAGATAATGAAAAGGAAAACGGACCGGAACCGGAAAAGGAAATCGATTATAAAGTTGGGATGCTGGAACATTCGTACCATGACGACCGACATCTGACAGGACTTCCAAGACATCAGTGACGCCCAAAAAAATGCAGTCATTAACAACGAGCTCAAAAGGCTTGATGTCGACATCGCCACACTCCAACAAAAACGCCTGGCCGAATCAGGGTCTTTGAGGGAAAAGGACCACACGTTCTATTGGCAAGGCAAGGGACTCGATAATACAAGAGTGTACGGCGTAGGCTTTGCAGTCAAGAACAAATTGCTAGGGATGATAGAGCCTGACGGAAACGGATCTAAAAGACTCCTCTCGCTCCGTCTTCAAACGTGCGACGGCCCTGTCAACATCATCAGTGTGTATGCGCCAACCCTGTACTCAACACCACAAGCCAAAGATGAGTTTTATGGAAACCTGGAATCCATCATCAGCCAGATACTGCCACAGGAACACCTGCTGCTGTTGGGTGACTTCAACGCAAGGGTGGGAGCCGATCATGTCGCCTGGCCAGTCTGCCTGGAACATCATGGAGTCGGCAAGATAAATGAGTCTGGACAGCGACTTCTTGAGTTGTGTTCCTACTTCGACCTCTGCATCACTAACTCCTTCTATCAGACGAAGCCCCAACACAATACATCATGGAGATACCCCCGATCAAAGCACTGGCATCAGCTGGACTTGATCATCACTAGACGCTCTTGCCTCCAGAATGTTCTCATCACCCGATCCTACCACAGCGCTGACTGCGACACAGACAACTCCTTGATGTGCTGCAGGATTAGGTTGCAGCCGAAGAAGATATATCGCTCTAAACGCGAAACAAAACCTCGCATTGATGTGAGCAAGACAACACATCCCGAAAAGACAGCACTGTTTACAGAGGTACTGGAGGATGCACTGAACGACAGTCTACCACTTGACACTGCCACTCAGACATGGAGCCATGTACGCGACACAGAACCAAATACTGCCATCAGTCTTTGGAAAGAAGAAGTAAAGGAAGACAAATGATTGGTTCGAAATTAACTGCAGTGTGATGACTCTAGTTATCGAGGCCAAGCGTGCAGCTCTTGAAGAACACAAGCGCTCACCCAGCCAAGCATCGCTCCAGGTACTCCGAGCAGCCAGAAGCAAAGTTTAGCAGACTGTTAGGCCCTGTGCGAACGAATGCTGGCACCAGATATGCAAGGACACCCAGAGATCAATTGATACAGGTAACATGTATGACGGCATCAAGAAAGCCATAGGCCCAACTCAGAGCAAGACAGCTCCTTTGAGGTCCGCCACAGGAGAGCCCATCCATGACAGGAAAAATCTAATGGAGAGGTGAGTAGAGTACTACTCAGAACATTGCTCCAGAGAGAATGTTGTCACCAGCTCAGCCATGGATGGCATAGAATATCCGCCCATTCTAAAAGAGCTGGACGAGGAACCAACCATCGACGAACTCAGCAAGGTTATTGACAACCTCTCCAGTGGAAAAGCATCTGGAGGCGATGGAATCCCACCCGAAATCATCAAGTGCGACAAGAGCACTCTACTCAAACCCCTACACGTACTTCTTTGTCAGTGCTGGAGTGAAGGGGCCATGCCACAAGACATGAAGGATGCCAACATCGTTACGCTATACAAGGAGAAAAGAGACAGGAGTGATTGTAACAATTACAGAGGCATCTCACTCCTGGGCGTAGTTGGCAAGTTGTTTGTTCGTGTCATCCTGAACAGACTACACATACTCGCTGACAAAGTCTACCCAGAATCCCAGTGTGGCTTCAGAGCAAATATATCAACTAGTGACATGATAGTTTCGCTTCGACAGTTACATGAGAAATGCAGGAAACAGCAGAAGCCGCTGTACATTGCCTTCATCGATCTTATCAAAGCCTTCGACCTTGTGAGCAGGGATGGTCTGTTCAAGATCCTACCGAAGATAGGATGCCCCCAAAGCTCTGCAGCGTAATCAGGTCATTCCATGATGATATGAGAGGTACAATCCTGTATGACGGTTCTACTTCCGAGACTTTTAGCGTTACCAGTGGCGTCAAACAGAGATGCGTCCTTGCCCCAACCGTCTTTGGGATATTCTTTGCCCTTATGTTGAAGCACGCCTTTGGATCATCGACAGAGGGAATGTACATGCACACGAGATCTGACGGAAAACTATTCAACTTGTCTCGCCTAAAAGCGAAGACCAAGGTGCGCCTGACCCTCGTCAGAGACTTTCTGTTTGCGGATGATGCAGCAGTCATTACGCATACTGAGGACGAGCTACACAACCTCATGAACCGCTTTGCAAAGGCATGCATAGATGTCGGATGACAATCAGCTTGAGAAAGACTAACATCATGTGGCAGGACGTGATCACTCCCCCAAACATCACCATATACAATTACGAGCTAGAGATCGTCCACCTCTTCACCTACCTCGGGTCCACCATTGCTGACAACCTCTCATTAGAAGCAGAAATCAGCAGAAGGATTGGGCGAGCGGCCTCAACACTTGTCCGGCTTACAAAGAGAGTGTGGAATAACAAAATGCTAACAGAGCACACAAAGGTGACAATGTACAACACCTGCGTGGTGACTACACTTCTGTACGGTAGTGAGTCCTGGACGCTGTACTCCACTCAGGAGAATCGACTGAACTCATTTCACATGCGCTGCCTGCGGCGCATCTTCGGGATCTCCTGGAAGGAACGAGTCCCCTATACAGAGGTCCTCTCACGTGCCAAGTCTGTGAGCCTGGTGACCATGCTCAGGCAACGTCTCCTCCGCTGGCTCGGCCATGTGCATCGGGTGGAAGATGGGAGACTTCCAAAAGACATCCTCTACGGAGATCTGACCTCTGGAAAGAAAGCTGCAGGACGTCCCTATCTGCGCTTCAAGGACGTATGTTAGCAAGACTTGAAGGCACTAGACATAGATGTTGACAACTGGGAGTATCTTGCTGGAGACCAATCCACATGGAGGCAGAAACTACACAGGGGTCTCAAAAGAGGAGAGGATACTCTCCGCAGGCTAGCAGAAGAAAAATGCATCCGCCGACAAAACACCCAGGCTGAGAACAGAGCTGAGAGCACCTTCAAGTGCAGCATATGCAATAAAGACTGCCATTCAAGAATTGGCCTCTGCAGCAATAACAGACGCTGCCCAGCCAACAACTGATCTTCGATACCAGGGCACAGTTCCATAGTCTTACGAGACTGCAGGATGCCTACTACTATATATTACCTAGTTATAGAATAGTCCGAATAATAATACAATTCGTAAGGAAAACAAAAATATTAATAATTTACTTTTATATTATATCAATATATTAGCTTTATGGATACGTCTTATATTATTAAATAGTGTAATGTATAAGTATATTGTTAAGTTGCATGTACAGTTGTATCACTAAACCATGATAATAAACATCGTAGAGAGTGTATCACCTATAGTGAAAGGAGATCAATCAACAAAGCGAAAGAGGTGTAACAGAGAAAAGACATGTCTCACCACGCTCGGTCCATACAAACGTCAACTTCGATTGAGAACAAGATCTACCAAAAAACTACGAGTGGAACTACATGGGGAAGGAAGGGATCGTTCGACGTGCCACTGCGATGTATCGTACCTTCGAAAACAAGCGCGACAACTGGGTGCAACAACAATAATGCACCAATTTTTTTCGGAAAATAAGGACGGGGAAGCCTGGATGAAATGTGACTAATGCACGGCGTGGGCACACCATGACTTGCCAGGATCCGTGTGTGCAAAATGTTTTTGCGAAATGTGTGATGACGACTAAACAATTTAGAAGTGGATGTGCAGGGCCCCGTTTTGGACGTACCTTTTTAGCGAGTCAAACATCGGGTGGTATTCTGAGACACCCCGTAGATACAGTGATGTTATTAGGAATACGCTGAATTTTAGCACATACGTAGACAAATATGTGGAGAAGAAGATCACATAGAAAACAAATGTTTTAGAATAAAAATATCAACTTTATGAGAAAACTCGCTTAATTATTACTAACTCCTATATATGAGAAGTGATCGCATATCCAACGGAGCATGGGTTCAGTTGGTGTATTATTATATAGGCAACTATGCACGTATTGCAGGAAAACGACATTGTAGCATTTGGAACATTACAACTACTTATGTATATCCATGAATTACAACAGACTGTGAATCCCCTTCTCCGTAACATATGGCTTTGTTTACCGATACAAGCCGTCAAACGAGCTATTCACGAAGAATCGGTAACACACCTGGGCAAACGATTCACGTGTCGTGCGCACATGCAACGGCGTTTGGTATCAAAGAGAACCACCTTCATCGTTCTTCCCAGTATTAATTCGTGGATTATGCATGGATTTAATTCCGCCAAGCATTAATTAATGGTACTTAGCCAATTTCACAAAGCCAAACATTTGAAAAATTGCATGGCTATTACGCAATTGTTCAGAGTCCAACATACCACACGAGGAATGCACAGACTGCAAACCCAAAGGATATGGATGGTTGTCTCCGAATTTCAAAGACGTTATTGGGTAAGTCGCGCTAAAGAATTTCTGCATGTTGTATATTCAAGTTCATGACGCGATGTAACTATTTTTAAACATATTATCAATAAAAAGACATAAGAAAATATAACATTACACTACATATATACAAGCGTACTTAATTATAGAACAAAACGGTAGTGTGTGTGTGTGTGTGTTTGTGTGTTTGTGTGTGCGTGTGTGCGTGTGTGTGAGTGTGTGTGTGTGGGTGTATGTGTGTGTGTGTGGGGGGGGTGTGGGTGTGTGCATGCATGTGTGCGCGTGAGCGTGTCCGCGTTTCTGCGCGTGTCTGCGTGATGCGTGCCTGTGCGTGCCTATGTAAGCCTGTTCGTGCGTGTGTACATGTTTTGCTGTAAACAGTTTACTTAAAACTAGCACTTAAGATTAAAACGGCAGAAGGAATGTTTTTTTTTTTTTAAACTTGTTAATGGTAATTTCAAATGTCTCCGTGACAGAGGATTTGGGAAAGCTGCGTTAACAGGATCGTTGGAGTAAGGTTGGCCTCGATAGTGAGCATTTTGAAAAAACTTCTTAAATTTAACAAGGATTCTGTTTAGTGATGGATTTCCCGGATGAGCACTTTACCGTAGTGAAACAGTCCCTGGTGTCATGGACAGTTGTTCTCTCTGTTGCAGCCGGCGCCGGGGGCTATAACAAGCCAGGAACAACAACACAAGCAAGACGCCCAGACCGAGTTGATCCTGACGCTGATGAGGAGGCAGCTCTCTATCCCACTGATGGGTGAGACACAGGCCCTTAGCCAGAAAGATTTTTTGTTAGTCTTGAATTAATCAAAAGTATGGGGAGGAGAGTAATCATTACAGCAGTGTTCAGATAACAGATACTACGAGAACTGCGTGTGATACAGCCGGGCATGGTCAGAATAAAGTCGATCGCTAGAAGCTTCGTCTGGTGGCATGGCCTTGATGCTGATATCGAGGACTGTGTCCCAAACAGTCAGGTAGCGAGCACGCCGAAGGTATAGCACCACTTGTTCCACGGCCGTGGGCTACCCCAGTAAATAAGGACCCAATTTTGAACCAGTTTGACACGCGGCATACTGGTTCATAACTGGTACGGCTCCACCAGTACGTGCATTTACGTGTATTCATGTGAATACACGTGTTCTGCCTATTTTCACGAGATTTGAACCAGTTTGACACGTGTCGTACTGGTTCAGAACTGGTACGGCTACACCAGTACGTGTCTTCACGTGAATTCATGAGTTAATTCACGTGTGAAACTGGGGAAACTGGTACGGTTCCATGGGAACGAGTAATTACATGAAATCACGGGTTCATTCACGTATGGAACTGGGGAAACTGGTACGGTTCAAGCGGAACGAGTATTCACTTGAATTTACGGGTTCATTGACGTGTGAAAGTGTGGAAACTGGTACGGTTCCAGGGGAACGAGTAATCACGTGAATTAACGTGTTCATTCACGTGTGGAACTGGGGAAACTGGTACAGTTTAAGAGGAACGAGTAATCACGTGAATTAATGTGTTCGTTCACGTGTGGAACTGGATAAACTGGTACGGTTTTAGCGGAACGAGCAATCACGTGAATTCACGGGTTCATTCACATATGAAACGGGGGACACTGGTACTGTTCTAGCGGAATGAGTATTCACGTGAATTCAGGGGTTCATTCACGTGTTCATTCTCCCGTAAAACTAGGGAAACTGGTACGGTCCTAGGGGAACGAGTAATCACGTGAATTAGCGAGTTCCTTCACGTGTGGAACTGGGGACACTGATACGGTTCTAGCGGAACGAGTATTCACGTTAATTCACGTGTTTCTTCACGTGTGGAACTGGGGGCACTGGTACTGTCATAGTGGAAGGGTATTCACATGAATTCAAGTGTTCATTCACGTGTGAAACTGGGGACACTGGTACGGTTCTAGCGGAACGAGTATTCACGTGAATTCAGGGGTTCATTAACGTGTTGATTTGTTACGCTATACATACATTCCAAGCGGTTATGTTCGTTGAACACTCAGACCATATTCTCATAAACCAAGGTTAATATCCAAGATACCTAGATATATCTTTTTGACAATAAACCTACAATAATGTATAACGTTTTTGAAAAAACTAAAATCGTCATGTAATATACATCATATTGTGTGTAACCATTTAAGTAACTATATAAAATGTACCGAAATTTATCACAGTGTGTTGATAACTAATAATATACCTTGAACATATACACACATACTTAGTAAATATGCAGAAAAATATAATAAAGTCGTTTCAAATGCTTTATTGATATAGATACCTAATTGATCAAATAATATATTTTAATTGGGGTACTGCCAATTACTGTGATCATAACTATATTCGCAAGCATTTATTTACCCACTAAGAACGCGTGTAATACCGTCTTTATGATTAAATCATGGCCAATCTAATTACATGACTGCCTCCACTGCACTTCTCAAGTTCGTATAAGGCGTTCCATAGCCCTGGTTGAGAGGAGCACGAGCACTCTGGCACTTTTACAACAGTTACTGTTTGCGTCGACGTGTGTCGTTTACAACCATCTTCCGTTCCGGGCTTATCCAGCACGTGAGTGACAGCCCCCATTCATTACTATAGCATGTGATGGTTTAGGATAATTATTTAATTGATTTAATTTCGATTTGTGCATGGCATATAGTGTCGGCTGTAGAAATTACGCTCAGCGACCCATAACGCGTTCCTGGCGACTGTGACACGCAGTAATCTAGCAGTGTCCAACTTGTAAATGCACACGTTAAAATTAATTGATGTGGATAAACCACAACGTTTTTCGTTAAACAATAACTTAATTGAGAATAGCCATGATATAATATTATGAATGATTTTGGATATTACAACAATGTTAGAGAAAAAGTAACAGGACAGCGTTCTGCAAACTTAGTTAACTTAAATGGATGAGTTTTTCTAATATTGTACCAATTGCCCAAAAAATGGTCCTTAAAATCAAACTTCTTGTGCGTTATATTTCATGGTGTCCCGTTCTTGAATATATATTGTAGCGTACAGAACTTCAAGCCGTTCGCAAATCGGATCATGTCTTAGAGAGTTACACGAGTTTAAGAGATGATACCCAAAAGCAACCATGACGTCCGTGACTATTTGACTTTACCACATCGAACACACGTTTTACTTATGAATTTGTTTCCATATTATAATATTTTCTTAACTGCGTTGCGTGGAACACGTGTTGCGTGTATATATTGTACACTTTGAGAGCATTGTCATTTATGATTTATCTTTAATTCTGGTTACATTTGATTCATGGTCAAAAATCAAGAACATTTTGGCATTCAATATTTCATTTACAGCTATAGATACATTTCAAAAGTGTAAAATAAGCAATATTGTTTCCTAATTACTTAACTTGCATACTTATAATATATTCAAGTTTGATCTTGCTGAAGCAAATATGTCTGTTGTATCGACCATGTATCCAACTACCATATTTTCCTCACGGACGTGACGTTGTTTGTGAATGCGAAGCAAGGGTTGATATGTCACATTATATACGCCACATTCCACCACATATTTGTGTTACATAAAAGCACATGCCCTGGCTTAAGAATATTATAATTGACTTTTATAAAGGATTAAGCTTAGTTAATGTGTGACTGAGAGAGAGTCAAGACACCTATGAATAAATGTATAAATGCCCAAAATTAACATTATTAAAAAAAGACAATTTCCAACCGATAATTACCGAGCGAGAACCTGTATGGATAAGACGACGTAGTATAATTTTACTCCCATATTTACAACAAGACTATTTGTGCGTTTAACGTAGACAAATACACAGCCGCCACGGACATCTGCAGGGCAAACCATTACATGCCCCTAATTATATAGGCTACATTATATTCATATGTGTATGTGTCAACCATTAGATTCTATAGCGAAATGGAAGAAGACTATGACGACTTCCAATTTTATTGAACTAGTTAACGTTGCCCAGAAACCTGCAATAGTTCCACCATGTAGAACAACGACCTTCTTGAGCAACAATAATCCGCACACAACAAAAACGTAAATCCAAGGTAAAGGTGTATACGCATTTAATGAAGACAATTTGCCGTCACGGACGTTCTACATTTATAGGTGTTGTCAATCTGTCAATCCCTGCGTGCAAACTCAGAAACTGGTTGTGGGCCGCACTGATCTCATCCCTTAGACCTTCAATGCAGTATGCACTGGGCGCGGTTGCGTCCTCCAGTCACGAACCAAGGCATGAAGATGTCATCGACGGCAGTGTCGTCAATGTCCTCGGTCGATGGCCAGTTGAATACGTTTAGATTTCCACCGACTGGATGCGGGTACCTCACCCGTACTTTGCCATCTAATGCTCTATATGAGCCGGCGTTGCGATTTGCGGACATGTAACATGGCGGAACGTCCGTGACGGCGTTTCTGGGACACTTCGCATGCTCTTATAAGAATGGACATAAAACTGTAATAAGATTTATGTGTGAATTTGACTAAAAGCTTGGATGGTCAAAGAAAGAATACTGGACTCTTTGTAATTCGAACAAGTGTTATAAGTATTATGACACATTCACTGAACTTTATACCAAAAAGAACACACTTTTTAAAGTATATATGTAATATTTAAAAATTACAACAATATAATTGTATTGATATGAAGTATTATGTATGTCCACAAACCTCCACAATTCAGCGGTACAATGGAAATATCAAAATACATCCGCCATGAATTGGATTCAAACTATGGACCATGGAATGCAATCTCGTCCGTTTTTTGCAATTGGTGCTATGTTAAACCCTACTGAATGAATGATAACCAAAAACATCATTAGAGGTGCCTAACTGGCATTAACAACCCTATAGATATGATCACCACAAATAAACTTGTCAAATTATAGATTTCTTTTCGAAAAACGGGAAATTGGTCTTTTTATCTGAGGTAAAAAATTAAACAACCAGATTGATATAAATTAAATAAATATGATTTCCATGTACAAGTCACCACCCTTAAGCGTATCCACCCTTTCTCCATAAAATGTTCCAAAATGACAGTCGATATGCGGGGTCTCTTGTTGGTGACCAATCATGTTCAGCGCGGCTTACGCCTGTTTTAAATATTGAGGTGCTATAAATCCCCTCCCCTATAAAAAGCCCAATCGAGCTGGCATGCCAGTGATATACCGCAGACGGTTTACAGCGGCCTGACTCGTCCGTCTTCGCAGCTATTATAGGACAACGCACGGAAGTCACCAGGTAGGAAATTACAAACACGATTCAATGTAGTTTATATGTATGCATTACTGAATAGGCCCTATATTGATGTTTCGCTCATATCAGTTCAGATTTATTTCCCAGAAATGGTCAGCTTCTATATACCTTAACATAATACGATTCATCCCTTGCTTTATATCTTCCCACCAATACGATCGATGTCCAACTCATCTGTTTCTCTCCGATCCCGCTTGATTTTCTTCATCATGATGATGGACAGTTATGGACTGGGTGCACGTCTTTTCCTCAAACCGACGTTATCGTAAAACTAATCCGATATCTTAGGACCACTACTACTCTTTCTTTCGTTCTGTGTACCTTGGTACATGGCTTCCACCATCCTGACATCCAATTCTGCCCCTCAGATCAGTGTCATCGTTGCCGGCACCATATCTCTCAGACTTGTGTCGTTAGTAATCTAAATGTCCACAAATATCAGTAGCAGTATTTCCTCACATGTCCATGTTTCTGCCATCTGTTTAAATACAAACATGTCATCGGTCGTCCTTCTTCCCTTTCTGAATCCGCGTTATTCTTCGTCTTATTCCTACTTAACTGTCTTCTATATCTTTCAATCCAAAATACCTTCTAACAGCTTCTTAAAAGTACCTTGAATTATGATGCCTCGATACTTCGCGCCAAAGATGTGTTTATACATTTGTTGTAAAAGATTCAAGGTTATAAACATCCCAAACTGTGTTGTAAATAGTGAAACATTGTCAAGTCTTATAGTAGGTATCAGTAACAATGATATGGCGTATGCATAGGCAACAATGTATGCCTTGATTTGAAAATAAAATTCTATAGGTGCACTGAAGTTGTAAATATATGTTGAAACCTGTTTAAATAATAATGTACTTCCAACATAACTGAAATCTTGAGATGTTGCCCAGTGAGGTAAAATATTATTGCATGACTATCCCCTCCCTAGACATTACCCAAGTTGGTGGAATGACTTCTTCCTTCTTTAGTGTTTCCAGACTCACTCTGGTCCTATATATGATTGCAGAGGTATGTTTATTGGCTTTGACATCAATGAGTGTCTTAATTAGCTCTCTCCCAGGAGGGCGCTTTTCACCCCTGGAGTGGCGTAGTGGATGGGATAATTATCCTAACAAATTGGGGGTGGATATTTTGTTTCAGGCGTTAGCCTAAAGCTGGCCTACAACTAGGATTACAATTTTTGAATAGTTAAACACTAGTTTGGCTTTTGATTACAAAACTAGTTGTGTGTTACCAGCAAAACTTCAGTAATTTAGGAGTTTTTGGTGAATGCAGTTCACCTTTTCTCTTTTCAAGTATAGTATATAATACTATACGTATAGATCTATCTTCTTCTAGTAGTATGCCCTATCGCGACAATACTCAAAAACAACATATCATTGACTTATAATAAACATAATGAGGTGTGTATGATAATTTTCCTCCTGTCCGCACCATAACTGTATGTGCATGTAAAATTGTTTCGTAACAGGATACGTTAACAGAGCACATGTGTGTGTCTGTGTGTGTGTGTGTGTGTGCGTGCGTGCGTACGTGCGTGCGTGCATGCGTGTGCGTGTATATATATATATATATTTGCATTTGGGACAATTTTATACGTATATAGATTTTTTAGAATCCAACGTGTTGGTGGTCACAAATTCCACATATGATATAGTATAGGGTCGTCATTAATCGTGTATCGGCGACAGACGGATATATTTTATTGCCTTCCCTGGTTTCAAATTACATGGGAGACAGGGTCCCAAAGTACTGGGCTTAGTTTAATCGTTATTATTATTATCCTGCAAGCTACCTGTTTATTTACGAATATTTCAGATAGATAGAAAAACGAGGAGACTACCCTTGCCAAACAATTTTGATCACGTTGAAGTTTAATAAATGGGACCAAGGCTTTCAGAATCTGTCTTCAGAAATGACGTAGCTAAAGACAGTGTCAAGGCCATAGACTTCCAAAATTTAGGGGAAATATTATATTCAGCCAGTTTTGGCAGTTCTTTGCGTATGATATAGGCTCATAGATTATAATTTTAAGGACTAATTATTATAATATAGAAGCTATAGTTAAGTAGCGGTGGGATTATGAGAGCTACCCATTGGCTAGTTTGAAACGGTCAGTGCTCACAGCTTTAGGCTTGGATGTGAGGCTGAGCTGCATGGGCAATGAATGCCGTGGGCCCATTAATTCTGCTACATACAGTCCACATTATGCAAAGGAACGTAGTCACACCCTGGCTTGTGAGGATATTTCACCACGCCTGCAAGTTTAACATAAAGTTTGAAGTAAATCTGCCAACATGTAATGCAAATGTGTTCTTCTGTTACAGGACCAGACCGGCGGATCGAAATACCCAGTGAAAATATGTTTCGCGACACGGGGGACGTTTTGTAATCGCATTCAAAACGGAAAGACATTAAGGTAAATACAGATATATTATGTGCATAATTAAAAGTAATACACAAGTTTCAGCTCAACGTTTTTTTACTTCCAACGTATCTCAACAGTTAACGAATAACACATAAGTTAATCTTACACCATAAGTAGCCATAATATAGTTTGTGCTAAGTTTGAAGATGCTTCCACGACTGAGTATACTGCACGCGTTTATTTTGAGTGAATATAGATACCTGTGTTAATTCCCAATTCCCATTTAAATTGGTGCTAGATTTTAATTGAAAGTTGACCAATGAATGCGAGCTAGGATAACAAACATTATTTCTCTTGACCACAGGGTCAAGGAAATGCGTGAATCACACTTCCTGCCTGAGTGATAAGATTCCAAGATGACTGTTTACATTATTTGTACATATTTGTGATTTGCTAGGTGGCAGCGGACTTGCCAGAGCTGGTGGTGCACGACCGTTAAAGCAACGAGAAAGAGGAGCTTGAGCATGAAGGACAAGGGAGGAGCTAGTGTAGGCCACTAGATCACAAACAATGATTTCGTGCAAAATCATTGTTAAAAGCAAACTTTCATTTGATTTTGCATCTTTGGCTAGTAAAGAAAAAAAAATAGGGTGGCAATTTGTTTACGCATGATACCTTTACCAAATTCCATACGGCCCCCACCATTCAAATTGCACTAATGTTTTATTATTTCCTACATGTCTATAATGTTCTCTGGAGCGGTTATCATTGACAATACCCATTTATATTAATACATGTGTGTCTTAGATATATGTGAGCGCTTGTGGAGATCCGCCATCTTTAATTTCAAAATGGCGGTGACACAAAAGGAGAATAAGGAGAATTATCTAATGGCATTGGATCTTATTTGATACATTATGCGTTTGCAAAAATACCGGTCGCCGGGTCCAGCCCGCGGAGTAATAAATGTATGGCACGCGGGTATGATATTTCGTCTTTTGCTTCGTTTTATAAAAAAAATTATGAAACAAATTATTATTGAAACAAAGTTTATATGAAGTTGGGGGAAATTATGTATAGTATGTGGGGCATGTTGATTCAGTGGATTTGTATATTTAAGAGACGAATGGTCTCGGAATGCAACTTTAGAGTAAACTATTCAGTGATGAGAGGTAATGTTCATGCAACTATTTGCAAGCCTTTTCAAATGAAAGAACACTTTGAGGATACAAAGAACCACTGGTAAATGAAAAGTGTATACTGCGCATACTAATACAGTAAACGCTAGGTGATTATTTTTTACAACCGCCATTTTAAATACAAGATGGCGGCCCACTACTACCATTCACATGTATCTAATTATACTAAGCATTAATATAAAAGGGCATTGTCAGTGGTAAGGACAGACAGTGTAGCGTAAACATGTAAGGAATTATTTAAAATAATATGTTAATGGAAAATTAGCACAATTTGCATGGTGGGCGGCTATGTTGAATTTGATAAAATTATCCTTATTGAGTTGGGAGGTTATATTGGTAATTCAGAATACGACATATTTCCCACTGTAATCTGCACAGTCTGCATTTCATTTCAAACAGTTAAATTACAACATATATATTTCCCCGGGCAATGCCGAGTAACTCAGCTAGTTATAACATAAATAGTCATTATCAAGTGTAAGTTTGCGATTAACAAAGTTCTGCACGAAATTACACAAGGGCCTACGCTGCTAGCGTCATGAAAGCAGGAGGAGAATTAAGATGATACTTTTAATTGTGCCTTGATTTTATGTATATGTATATATATATAATATATATATATATGTACACACACACACAGACACACATTAAACATGTGTTTTCACCGGAAAAGTTGTTCACAGAATCTCGTGAATTCACGTACGGAAACTCATGATGTCACGTGCGGTGAACCAGATAAACACGTGTCGAAACACGTGTTTTCACCTTGAATTTTGTTCACAGAATCTTATGAATTCACGTACAGAAAACACATGAATTGAACTAGTTGAACACGTAAATTCCCCTTCAGCTAGGTTGTTTGTCTAACCCTAGCTCAGACAGCAGATAGAAGGGAACAATGGCTTTTAGTGTCTCCCGAAAGACACAGGCAATGTGAGATGAACACCGCTCCCCTTTGTGAACAAATTTCAAAAAATCAAAATAATGTAAGGGAAGGTTGGCCCCACGATAATAGGGAACCTTTGAGCCACTCCTGTAACGGCGTTAATACTTAACCGACGATTATTTTGTCGAGTTCTCTAGAAGCAGGCTTTGATATTTACAACTTCACAGCCATTTGTTTCATTACGGACAACTAACGGTGCGCAAAATTACAATTGCACGCGTTTTAATCGATAACACATTTTCGAGTAGATATATATATATAATATATATAATATATGTATATATAATATACATATATCTATGTATATATATATATATATCGTGTTTAGTTGTTTTCTTTATACAACTACCATAAGTAATGCAATGTTGTCGGCAAGGCAATGGCTATTAACAGCAAGGGATATGTGTTCTGTCAATACCGGAAACAGATATTGGCAGGTATTATTCGATCTAATTTTCAATAAAACTCGTTTAGCATGTATTAGTTAAACAATTCCTGTAAACATGGAACGCGCCAACACATGTAGGAATATAGAAATGGCAATAAACAAGTGGTCTGTGGAGTACCTTACACTCCCCAGAACAACGATACTGCTATGTTCATCAGTATCAGTACTGTTGACATCGGCGCGAGGGTTTTCCATCAGGGCAGCAATCTACTTCTCATATATTATATATCAATGGCATCGGTTATTACCAGTGTTCGAAATATACGCTAGCCGGTCGTCAGTGACTACCTACTTTGTCGTCAAGACAGTAGCTTTTCCGAGTTACTGGTCCGTGTGACTGCCTACTTTTCCGGGAACATTACACCGTTTTATTGCAGTATACATCAGCTTGTCGTCAAAACTGGCCACCAGAAGTCGTTGTTTGCAATAAAAAACTGTTAATAAAAATGCGTTTTTACGCTCAGTATAGCCCAATTTCCTTTGTCGTGGGACGGGCGCTCACAAAACGCACACGTTATAGTTATTTTTATAGTTAAATAAGCTCCTGAAACGAACGTAGGGTAATCTACTCACTATCCAAATAGACTATACACTTCGTATTTATTGGAAAACGCCAATGCCAAAATCTGCCAGGGAAACTGTTAGAAAAATGCGGAAAACTCTGACAAGCGTCATCGACATTTCCGTGAGACCTGGCTGCAGAATCCACGAATGGAACACTTCATATAAGAAGTCACGAAGACCACACATGACCAGGACCCAGAGGAATGTGGCTCCACACGCGTGGGAACAGGGGGGCAAGGGGGCAAGGGGGGCAGCTGCCCTCTGGAATTTCTCCGGGGGGGGCATATATATGGTTCTGCCTCCCCCCATGAAATGTAAGCGTGAATGTTTTTGTGGTGAACGTCAATGGCGGGTGGACATGTATTAATATGTATTTTTGTTGACTGTGAAAGGTGTGTGCAATTGCAAACAAATTGTTCAAAACACCCCCTTCCGATGTCATCATTTCAGCCGAGACAGCGGAGAAAAGCTAACAAAAAATTTCAATCAAGAGCACTGCCACCCCCCCCACCGCACCACTCCCCACCCCCGTATTCGGATGTCATGAGTTCATAGCCGAGACAGCAGAGTAGCTGAAAGCGGCGAAAATGTTTCAGTAGTGATGAAGTTCTGGTAGCCCCCCCCCCATATGACTTTCGTTCTGTGTGGCTCTTTAGGTTCTAGTCGAAGCACTTGGTGAAAACCAAGGAGAAGAAGACATGGACCATTTGGAAGCCACTTCTGCTGGCCCAAGTGATGGAGTTAACCCACCCGATCGTGCTGAAGACAGCGACTCTGACATGTATGACATTAGTTATGGCCTACTCTTGCAGTGGTGATTTCTCTGCTGTTGCCGCAGGCCATGAATGTGATTCTTAAGGATCTTTCCTCACAGATGGCTAATGAATGGTCGACTGCCAGTGTGTGCCACCTGTTTCAATTAAATCGAATTGAGGACAATTTCCCAAATCTCTGTTGTTCATAATTATTTTAGCGAATGTAGAAAAATAATTTAATTATCAGTATGGTAATATATCAAATCAGTTTATAAGCGTATATATCAGCAGCATAACCCCTATCTGACATATGTATTAAATTATTATCAGCTGGCAATACACTGGACCAGGACTGAAACCCGGACAGGGCAGGCATGATATTTGGTGTAAAAACTTGGCTCTCAACATTGGGGACTGTGTATCCTTCGTGACTCGGAGATCACGTTAATGACGGTCTCGTCGCAATTTGGGTCGTAAAATAACCACCGAGGACGACAAGCACCCTGGCAGTGACCACCCTCAGTGCCAGCATAGAAAGGTCGGTTTGGCAATAATGTTCTGAAAACGGCTGACTAGTTGAATGAAACCTTATAAGACCATTACATTGTAACCACAATAATACAGACTAGTCAGTTAATACAACGTCGCCGAGCGATGGAAATAAGTAGAACTGTGTACTTTTTCTTTAAGGCCTATTGTTTAGCAGGCCGTTTGCGCTCGTGCATTGTGCCACTGCTAAAAAGCGGACCAGTAGCTTTGCTGTCTGACCAGTAACTCTTTCGAGTTTCTGGTCCAGATGACTAGGACCTTTCTGGGATAACAGTCGAACACTGGTTATTACCATCACAGTATGTTGATCATCTACTTGTTTACATTGGAGCAATATGGTGAGGTGATTATCACTGAATTCTCTCAGGCATGAGAAAAGTTCTGCAGGAAAGCAGAAAGTATTGCAAACATGACTCTAAATAACTATCGTTTTTTAATATGTGACCAATTGAAATGGTAGATTATAAAGGCCAACGATCCAAAGATGCGAGTGGACATATAACGTTGCGAGTTAAGAGATGAACTTAAATGATGCCAAGTTAACATATTTATAATATCATATTATATAAATAACCGGCTTTACCATGGGTTAAATTTATGTTATTGTACTATCACTAAATTCCATTGACCGATTAATTTCACGTAAGTGACAAATAGAAAGTGTATAGATAGCATACCACTTGCATCAGTATTATTGGAGATTGTTCGCGGTGTCAACGGGGGGGGGGGGGGGTTAATGTTTGAGATTGTTTTGAATTAACACCAGATGATGCAATTGCAGCTCACGCGTTTCTACTCGGATGACCATGTAAAACGAATTCCCAATCGAAATGTACGCCTTACTCACTGAAGAATGATTATTTCACAAGATGCAGAGTCGTTGCATGGTGTGAATATAGACTTAGCGTCGTTCCTTGGAGAGCGGGCGTACTTTTGACCGGGAATTCTTTTTTCTTTTTGAAGCCCTTTTTATGCCTCTGCCCTTCTAAAAAAGGTAACGGTAAAGGTAAGTTCTTATATAGCGATGTATTCAGTCCTCGGGAATGCTCAAAGCATTGTACACTTTAATCCCTGGCAAACCTCTTCAATCGAACACCATTTCGACTCATCGGTGCAGAATTCAGCCACGCTGCAGTTAATGCAAGAAGACTATTCACACACAAATATCCAACAGGTACTCATTTATACAAAGTTCGACACGGGAGCACAGAATTCGATCCCGTGTTCTCTCGATTGAGAGTCCGGTGCTCTAGACACTGCGCCACCTTGCTACAAGACGAACCCCTCCCGGACCCCCTATTCGGGGTTGCTATATTGGGCAACAAACATAAGTAGGTAGGACGTACGCATAACATAGTTTGTTGGGGGGTGAAGATAATTTAGCCCCCCAATATAGAGTGAAGGAGTGTGTATTTATCGGTGCAATTTGAAGTTTTTGTTGAACCTGGAGGTGCTTTTTGGCGAACCTCAAGAGGAGTGCAAATCGAGGTTTTTGGTGAGCCTGAATGTGTTTTATTGGCGATCCTAAAGGGTGGGTACAGGTCAAGGTTTTTGGTGAGCCTGACAGTGTATATTTGGCGAACCTCAAGGGGATGCAAATGGAGGTTTTTGGTAAGCTTCAAAATATGTTGAAGGTGGCCGAAAAATATGATCCGTCAACGGCGGATGCGGAGTGGTGCTGAAGCGCCGGCTAAGCCCACCTACCGCGAATATGATATTATTATGCAACTTCATGATATTGTCTTTCCTGTAGCCTAACATTATGAAAATAAGAATTTGTAAGCCTACATATTGTAGGACACACAAATGTCTTCTCACGTGTTCGAGATCATATGCAGGGACAGTTCTAAATAGTAACGAAACTCAAAAGACGGCAGATGGGGCCAAGATGTTCCGCGCAGGCAGGATGTAATCTCGTAAACATTACGGTCAGGCCACGATACATGACGAAGAAGGTCGACTAATCCCAGATCCGGTTGAGTTTGGTGCAAGAGTCAGTGAAAACGCAAAACGTCGTCGCTTGTGATTTTCTCTCGAATCGCATCGAAAGTCGATGAGCTCCTTTCGCCTGATCAAAGTGGATTCCATGGTCGAAGTACGACTGACGTAGTGTTTGGGTACCGGTGGTTATGTGCCAAGGCACAGAAATATCGCTTCGCAGTCGAGATTCTTCGCGTAGACATGAGCCGAACAGTTGATACATCAGACGTCACAAGCTGATGGAGATACTTCCAACCGTCCTTGAAGAATCGGAAATTCGAATGATGAGACTACTTGCAAACACATCACTCACACCTTGCACGTCAATCCGCGACACAGAGTTTTCAAACAAAGTCTAGAGTTACGTCAATGATCTCTCAGTTACATGTGATATTAATGACTACGTAATACAGCAATTTTACGTCAACTAAGTTTTTGTGTGGAGCGCAGTGGCATTGGACTATCAATCGAGAGAATTCGATCGGTTTCGAATCGTGTGCTGCCTTATCGAACCTGGGCAAGTTCGTTCACTCTACGTTTCTCCAGTTCTCTCAGCTGTATGACTGACTACCTGGGTATAGACAATAATGGATATGTGTGTACGAATACTATTCGCGCATTAAATGCAGAGTGGCTGAATGCTTCCCAGAGAAGTATCGGTGGTATTCGATTAAACAAGACTGTCAGGAGTAAAGGATAAAGCGCTTTGAGCAGCCCAAACGACTGTGTACTGCGATATATAAGGACTTACCTTCTTGGGCTCTAAAGATTCACGTATGTACATGTGTTGGCCTTACACGGAAGGGTTCCTTATAATTATTATCCGCAATGATAAAATGCAGTTGTGTTATGTTACGTATACGGTCAATACGCATGACAGAAGGATATTCATATTTTAATGCAGGTTATAATTACGTTACATGGGAGAGAATACGTCAATTTTCCTCAATTATGCTTATTAGCTAGATTCGTGTATTTATAAGTAGACCTTATATCAAGGGGGCATTATAATTATTATACACAATGTTCCCTGTTAAATGTACTTGCACCATGTTACATGTACGATAGATGCTCATGAGAGTAACATAATTATAATTATGCTGAGCATAATTATGTTATACAGGACTAATAGGAGTGTAGCATTTCTGCTATTTCTGGATGTTTAAATCGACTTTCCTGAGGTTTAATTTGGTAAATGAGAAAGGTCAAGCCAGTAGATAGGCATATTGTTGACCAACCGCCTTAGTTACGTAATTACAGCAACTCGGTTGCAGTTGCGCTCGGTGGGGCGTGGTATTCTTTTGCTAGCGTTTCTATGCAAGCAGGTGGTTTCACTGTAATCTTAGAGGGTGTTCCACAATGCCTAGCTTGAATTGTATATTGTTTAGCCAATAGAAATGATTGAAACCTGTCATATGATGTGTAATTAGGTCCGCTTATATAAACGTCTGTTGTACGCATTTCGCCACCCGGGCGCTTGCGAAGGACTGGGACAGATCCAGGGTTGAACGAGACAAGTTGCCCAGCTGCCTGTGTGTGTGTGCGTGCGTGTGTGTGTGTGTGTGCATGCGTGTGTGCGTGTGTGCATGCGTGTGTGCGTGTGTGCGTGCGTGTGTTTGTAATATATATATATATATATATATCATATGTGTTCGTTGGACATCCAATTCATGCGATAGATAGCTGAGATCAATTCTACAGTGTTCTCGCCATTTAGTGGAATCCGATCAAATCGAACGATACACGCCTTTTACAAACGATGTGTGCATCCAACCGCATTACAAATTGACAGCTTTGTGATTTTGTTCAACAAAGGTACCTTACGTGAAACCAATTGATTCTCCAGCTTTTACTGTCACAGTCTGCTCCTGTACGTCCTACAACGGATTTAAATTATAGTTACGAACAGATTCTTACTATAATTGGATAAGCTTATTTTAACTTTGATTACAATTTAATTGCTATTAAATGCGCACCTATCAAACACGTCAATTGCTCCCATCTGTTAACGTTTCCCGAAAGCCTCTAACAAGTAGAGGTATATAATAAGATATTACGACTTCACGCTTGTCACATGCAAGAGAAGATCAAAGCAGAATATATAGTACGATTGCTTAGTTTTTTACTCGCCACGACCAACCAAAGCGTTAAGTATGCGCGCCGTCGTTTGCATGCAGACGTCACGCTGCACTATCACTGCGTGCAGATGTCGGCAAACTGCAGGATCTGTCCTTGCTTGGCTGACATAAACTCCTCAAATGTCGTCAAACATCTTCGACGATTTGCTCCGTCTCCACGAGCCGTAGTGCTTCCGTTGAGCCGGATCAAGAACTCGCTTTATTGCTCGTAAAAGCAAGCGGCACCTACAAGAAAGTTGTGAAGACAGTGATTGGCGATGCCTTCCGTTTCTATCGACGTCATAGCGTCCACAACATCAACTAGGCTGATCATGTGTGCACCACACATCCGGTGATCGTCCTAGCGGCGCACCTCTGCCAGAAGTACAACATTGACGATGAGCCGGAACTGCTGAGGGACATACTTATGTCGGTGTTCCTCTGCGACGGAGGCTTCGATCGCTTCGTTACCTTCCTCAACCCGCTCATATTCCCGTTTGAGGTCGACCCGATCATATATCCCTTCCAGAACGTGCACACGACCTGGTCGATCAGTCAACGCCACCTGGAGGTGTTGGAGTATTTCTTGTCGCAAGCAACTCGCATTACAGTGCCGGTTGAGCTGAGCGAGTTTCGCGTCACCGACTGCCAACAACCATTATACACAAGTTACTACTCCAAGGTGCTATTTGTTGAGATGCCGATATTCTTGAGCAAGGGTAGTACCCCACCACTCCCAGCCTGTCACGCCATCAATGCCCCCGCCGTGTTGCTGCTTCTCAGATACGGTGAGGACCCAAAGCGAGCTGGGCATGCTCATGAAATCATTGGCCTCTACTTCCAAATTAGTTTTTTTCTTCATTTTGTTGCAGTTTAAGTGTACCTCTTTTTGTTGACATTACAACGTTCGATTGGAGTAGGAATGGCGACATTGAAATGCTCAGCTGCGCATGAAAACATCGCTGCACGGCTGTGGTTTTAGTAACTATTACATGTTTTCGACTCGACTCCGAGGGTAGGCTTGTATGTCTGACGTCCCTATTTAGGTACATATATGTACGTACGTGCGTGTGTGCGTGCGTGCGCGCGCGGGCGAAGGTGGTTGTGTGCGGTCATTTCTGCACGATGAGCTACTGCCACAAACGTTGTCAAACATACACCATACAAAGGAGAATGCTCCATATACATTGGCTGGAGTTTTAAACGTTTATTAAAGTTGCTCTTGAACAAAGTATAGTCATACGTAAGGTGTTCGAGAAACATTGGTCTAAACGTAGTGAGACGCTGCATGGTTAGGTAGTATCAATTCCGTGTATTGGTTTGACTCTAGGTCAAAAGAAATCTAACTTATAGATAAATCGCGTCAAGCTAACGATAAAAATGACGCAAACGACAAACCTTCTGACGCTTGTAAGTTGTTAAATTGTAGATCGAATCAATTTTCAGTCCAAAATTCGTAGTATATGTACGACCGCTATATTCATCAAGTGTTGCAATATCAGTACATCTAACAGGGTACATTGTGTATAATAATTATAATGAACCCTTAATATAAGGTCTACATATATAAATACATGAATCTAGCTAATAAGCTTAATTGAGGAAAAATTGAAGTATTTTCTCCCAAATAACGCGATTATAATCTGAATTATTATATAAATATCATTCTGCCATGAGCAGTGTCCGTATACGTAACATAACACAAATTCATTTGATCATTGCGCATAATAATTATAATGAACCCTTCCGTATAAGGCCAACACATGAACATACGTGAATCTCTAGAGACCGAGAAGGTAAGTTCTTATATATCGCAATACCCAGTCCTTTGGACTGCTCAAAGTGCTTTATCCTTTACTCCCTGACAGTCTTGTTTAATCGAACACAATCGAGTCTTCTCTGGGAAGCATTCAGCCAATCTGCAGTTAATGCGCGAAGAGTATAAGTACACAAATATCCAATACTGTCTATACCCAGCTAGTCAGTCGTACAGCTGAGTGAACTGGAGCAACGTCGAGTGAACTAGCTTGCCCAATTTTAGAAACGGCAACACAGGATTCGAACCCGGGTTCTCTCGATAGAGAGTCTGATGCTCTGGTCACTGCGCCACAGCACCCCTGTACTGACCGATGTTTGTCCGACACAGCACAACGAACTAACGTGTATTGGTGACAGGATCATAGTAATAACAACTAGAGTGATGCTCCCAGACGGGCAATACGCTGGAGCAAGACTTCTCAAGCATTAATTAAATAAAATGTTCAGACGCTTAATGCGGAAATGCATCCTACCAACAGGGTGCCACCATCTCCATTGATCACCAAATTTCCATAATTCTAAAAACATGTCATATCACAACGTGTGATTCTTCTTCCATTTATGATCATCGGTCGAGCAGTTGTCCATTATTGTCATATTTTTTATAGAAATGAGACCACCTCTAAGTGAGTCTACGACAGGTTTTCTTCCATTTCCCTGCGTGGGATCTTTCACTTCCCGTGGCATAGATACCATATAGACCAACAGCTTATGGTGTCTCTTCCGAAAGGCACAATCAACGTAGGGCGAACGACATTGCGCAAGTTTCGACACAGCATCCGAACCAGTACCGAAACACAGCCCGGCTGCACTAGATCGGGGGTTTGAAATCCGGTTCCTCCAAACGACAGTCCAGCACTCTAAATACTTGACCAATGTGCCCAAAGTATAATTATTATATTGTTACGTGCTGTGTCGGCATTCGACGGCCTGGACTTGCAAGAAGCAATAATGAATGTATTCTATTATGCTAAGTGGTGGTCATAAATCGGTCTACAACGACAGGAAGTCGTCGCTCGAGATGAGGTGAATCGGGCACAACCATCCGGAACTGAAACTAACAAACTGTCCAAAACATTTCGTACACAATGCAGCTTTTGTTATCGTTTCGCTGTGGCTGTCAACTAAAGATTATTCATTTGATTCTGAACACTAAAATGCTATTGACAATACGGGTTTAATACACAAGGATATCGAGAAAGTAAAGAAGGCGTAGCAACGATCTAGATGCGTGTGTTCTTCTTCTGTATCTTCTTCTGTATAGTCCTTATGACTCTTCAATGTGCCTTACACTTCACTGTTGGCAGATATATCTATTCGAACACTATCATCAAAGCTCTGAGAAGCATTCGGTCACGCTGCAATCAATGCGCAAAGGAGTACTCGTACACAAATATCCACCGCTTTTTATAGCTAGTTACACATTCGTATAGCTGAGTTAATTGGAGGAACGCGGAGTGAATGAACCTGCGAGAGATTTGAGACGGCAGCGAAAGAAACGATCTAGAGACAGAATATCTTGAGTATGAAACTCTAAACACTACGCCACCGCGCTCTACATCAACAGTTTGCGGTCGAAGTGTATAAAAGGAAAGGTTAAACTGGACGAGGTAGATACTACAGCCACAGAGGCGCGAGACCGGGCAGAACGAGACGAAGAAAGGGAAACACCTGACGACATGCGTAAGTAGATGGTAATTAGGAGTAGATATAACGGCACACTATCATAACATAATAACATAACGTTTATTTGACTCCATATAGGTACACAATTAATTGGTTTTTGAACATCACTTATGCTGTAATAAGCAACAAATATAAACATTATGCAGACATACATAAACGTATATCATTACATGTTCAACATATTATTCGGAAAATACATTTAGAGCACTTATTTGAAATTTTCTCAGTGTGTTTTTTCCAATTTAGGTTAGTGTCTAAAGTCAATCCTAGAAAGTTAAATTCATCTATTCTTTCAATATTTATATTATCATGTATCATGTAATTTGATTTGCTTTTATTTAAAGATAATTTATTTATGTTTAGTCATTCATTAACTTTAAAAAGTTCTTCATTTATTAAGAATTCTGTACTTTTGTTGCGTGTGTTGTTGTTGTTGTTAAGACATTTTAAAGAGCTAGATAATGTGGTGTCATCAGCGTACATGACGAAATTAAATAATTGACTAGCTTGTGAGAAATCATTTATGTAAATGATAAATAATAGTGGTCCAAGGGTTGAACCTTGTGGGACGCCGATTGTTATAGGTAAGATGTCTGAATTTATTTGTTCAAATTCAGTGTATTGTTTCCTGTTTTGTAAGTAACTTCTGAATAACTGCAAAGTTGAACCATTTAGGCCATAGTAAGTTAATTTGTTAAGTAAAATGTTATGGTCAATAGTATCAAACGCCTTAGAAAGGTCGATAAATACATTAATTGGTTCATCATTATTATCCATTTGAGTTATAATTCTATCAAATATCTTATCAATATGTCTTTCGAGTCGGCCACTGTTCCGCTGTTGAAAAAACCGACTTTGGATCGAAACACGCTGAAAAATTACCGTCCAGTTTCAAGTTTGCCATTTGTGTCTAAAGTCTTGGAAAAGGTAGCAGCCAAACGACTTATTCAACATCTAAGTGACAATGGTCTTCACGAGCAGCTACAATCGGCATACAAACCCCGACACAGCACTGAAACTGCTTTAATGAGAGTGCAGTACGATATCACTAGTTACATGGCAGACTCCAGGGGTGTCCTTCTGGTTCTCCTGGATTTATCTTCTGCGTTCGATACGATCGATGCTGCTATCCTACTAAAGACTATGCATAGCCATCTGGGAATATCTGACGCGGCACTTGCATGGTTCGGTTCGTACATGTCGGATCGTTCCCAGCGTCTACGGATTGGGGTGGATGCATCTGAAGAACGTCCTGTGAGATACGGTGTTCCACAGGGCTCGGTTTTGGGTCCGTTGTTGTTCACTGTGTACACAGCACCAATGGAGGACATACTAACGAGACACTCTGTGGAATATCATACATTTGCTGATGATCTTCAGATACACACATCCTACTGTCCTCACATATCTGGTGACTTGGAGTGCGCTGTTCAGAGACTTAGTGACTGCATCAGTGAGGTCAAATGTTGGATGGTTAAGCATAAACTCAAGCTAAACGACAATAAAACTGAATTTATGGTGGCCCTCAGTCCCTATCATTTAAAGAAATTTGGACTTCCAGAGTACCTCGTTGTTGGTGGAGTTAACATAAAACCTGTTGTCTCTGTCAGGAATTTGGGAGCTCACTTTGACACTCACATGAGCATGAAGCAGCATGTTGATGCTGTTTGCAAGAAGTGTAACTACCATCTGAGACGTATTAGCTCCATCAGGGCCTATATCACGAAACCTGTCTGCCATTCATTGGTCATTGCGCTGGTTGTTTCAAGCTTAGATTACTGTAACGCTCTGCTGTTGGACCTACCCGAATTTCACTTAGCACGTCTCCAGAAGATACACAATAGGGCAGCCCGCCTAGTTGTCCTCACATCTATATCTTCACACATCACACCAGTACTGGCGCTTTTGCACTGGTTGCCAGTCAGACAACGCATTGTGTTTAAAGTACTTGTGTATATTTACAAGGTGCTCCATGGTTTGGCGCCGATGTACCTTGCACATCTACTACATCCACGAACTCGCAACCCTCGTCTTCGGCAGCTTCATGACCATCTTCAGCTTGCAGTTCCACGAGCATCAAAATCCATCGGCAAGCGAGCGTTTGGCATAACTGGTCCGGCCAAATGGAACGAACTGCCACTGACTCTACGAGATGTTCCGTCTGTGTTTTTATTTAAACGTCACCTGAAGACATATTTATTTAAACAAACTTATGGTGGACAGTAGCAAGATTTATTTACAGGACGTTTTAGTGACTCTTGTTAATTTATTGATCTATTTTTTATTGTGTAAATTTATTAATTTATAACTAATTTATATATTATTTTAATTGTTTTTATAATGTTTCTATATTGTGAGCGCATTGATTAACCATTAGTTAGAGATCGCGCGGTAAAAGAACCTTTATTATTATTATCTATTAGCTCAAGCGCAACAAATTCTGTTGAATATTTTGCTCTAAAACCATACTGATTATCAAATAAAAGCTTCATATCATTGAAATATGAATATAATTGAATACAAATTAATTTCTCTAACACTTTAGAAATTGTGGGAAGAAGGGAAATTGGTCTGTAATTTCAAATAAAGATGGATCGTCTTTCTTAAATATAGGAATAACTTTTGCAATTTTTAGTTTGTCTGGGAATATCCCGGATTTTTAAACTTGGTTTATTAACAGCTTTAATGATTTTATAATTGCAGGCTCAATTATCTTGAGCAATTTTGATGAAATGCCATCAAATCCAGAGCTGTTTTTTGTGGGAAGATTATTAATAGTTTTCCTAATAGTCTCTTCATCAACACTCTGAAACGTAAATACAGAATGAACGTTTTTGTTTAAATAATAACTATAGTTTTTGTTACCTTTATATTTAATACCTTGTGCGATGGTCTGACCTATATTTGTAAAATAATTATTAAATTTGTTTGCAATATCCTCTTTATCAGTTATTTTTGTACCATTTTCTATTAAAAACAAATAATGGTAATCTACGGTTTGTACGATTTTTTGAAAGAAATTCATTAATAACTTTCCAGGTATTTTTTATATCATATTTAAATCGATTAAATCTTTGTTCAAAATACACTTGTTTGGCTGCACGAATATTTTTCTTTAATATCGTATTATAAGTTTTTAGATTAATATTAATAGCTTCATAGCTTGTCGAATTTGGTTGTGTCAATGTTAATTGTTTATAGAGTTTGTCTCGATATTGAATAGATTTTAGCAATCATTGTGTAATCCACGTTGATCTTTTATGTTTATATTTATTAAATTTCACCAGCTTAGTTTGCATATGCTTATTTTTTGCCCGTATAATGTTTCGTAGATTATATCATAATTTAAATTTGTGTCTGCATTTATATTTTTATTTAACTTATTGTATATCTCATTTGATTTTTTTTTTAGTCTCTAATGAGACGTTGATGAATATAAAATACGGCTGATGATCAGAAAATGTTTTGATTAAAATCCCTGCAGTACTCTCCAATATAGATTTATTAAGTTTACAAAAGAAATTATCTATTAAAGTACCGTTTGTTCTAGTAAATCTAGTAGGAAGAGTAATTTGCGGGTAAAGGCTGTGTGATATTATGGTGTCAAAAAAGTTACTATATACATCATTTTCATTTAATTTAAGCAAATTTATATTAAAATCTCCTGTGATAATGAGATTGTTATTACAGTTGTTTTCCATTGATGATATTATAGAAGTAAATTCATTTATAAAAGCATTTAAGTTATCATTAGAAGTTCGTGGAGGTCTGTATATGGTTCCAATTGTTATGCTCTTAGATAGATTACCACCATTTATTTGGACTATCATCCCTTCCCACTGTTCGTACACGTTTACATTTAATATAACCTCTGATCTATATTTGTTGTCAACATATATTATTAGCCCTCCTTTGGTACTGCACGTCTTACCTTGAGCTAAACAGTCATAACCATGTAAGTAAAATTGTGATAGGTCATCGTTTTCTGATTTCCAAGTTTCTTGTAAGCAGATGACATTAAATTTAAAATTGTTACTACTTAGCTCTTCTACAAAAGCTTCCAGTTCGTTAAATTTAGAATTTATTGATTGAATGTTGGTGCTTAAGATACTAAAACGCGTAGTGTTTATATGTGTAAGTTTGCTAAACTTATCAAAGTCATAATATGATGACCGACGTATTAGTTGAGGTTCATAATTTTCAACATCATTTGTGTCTAAGATGTTAACTAAGTCATTGTTATTAATACCTCCTAAAAAGGAGAGGAGGTATTAATCGTCACATTTACTATTGCGATGCATTAGTAATTCGATGTATTGTTACACATTTAATCATCGTACACTTGGTTGTGCACTTTTGTGACGATGCAGTCTAACACCGGTGTAATACATGGGCTAGAACAACGATTCTTACACCTTGGGTCTCGACCCAAAATTGGATCGCCAAGCCATTTTGAATGGCTATTAAGAGTCTCGAGTGACTGTCCGAATTTATATCTTCGTTATCAATTTTCCAGTACCTGAAGCATGCGAGACGAAACATGTATTACTAGCTTATGCCAACTATTGCATGCGTTTAGAACGCTGGGTGATATAGTGTAACATGGCATTTCAAACTCAGGCGTCTAAAAAGTGTTCGTCTCACGTGGATCTGATGAGCCACAAGTAATTCAGTTTGGTGTCGCCGACAATGACTGAAGCACGCAATGAGCGAACATTTATGACATTTTAGAGTCACTCCAACACAAAAGCCTTCAAAGAAGGCCTACGTGTTCAGGGGCATACCGAGGATTGACAGCTTGGAGGTTTCTAAACAGGTTTCAAATTCATTTTGGGGACTACTGGAGCTTCAGCACTACTGAAAAATGTCCGCCGCCGCTCCGTTACATATCTTCACATCTTCCTTCACCTTGTGGCTCTCTCGGTTGGCTCGACTGTGACCTGTTGACATTTTTTCGCCGTTGTAACTTCAACTTCTCCGCTGTCTCGGCTGTGAACTCATGACATCCGAAAACGGAGGGGGGGGGGGTGCAGTGCTGTTATAAACCAAGTTATAATTCTAACCCTCGATAGCTGTTCCCGCGCCTATGGGTATTATCGTCATGGAAACTATCCGGGGTGGGTAATGTACTATGTAATATGGCTGGTGGTGTGATCCCACGAAAACAAAATGTTCAGTTGAACAAGTGTGTTATTTCTGTGTTGTTTTTAGTCATCTCGAGAGTTCTCGATAGTGTATTTCAGGGTCCTTTGTTCACAGCCATCTATTGACCTGTGGATTGGCCTCAATGTAATGTATAGACCACGTCCAGACATCATTGAACTCTTGTTGTGGTTATTGATTGGGACCTCAGTGCACAACGATACATTGACACCCTCCATGTGCACCACCTGACATGTCAGGGTCAGATACAATTCATCCATCCCTTCCTCCAGTCTCTCTTCCTCTACACCCCTCCTCCCAACCCTGTCACGCGTCATCCTCCACAATCTATATCTCCTCCATGTCTCTCCTGACTATGACGCCCTGTCTATTGCGCCCTGCTCCGCAATCTCTGTGATCTCCATGTCTTTCCTGACTGTGACGCCTTGACTATTGCGTCCTCTTCCACAATCTCTGTCACCTCCATGTCTCTCCTGACCATGACGCCCTGTCTATTGCGTCATCCTTCACTACATATGTCACCTCCTTGTCTCTCCTGACTATGACACCCTGTCTATTGCGTCATCCTTCACTACATATGTCACCTCCTTGTCTTTCCTGACCACGACGCCCTGTCTACTGCGTCATCCTTCACTACATATGTCACCTCCTTGTCTCTCCTGACCATGACGCCCTGTCTATTGCGTCATCCTTCACTACATATGTCACTTCCTTGTCTCTCCTGACCATGACGCCCTGTCTATTGCGTCATCCTTCACTACATGTCACCTCCTTGTCTCTCCTCACCATGACGCCCTGTCTATCGCGTCATCCTTCACTACATATGTCACCTCCTTGTCTCTCCTCACCACGGAAACACCTTACATAAGAATGAGTTGTATAAGGAAAAAGAGCTAATAATACCGCTGTACAAAACAATAGTTAGGCCTCATTTAGAATATTGTATTCAAGCGTGGAGGCCATATCGCAGGAAGGACATAGATATGCTATAGAAAGAGTGCAGAGGAGAGCAACTAAAATTATACCAAAACTGAGGGATCTTAGTTACGAAATACGCCTAAAAAATGCGGCTTAACAACACTAGAGACCAGGAGCTTGAGAGGAGATCAGATAGAAGTGTTTAACATAACGAATGGTTATGAAAATATAGATAGAAATATTTTTTCTCAGTTAAGAAAGATAGAAGGACTAGAGGACATGAAGTTACATTAGCAAAGGAGCAGTGTATATTAGATATAAGAAAGTTCTAATTTTCACAAAGGACTGTAAATGAATGGAACAGATTATCTGCTGATTGTGTGGGTGCTAGTAGCGTGAATATATTTAAAAATAAAGTCGACACATACCTCAGAAGGGCGGGATGCACATAGATAAAAGGGTCGGACTCTCGATAAGTCAAAGGGCTTCCTTGTCCACCTGCCACCTAGAGTTAATTCTCTGAGTGGCAATCTTGTTATATCTTGTTAAATAAGAAAACTGAAAATGCAATGCTGCCATCTGGCGAATTGTGTGCTTACTATGTATTTGTGCCAGCGACTGGCGCAATGTCGAGTCCTTGTCATAATAATAATAAACAATAAAATACGAAATTTATATAGCGCCATAATCACATAGTGCTCTATGGCGCTTTACAATACACTAATAATTCCACTAAACATGTTAATCATAAAATAATATGTTAAGTAATTTAAGAACAGATTACTTAAAAATCGTATATCGAATTAAATAGTTAAGTTATTTAAATATACGGGTGTTATACCTAAAATGTATATAAGGAATAAAATAATGTAATAATAATATTTATTTATTACACTAACAGTCATACAGTTATAAGGATCAAGTGGGATTTAAATAGTAAGATGATATATTATGAGCATGGAATTAAATAAAATAGACTAATAATAATAATAAATATATTAGGTGAGATTGATTAAAACCGTAAGACATGTATTGTTCAGGCATTAATCATATTCCTGCCAGAAAAGGAAGGTTTTTTAGCTGCCACTGAAAGTTGATGCAGCTGTTAGAGTTTCTGATGGTAGCAGGCAAACTGTTCCACAAAGTCGACGCTGCTTTGGAGAATGTCCGATCTCCGTATCACCGTATGTGACTGTTCGAGTTCGTAGCACAGTCACGAAGATTGTAGATTCAGATCGTAGAGAACGTATTGGTCTGTTCAGTGTAAATGGACAGCAGTTCGCTCAAGTGTAGTGGTGCTTGATGGTGTACAGCACGGTAGATATGTGACATGATCTTATTTTGTATTCGACGATGGACTGGACCCCAGTGGAGCTTCTTTAGAACGGGAGTGATATGTGATTATACGCGCGCATGCATTCTGCAGACGCTGCATTTTCGCAAGTTGATTCACGGGCAAGCCACGCAGTAAGGAATTAAAGTAATCAAGTCTTGATATTATGAAAGCAGGAACGAGTGTCTTCGCTGCGTCATATGGGTGAGGTATCGACGGATTCTCCCGATGTTTCTGAGGTGGTAATATCCAGTTCGGCATAAGGAATTTTTACGTGTTGGGTCTTACTTATAGGTGTTGATCGTATATAACCCCAATATCACGGACGGAAGATGAGTGTAGTTATTGTTTACCGACCGTAACAGCGATGTTTGGTAAACGCTTTAAATCCGCAGTGTTCACTGAACTATTTTTATTTTGTTCTTGAGTAAAATTACAAATAACTCACCTTAAAATTACTTAAGCAAAAGTAAAAGTACATTAAAAAAAACGACTTGAGTAAAAAGTAAAAGTAACTTTCAAAGGTACTTGAAGTAATAGTAAAAGTAAAAGTACAATTTAACGTTTTAATTTCAACATTACAGCAGGCACACAAAATGCGAGACGAAAATAACTACTTCACTCTACATGAATCTTAACCCAATAACAGTCCCTAAAATAAAATAACTATTGCATACTCTACTAAAATCACAACCACACGCGATCACGCTGTTGGTTGTAGCTCTCAGTTGGTGACGATGGGGACTGATCACTCATGGCCCTTTTTTTCTGGAAACGCCTTTTGTCAATAATCCGTCAAAAAACATGTTCATATTCGATTTCTAGATACTCTTTCCCTTGGCTGCCCGACTAAAAGATCTTTACAAACTGTCCGCGTGAGGTCAGTACTTTAGTGGCTTTGCCGCTGACGCGATAATACAGACACCGTGAGGTGGCGCCACCGTTTGTTGAGTAAATTCGACATGCGAGGTATTGGTCGCAAATAACACTGGATATCTGGAATAGTGTTTATTGACATTGGAAATCTGTATGCCTGTCAAGTAAGTAATACAATATACACCAACCTGTTTAGAAACTACACATGAAATGTATCTTATTAACTTAGTATTTGAAACAAAGTCGCACAACATGTTTGTGAGGAGTTGACAAGGTGTCCGTCGATCTCGGCCCATGTTGATCTCGGCCCATGTCGATCTCGGCCCACATATTCCTACTTTCTTGAACAATGTATGTCATCCATCTCGGACTGGGACAGTGTGACTGTTGCATGGCTAAAGGGATTCAATGGTGCTTTGAAGTTGTTGTCACACCAGTTACTCTTTTCACAGGTGTGAAACACAATTAACACCAAGCAGCAATAGAGCAGTATTCAATTACACATAATCCACAAAATTAAAATTGTCCGCTACTTTCTTTCCGGTTGTTTTGTGTCCATTAATTTCTATCCTACAACCATATATTATATGTGGCATCTATATTATACAATAAATAGTTGCGATGATAAATGTCATAGACATAGTAATAGCAATAGCTTCAAATGTAGTAGTAATAGGAAGGAAGCAGTAATATAGTAAACTGAAGGAAACAGTAATAGTAATAGAGTACATTGAAATGTAATTGTAATGCGCCACTGCATTGAATACTATGCATCACATATAAGTGAACTGGTCAGTAAGCTGCAACAATTAATAACGATGCTCCTGACAGGATATCTGGCCATATTCTTCCAACTGCTCTGGAACTACAACAGTAAATACAAAATGAAATAAAAGTAAGTATTTATATTCCAAGATTCCACCATTAACATAGATAATAGTTGAAATATGTAGAGGTGCTCAGATTTAAATGTTTTAACTTGGATGTAGATTTACTGCATATGGTCATGGTCAATATCAGCTTCACAATAAATGGTCATCTGATAGATTTTAATATTTCAGGGTCAACAGGAATAGTTATGTAAATGGTCACTGTCTCGCTGATTAAACCACAAACATTATGTTTTACTGCATTCCAGATATCATAAAAAAAAGTAATAAAATATCTGACGCACCATAGTGGCAGGGTAGACAGGAAATATATGTCAGATATCAAAAATATAATATTAGTTATTAAAATTATTTGAATGCAATCAGCTGCTTAAAAACATTTTCCGAACTAACTAATATGAGCTCTTTAGCAAGTATTTCAGCTTATAACCACAACTTAAACTATATATTACAAACAGTACCAGAATTTACAAAATGTCTACCCTCTGTGATCGCCAGATTAACATCAATTTTAAATTTCAAATTTTCCCGCCATTTTGTAAGGTATGCCTGTGATATATTATATCATGTCTACGTCAAATTTTATGACAGATTTGGCTGATTTTTTATTCTGTAGTGATTTATTACTAGTATATTTACTATAGATATATATATATGTAATTGTTTTTTGTCGCAATGCGTAGCCAATTATAGCATCGCCTGTACATCGTTGGTATGTGGTGCCTTCTATGCTGGTTCCACATCGTATGAGGCACCACTTCTCGCATGATTCGCACTGCACGGCTTTATAATTTGTTTGTACTCTTCTGTGGCACTCTACGCAAGGGTGTAACTGCGGCATTGCTAATGAGTTGTGAATAGCCTTTCTACTACAGTAACGCACTATTTATAGAGACATAATACCCGCCCCATGCCATGATTAGCTGCCATAATCATATCTACTCAAACATTCACACCCCGTTCAATTCCCTGATTGGCTATCATGAACACCTAGAAAAGTTTAAGCTCACATCTGGAAATTCCAGTGTCAGTATTGGCTCATTCTGTAAACGCTGGTCACATTCCAAGAAAATGCAGTTAGGTCACCAAATCGATCCATATACAAAAAAAACAATGTATCAAACACCATATCGACTTCTCTGGGAAGCACAAAATAGTCTAAACTGATTTGATGTGCGATTGCGGTACGTGTTCCGATACCGACTGTGTCGGTATGGGAGCGCGTATGACCACTATTGGTCATAAAAACATATGATACAGGAGATATTGGTCATAGAACATATGATACAGGGGATTACAGGAGATATTGGTCATAGAACGTGTGATACAGGAAATATTGGTCATAGAACGTGTGATACAGGAGATACAAATCTAACAGCAATAGTATGAGTATTTTCGCGATTTGTTTTATCAAATTGCATAATTTCTCAATATTCCGGCAGGCAGCTACCATACAAGTGATGATTTGTACTAGAAGGCATCACTAGAACGATGTTGTTTATTTCTGTTTCTTGCTTGTGCCTTTAGTAGTCATACGTGATTTTTCATTCTCTATTATTAAAGCAATTCTTTCTAAGCTAATAAACATTCAAGATGAACAGTATCAAAACGTGATAATTTCCCATAAATACGTTTTGAGCTTTGTTCCGATGCACTTTGTACAATGGACCGGTGTGAATGAGACACACAGCTTCAACTTCACAACTGCGGTCGCAACGATTCACGATTCAACTACAGTAGACATCAAAGATCAAATGCATTGGGGTTCTTTGATACGTTAAACAATAATGATCAGTTATCGTGTTTTTTGTATTTTGTGTGCCTGAGTATACACTGTATTTTACTTTATTTTTACAATCATTATTATTTTTATTATTATTATTATTTATTAAGGTGAAGTAAACAACAGTGTATAGTTTAAACTTTACGTAACACAAACTGCATTACATTTACTGGAAATTCGTATTTACTAAACATCACCTATAGTCATATATGAAATAGTCTTTTTGTATTACATGAAACTTGTTTAAAGTGGAACCAGTCTCCGAGTGTCAAATATTTCACTTTTATATACATTGATGTACAAAAGTGCAGGTTTTCATTACAGCGTCTGTGCAGTAAACAAGCAGGTACCTATAACGGCTTTGCCGTTATACAAAAAAAGACATGCTCAGTGAAATAATGCTTGAATAGCATACCGATTACTACGGCCTCCACATTTTTTATCAGACACAAATAAAAATATGAAATGATCTGCTCATTCATTGAAACAACGCAAGAGCACCAAGCCGATTACTAATGCCTCAGCCGACTACTTATGTTGTTACCACAAACAAATCAAAGACAAACAACATTATACATCTGCTCAATGTAACAATGCTACACAGCTGGCCGATTAATATGGCCTCCACAATTTCTTTAGAGACACCAATCAAAGACAAATAACATGAAAGGATCTGCTCAATGAAACAATGCAAGAGCACCAAGCTGATTACTAAAGCCTCAGCTGACTATGTAAGTAGTTACCACACACTAATCAAAGACAAACAACAGCCACATCTGCTCACTGAAACAATGTTAGAGCAGCTAGCTGATTACTATGGCCTCCACACTATGATATACACCAATCAAAGACAAATAACATGAAATAATCTGTTCAATGAAACAATGCAAGAGCACCAAGCCGATTACTTTTTCGACTCCACACGTTCTCACCACATACAAATCAAAGACAAACAACACAAACTTAAAGCTCAGTGAAATTTAGATTTGTTCATATGTTAGACTGGTTTTTAATCATATCCAATTTTAACTTCCAGTTAAGTTTCACTTCCAATTAATTTAGTAGAAGCTGTGCGAATAATCTCATTGAAATAGGTGGGCCGATATGTTTATTCTCTATACGCACACACATATATATTTATACATATCCCCCAACACAACTACCTATTTTACAACTATAATCAGGTGGGCCGAGTTCGACGTGGGCCGAAATCAACATGGGCCGAGATCGACGAGGGCCGAGATCGACGTGAGTCGACCGTTCGCTACCCCTCCCCCCCGGCGACCAATATCTGACACAGTTCTGAATTACTGACAGGAAGCCTATATTCCTGAAAATCACTGTAAATGGGAAGATGGATTACTGACAGGAAGTTTTTGGAGTAGGCAGGTCTGCTGATGTATTCGTTCACCTCTACAATCAGCAATCTGCTGATATTATAAGTTTGCAATTTATATTTTCTGATCGTAGACTACTTGTTGTTGAGCGAGTTAGCACATGTCCACATAACAGGCTCAGCATCCCCTTTGGGCTTTTTAGCCAGGCTGTTGGCACAGAATTATACTAGTGTAGGAGGTAGTCTGACTTGAACCACCTTACTTCTACAGAGGAAGACTGTCAGTTCTTGTTCTTAGCAGTTAGCACTGTCAGCCACTGTCAAGTGGCATGGTCTCCAGACTACATCAGAGGCATTTCCTGTCTAACTGGTGGGTTAACTGCTAATTGGCTCTTTATGGTCATCCTGGTGGCTTAATTAAACAAACATGTTTATGGCCTGAACTGATAACCTACAATTATTGTTTGCTTAACAGGGTGTTTCTGACTGGGAAAAGATGCTGCCTGTTGCCATATTTGGGTATCATAAGTCATGGTTATCAGAGAATGAGGATGTACTATGTGTATGGGATGGTAAGGTGGTATTCTATCAGACAAAGTAACAAAGTATTAAAAAAAAGTTGAACATTTAAATATTTCAGGAAAGTTTCATTTTATAACCACATATATTTATTTTCCCCAGTACACATTAAGAAAGTACTCAGATGTACTTGTAATGTACTCATAAAACCTGAACAACAACAACATTTTACATGGTCATTGCCTGATGTCTTCCCATTCTTCATATCTCTTAGCACAGATTCCACCTCCCATGATCTTATCTCTGCTACCTTTTTCAGGTCAGTGTGAATTATGGTTCTCTGTTCACTGTCGTATAGCTCTGTGTAGAATTCCTCTATTTGTTCTATGATCATATCTTGGTCTTGTATTTCTCTACCCTGCTCGTCTAGAAGTGTAATCAGTCTGTCTCGGCCTAGTGCCTGTGTTCTTCTTGCTGTCTTTTTCTGTAGAATACCCTGGATTTGAAGCCATGCACAGTCAAACCTCTCTTTGTGGTCAACTCAGTATGTTATGATGTGGAATTAGCAAAGGTGTTGCTCACTTCAGTCAATTGACTTCTCAACTTTCAAGTGTCAATATCATTATGTATGACTAGAATCAACCAAAATAAAAAATGTGCAATTGCATATTTGTGTTTCAGCTTCAACTCATGCATGCCTTAGCTCCTGTTGGAACTATGCATACATTTAAATTCACAAACATGTTTCCCGGCATAACTATGTGTAATTTGTTGACTCTGTGAAACTTCTGCACCCTTTCCCTTGAACATCTACCAAGTGGATTACATTTCCTACATGAACACATGTTTGGGATGAAAACGGTTGTCAAAGTAGTCTTCATTTGCAATGTAGTAAATGTACCATAATATCTCTGGGTTAAAAAAACTCGGGCAATAACAAGATAAAAATAAGTACGTTATTAGTCCTTTGGGCCGAAAGTCCAACGGACTATTGCCATCACTCTGTGTCCGCTGTTAGCTGCTGTATCTCAGAAACTGTTCAGCAACTTGTTCTCTAATTTTGCATAGACCTACCTTAGGGCACTGCCACTAGAGAAATCTGTATTTGATTGAATCATTCTAAGGGCTCCCTAGGACATCCAAGGACACGAAAACTGGTAAAACAAATTACATTTTGCATATTTTTCAAAAACTGTTCAGCAACTTTTTCTCTAATTTTGCATATATATTTCATGTGGTAGTGTCACTGTACACAAGAAATCTGTATTAGACCCCCCAAAAAAAGACCACAAAACTGGTACATTTTCAAATTTTGCCTATTTTTTCAAAAACTCTTCTATAACTTTTTCTCTAATTTTGCATATATACATTCCAGGTGGTAGTGTCACTATACACAAGAAATCTGTATTTACCAACCATAAAACTCAGTGCAGAATGCATGGATCAAATCATCTACACTGAGTTTTATGGTTGGTAGTGTTGATCGATCAGTAGTTATCCATTTAAAAAATTCAATTTCCTTGATTACCTGGCTGTCAAATGTAATCCGTAGTCATTCATTCAAATTACCTGAGTCACAAGACATTTTTGTAGAAAGCATTCGTGACTTGGTGGATTACATCGTAGTTGTGAAAGACAATAGTTGTAGTGAACAAAATCTGACCTTAGGTCAGCACTCCAGTTCCTTCACAGTATTGCATAACCACTGGATAGCCATCAATGGCCTTACAGGGCAACCCTATAACACCAGTCAGCCAACCATAGCTTTACATTGTAACCCTAAATGCAGTCTTTCACAGATGCTACCAACCTATGTTAAGTTCTTAAAATCACAATCTTGACAGAGACGTCATGGTTTCTTATTGATCAAATAGACGACACCCAACAAAAGTTTAGCAGTGTATGCCCAGCATTAGGTTTACAAATGTTACTCTTTATTTTACAAATATGCCGCTAATGTGAGAGCCACCCACTGATAAAGTTAATGTGAAGCATTTGGATGTGGAATGTTGTTAATTACAATTGAAATATAATAAAACCAAACCTTTTGAATATATCTTAATTATAAATTCAGACCCTCGTCATTTGCTATTCTTTAGTTTTAACTTTAAAGCCCACTTGCATATTACTAATTAGTATTCTGACCAAATGATTTCAGGGATTGGTCAAGAAGGTGAAGTTCTTTTTGGACTCTACCCGATTCTGCTGGCTCTTCAACAAGGGAGGTGCGAATGTCATCAGCTGTTTATGAAGGACAGTCTAAGGGAGTTGGATAAACCCTTAGTAGTTGAACTGTTGTCCCTGGCAACAGAACGGGGTATTCCCGTGCGGAGTTGTGATGTCGGAATGTTGGATTACCTCTCACGGTCACGTCTGCATCAGGTAAGAAATGAATGATTCTAAGTACTGTGCTTGCACACAGTATGTCTGTATATGTGCATGATAATGTGTGTGTGAATTATTTGTGTAAGTTGTGGTTAGCTGGTTGCATGGGGAACCCCCTTAATCTCTGTCAAAATCCCCATCACCCAAAATCCCATCATAAGTAAAAGTGCATCCAAAACTTATGTTATCACTCAAAACACCATCAGTCAAAACCCACGGCAGTTAAAACCCCATAAATCCAAAGTTCAAAACCATTTTGATCAGTCAAAATCCCATCACTCATTATCCCGTTAGTCATAATCTTATCAATCAAAATGAACATCCGTGAAAACCCACAGCAGTGTAAAACACAATTCAAAACACTGTCAGTCAAAACTCCACCAGTTTAATAAGATTTAACAAGATTGCCACCCAGAGAATTAACTCTAGATGGCAGGTGGACAAGGAAGCCACTTCAATAGTATTAGTAGTATCACTAGTATGACACAATATAACATGGCAAACAGTGTCAACAAATTTAACATGAATTACGTTTAATAAAATAAAATAATATTGACCTTCAAATGGGTTGTGAAGTTTGATGATGTCTTTGAAGATCCTGATATCACTGTAGCACAATGCTTGCATTTTCCTTTATAATTCCCGTCTGTATTGGCAGGTACTACACTTACAGACGGTTCAGCCAGACTCAGAGAAGTCTTCATCTGAATGACCCCAGCTCCTGCCACTGACCAGATTTTATAAACAGTCCAGTCAGTTATGATATGTAAAATGTACATGGATTCATTGGCAGACTGGCAGTCTTCATTGTCTTTGTTAGGCTGTAGGAACAGGTCTAACTCAAAAGAAGCCAGTATTACTCCAAAGTGTAGATTCCTTTGAAGTCCAAGTATGGGTAAATGGGGTAATCTGGAAATTCATTTGAAATGTTCATTTGTAATATAAAAGTAATATGTCAATTACTATTACATTGCTTCCTATTATTATTATTACTATTACATAGAATTTTTGCTCAACATATTTCTATTACTATTGCTTCACTATTTGTAATCGTTACTATTACATATTACCATTACCCCAGGCCTGCACTGAAACCTTCGTAGCAGCACTAATGGTTAACCCTAAGTCTTTTTCTTTTACTGTAGTACTTAGCACAGAACCCCCCATTGTATATTGTACATCTTCGTTCCCATGTCCTGTGTGGAGGCACTTACATTTCCCAAACTTGATTTGCCACTTTTCAGACCATTTGATCAACCTGTCAAGATCATCTTGTAAATGCTGTCTATCGCCATCACGTTTAATCCTTCTAAACACTTTTGTATCATTCGCAAATTTCAAAACCTTACTTGTTACATGATCGTTCAAAGTTCAAATCGTTGATATATATTTTAAGAATAATATAGGTCCCTATACTGATCCCTGTGGTACACTACTCAAAACTGATTTCCAGTTTGAAGCCTCCCCATCAACCTATCTGTACCCGCTGTCTTCTATCAATCAGCCATTTTTCTATCCAGTTAATTATACCATTTCCTATGCCATGGGCCTTTAGTTTAAGCAGTGATCTTTGATTTGTCGAAAGCTTTCTGAAAATCTAAGTAGATGATATCTACTGGAGATCCCTCGTCTACCCACTTAGTGAGATCTTTCAAAAACATAACATATTTGTTAAGCATGACCTCACTTTTAGAAACCCATGTTGAAATGGGTTGATGAAGTTATGTTTAACAAGAAAATCCACCATGTGATCTTTAATTAGTCTCTAATACTTTGCAAATCACCTATGTTAAACTCACTGGTCTGTAGTTGTCTGATTTGTTTCTCAAACCTTTTTTAAATAATGGTATAATGTTTGCTTCTTTCCACTGGGTCATTCCATGTCAAATCAATCATTCAAAACATTGCCATACTCCAATTTTGATTAAATTTAGCACAGTTGTTGGCTCACACGAGAATATCAAAGTAAAACAAAATATGAAATGTAGCTCAAGTTATATTGAAGATCTGGGTCACTGAACTTTGACCTGATTCACATACCTACCATTACATTGATGCCAATAACTCTGCTGTTAATAAAGGTAAAAAGCAAGTAATACATCATTGGAAAGACAATAAACAGGAACACAAAGGTATAAAATAAAATTAAAAATGTCATGTAAATAAACATAACATAGTTTTCATCATTTGACCTTTGACCTCAGATACCCGAAAAATGTATCCTCCGATTTTTGTGATTTTTGTACAGTATCCTATACTATTGCAGAAGAGTTCCTGAAAATATTAGAGTGGGCAAATAATAATGTTCAGAGATACATTAAATTGAATACAGCTGGGTGACTTACCTTTGGTTTATACAACAGTGGATGCAACATTGAATTTCATTAGTTCACCTTTTTCAGATCACTTAAGGTGGCTGCATCGGCTATTATATGCTTCTTTTAAATTAATAATTTCTAATACAAGTTTTGAAGATAAGCTAACCATTTTTTCTTAGAGTTTATATACAATACTCCAGACCAAAAATAATAGATTTTTTATGTTGTTTAGATATATTTAAATGTGTTTAAAGATAATTAAAAAATATGTAAAAAATCACATTAAAATGGCATTTTATTTCATTTTGAGAAACTCCGCAAAAGAAACAATTTGTATGGTTGTAAGTACAAACATGTTATTGACATTCCAATGGTTTTTTTGTAAACAAATGCATATTCAGTTTGATACGGCTTCATAAACATTTTGCTACAATGTTGAAAGACAGCAAAAATCCGTACTGCATTTTTGGCACGACCCCTTCACCAAACATAAAACCATCCAGTGCAATTTTGGGTAAACACAAGCTGAGTCTTATGCCAAGTTATGGCTTTGTAAGTATTGTAGTTTTTATAAAAAAGTTACATTAAGTAATACTTCCTGGTTGTTACCAATAATACAACTGTCACCAGATGCTTGTTTTTTTCTTAGAAATGTGACTTTTTACTGGCATGTGGCTTATTTCAACACAATTTGACAGACACTTTTTTACTGAGATTTCCCCCCAAGGTTTTCCCACCAAGTTGTCTCATGATATTGTGTTACGAAGGGCCATGTGTTGAAGTTGTTGCAGTAGACAAGGTTGATTGACACCTGCTGGGGTCAGTCACATGTCATTGCAAATGGCACATGAGATTATCTGGAGAATAAACAAAACTAAGGCCAGTTTTTTGTGATTTGACAGGGTGACATATTTAGGTAGTTATAATACAACAGCATAGTGGCATGAGAATAACCAGACTATTATGATCTGCATTCATGGATTTATGTTTGAACTGGGATGACGCACACTTGATCTGCACTATGGAAACATAGTCAGTTTCCAAGAATCTGAAGGGACTTTCCACAGACACACTAAAAATACTAGCTTTTAAAGGACTGATTGGTGACATATGGTGATGGTGCCTTGGTTTTTATAATAGTACACATGTTCATACTGACACCTACTAATGTTCTATGAAGAAAGAAATAAAGAAATCAACTGACATGATAGCCGGTGCAGCTAATGAGTATATACTCACAGGCTGTAGTCTCTCTCTTAACATATTCAAATTCTTTGCAGGGCCTCATATACTTTTTCTGTGTCCTCTGGATACTGTGTCGTGGTGATGGTTGATGTGGGTGAAGGAAGTTCAGGTCAGCCTCTTCATCAGCTTGGATAATATCCATTACATATGCCACCCACCAGTTTCCATTATAGATGGCCGTCAGATACTCTTTGATATCCACAAGACTGAGACCATCACTCTGGGCTGTCACAATCTCATTTCTTCTTATGGAACATGTGAAATATATTGCTACTTTCAAGAGATTAAGTGACAATTGCTTAAAGAAGTGTAGCTTCTGTGTTCCTTCTATTGTTTTCACTCTGCATAGGGCTTACAAGAAGAGTTGTTTCTTCGTAGTACTCTTCTGTGGTCAAAAAGTAGAATTTAATACAGGAATATGGGCTGATGCACATTCAAAGAGCTGCAAAATGGTGGTCATATAATGAAGGTCAAGATCAATGTCATCATTTATTATAGAAACTTCTGATTATGTACAACTGGGAATGCAGCCCAGTCCATAGTAATGATACACTGTACTATTATTCTAGAAATACCAGTGGGGTCATTCTATGTCAAATCAATCACTCAAAACAATGCCCGACTCAAATTTTTATGAAATTTAACACAAGAATATCAAATTTTTTTTAAATATAAATCTAGGTCAAGTATATTATTGAAGTATTGGTCACTGAACTTTGAACCAATTCACATACTGACAGTTACATTGATTCCCATAAATCTGCTGTTAATAAAGCTAGAAAAGGAAGTACATGTAATACATAATTCGAAAGCCAATAAACAGGCACACATAGGTATTGTAAAATAAAAATATGTAAATAAAAATAACATATTTTTTATAATTTCACCTTTAATCTCAGATACCCAAAAATTGTATCCTCCCATTTTTTAAATGTTTTACAGTATCCTATACTATTGCAGAAGAGTTCCTGAAACTATTACACTGGGCAAATAATACTGATGTTCAGAGATATATTAAATTGAGTACACCTGGGTGACTTACCTTTGATCTATAGATCAGTGGATGCAAAATTGAATTTTATTAGTTCCCTTTTTTAGATCACTTAACAAGCTCCTAAAGGCTGTAGTCTCTCTCTTAACATGTATTCAAATTCTTTGCAGGGCCTCATATACTTTGTTTGTGTCCTCTGGATAGTTTGTAGGTCCAACCAGTGTCGGTTGTCAGGTGAATATGCGTTGGTATATCACCCACATGAACATGAAGAGTGTCACTGTGTCGTGGGTAGCAATATGATGGAGATGGTCCATATGGGTGAAGGAAGTTCAGTTCAGCCTCTTTATCAGCTGGAATAACATCCATTACATATGCCACCCACCAGTTTCCATCATAGATGGCCATCAGATACTCTTTGATATCCACGAGACTGAGACCATCACACTGGGCTGTCACAATCTCTTTTCTTCTTATGGAACATGTAAAATATATTGCTACTTCTAAATCATTAAGTGATAATTGCTTGACGAAGTGTGGCTTCCGTGTTCCTGCTATTGTTTTCGCTCTGCATACGGCTTGCAAGAAGAGTTGTTTCTTCGTAGTACTCTTCTGTGGTCGAAAAGTAGAATTTTATAGCAGGAAAATGAGCTGGTGCAAATTCAAAGAGCTGCTGATGAGGTTTTTCTGGAACAGGTGCACAGTAATGGTATCATGTATGTTACAGTCAGAAATGACAACATAACTAATATGTGACACAGTCATTACCAGCTTCACAATAGTAGCAAACAAATGGGTGCAATGTTGCCTGTGCATTATTCCAAGGGAACGATTGTGCCTGCTGTCTGCTTATGAAATCGTGCCACAGCAAGATTTCAAGTTGGGTGCAGAATTCATGGATCTATTCATCTGCACTGAGTTTCATGGTTGGTAGTGTTGATCGATCAGTAGTTATCCATTTAAAAAAATTAATTTCCTTGATTACCTGGCTGTCAAATGTAATTCGTAGTCATTCATTCAAATTACCTGAGTCATCACACATTTTTGTAGAAAGCATTCATGACTTGGTGGATTACATCGTAGTTGTGAAAGACAATGGTTGTAGTGAACAAGTGGGATGTGATAATTTTTGGTAAGTTTGCTGAGTTTTGCACCAACCATCATTAATTTTGTCCATTCTGATGAATTGTGCAAATGCAAAGTTACAAAGAACTAGTTGCTTTTGCTTATGGACTCGTTCACCATGAACACAGATAGAGACAAAGTCTTTTCTCTCATAGAATAGAATAGAATGCTTCCACAAACTGGATGGTTTCAGAGGACAGGCTTTTTCCTGGTTTGGGATCTGGATCACTCATGATGCCTTTCTCTTTCACTAAATGTTTTCTCTGTTTGCAATGACTAAATGTTGAAGAGTGTTGCTGTTTTCCGGATGCTCCAACTTTTTGGGATCACGGTCAATAATTTGATCTTTTCGCTTCTCTTGTCTGTTTTCCGGAAATTGTCCTTTAACTGTGCCATCATTTCACCAGTCTTTCTCACCGGAAGTAGCTGTTTTCTCATGTTCAAAACATTTCTCAGATGCAACTCATTTTACCTTCTTCACCACTGCTGTTAATTTTTTGCACCTTTCTTGCAGAATAGGATTCCTGGCCTAACTTTCATTTTGAGAGTGGGGATCCACCAAAAATATCCAATGATTCATTGAGTATTGACAGTTCATGCTCTTCAAAAACTGTTCTTTCTTGATCAGTATATGTGATTCCAGCTTTTCACAACATTGTCTGCACAGCTAATGTTGTGTGGTCAAACCCAATGTTAGTTTCTTGAAACCAGTTCTGCAGAAACATTTCGCAAGTTTTGTCCGGGTGCTATTTTAGTGGATCAGTACACCGTCACTAGTAGACTTGATGGTTACAGGCTGACTAAATAGTTATTTCATAGCAGTTTCTGTAGTATCACGCACATGTGCAATGAATATGCATGAGTCTCATATATTATCTCTCAGTCAAATGAAACTGCAATCATCACACATGAAGCTGAGCAATTGTCAATACAATTCAATTTGTAATGGTTACCATATGTAATATGCTATCAAATTTGTTCATTTGTAATGTTTGAATGTTGCTCTATATGCCACCAATCGCATAAAATTACAGACATAGGAGACATGTACATGTGCATGATCTAGTCCCTCTGGTGGCTTATTGCATAACAATAATCCCTGGTGTATTGAATAACAATTGTATAATTAGTAAGCATATATATTTGGATTTACACAGCAGAGGTAGTACTGTATCTTTGAAGTGAGTTATCCTGTGCCATCCTGGTACAATTTGTCATAACCGGGTGTACTCAATTTAATGTATCTCTGAACATTATTATTTGCCCACTCTAATATTTTCATGGATACTTCTGCAATAGTATAGGATACTGTATAACAAATTTAAAAAAAATCGGAGGACACGTTTTTGGGTATCTGAGGTCAAAAGTCAAATTATTAAATTTTTATTTATGTTATACCTATGTGCGCTTGTTTATTGGCTTTCCAATTATGTATTGCTTGCTTTTCTAGCTTTTGTTAACAGCAGAGTTATGGGCATTATTGTGACATTCAGTATGCGATTCAGGTCAAAGTTCAGTGACTTATATCATAAATAATACTTGACCTAGATTTAAAAAAAAATTATTTGGATATTCTCATGTGCGCCAACAACTGTGCTAAATTTAATCAAAATTGGAGTCGGGTGATGCAAAAATGGCCTAAAAGTGATTGATTTGACATGGGAATGATCCAATGATATGTCAATTAGATCCACAAATTCACTGATATTTTTTCAACCGTTATTGTGAACATATAATTTTTTTATAGTTCAGAATCATTCCATCAATGGGTCGAAACGAAACATACAATGAATCTACCTAAACAGTATCATCCATCATCCGACCATCCATCTATCCATTAGTAGAGGTTCAATAGTTAGCATCTTTGCCATCATTGTTTAGGCAGCCACCCTCGCTATTGCACAATGCCGTGCAATGAAGGCCTGCCCTGCAGTTCTTTCAATTGCCCTTGCACGTTTCTTGCATCCACCATGTAGGAGGAGGGCACAAGCCATACTTGCGACAGCGAGAGTGGACCAGAAAGGAAGCTATTGGTTGCTGTGCTCATCCTGTTACCATCCCTATTGACCAAACACAGCGTTGTTTGCCTGGTTGCTAGCGGTTGACTGCTTCCAGATGAAAGAGGTTTGAAACAAGTACTTCTTGATCATAGAGGGCGGCCTGGGTCATTGTTGACTGCCATTGGAGAAGCGTTGATGCCTTGCATTGTTGACAGTTGCAGAACCACATGTCTTGCTGATGTCAGACCTGGGGCCGAGTACATTTTCATGAGTACGAGTACAAGTACGAGTACGAGTACTTTGACGATGGACGAGTACGAGTACATTACTAAAAGCTGAGTACGAGTACGAGTACATTCTCACGAGTACGATTACAAGTACATTTTTGTAAATATAAATATTAAATAATAACGTATTGCAAAATTATTTTCATGTGGCCTTTTATCTCGATCTTACAGTATTTGCATTTCCCTAACACATTCCCTGTGGAGTTAGGTGGTATCAAAAAATGGCTAAGTACAGTCGACATGCTACTAGTACTAGTTTTATACTTCAGCTCTTGCAACAAAGTTGAACAAACAATACTCCAATTAACTTAATCGACAATGTAGTAGATCTCTCTGCAATGTAGGCATGTGGTATCACTGGCATGATATATCTAGGGGCAATATTGAGTCACCGACCAACTAGGCACACGTAAACCAATCATAAAGTACGATTGACATTTGAGAAAAAAACTTAGCCAATCAAGTTGATATCTGTCTTTAATGATCACAAATGAGTGGGTAAAAGAGACTGACCAGTGGATACCCCCAGCCAATCATTGAACTTTGCTGGTTGTCTCCAGGTTAAGCATGTAAAACAAAGCAACTAACAGGAGGATTTGTTACCTGGCATCCCACTGGCTACATGTCTTTGTTTAGCATTTCTCTTATCTCTGCTCCCTCAGTGTGTGTTCTCTCTGACCTAGACTATCATGCCACATGGCTTCACTGGTGTCACACTAAGTTGGCACCAGATTATATTAGTGTAGGGTGAAGTCTGACTTGAGCCAACTTACTTCTACAGAGGAAGACTGGCAGTTCTTGTTCTTAGCAGTTAGCACTGTCTGCCAGTGCCAAGTGGCATGATCTCCAGACTACATTAAATGCATTCCCTGTCTAACAGGTGGGTTAACTGCTACTAGTAGTTGGCTCTTTATGGACATCCTGGTGGCTTGATTAAAAAGTTTTATGGCCTGAACTGATAGCCTACAATTATTGTTTGCTTAACAGGGTGTTTCTAACTGGGGAAAGATGCTGCCTGTTGCCATGTTAGGGTATCATAATCATGGACTCATGGCTATCAGAGAATGAGGATGTACTATGTGTAGGGATGGCAAGGTGGCATTCTATGTGAAATAACAAAGTATTTAAAAAAATAGTTGAGCATTTAAATATTTCAGGAAAGTTTGATTTTATAACTGCAAATAAATTAATTGTTCCCAGTATATATTGAGAAAGTACTCAGATGTACTCGTAATGTACTCGTAAAATCTGAGTACAATGAGTACGAGTATGAGTACATGACCCATAAGTTTTATGAGTACGAGTACGAGTACTTCAAAAATGTACACGAGTACGGAGTACTTCCGCCCCAGGTCTGGCTGATGTGCACATCAATTCGCTCAATGCACTGCATGTGAACTGAGCGAAGGACTACGGATCTGCAGTCAGCGAGAACATCGTTTCTCTAAGGCTTGTGTACTGTTCCATGCAGTCCACTACACAAAAGTTGACAATAATGTGTCATATGTTGTTATGATATGTTAGCGTAAGGGGGCGACAGGGTAGGGTTAGTCCCGCGAGACTTCTTGGATCGAGGTGGAATGATCATTAAACATCTACCAGAAAGATGGTAATGAAATGTCTGCAATATGTGAATGTTATATGTTATGTATGTCTGTCTCTCTTCCTCTCCATCATTCTCCATCCCTCTCTCTCTCCCCTCTCTCCCCTCCTCTCTCTCTCCCCCTCGCTCTCTCTCTCCACCTCTGTTTCTCCACCTCCCTCTGCCTCCCTCTTCCTCTCTCTCCCTCGCTCTCCCTCGCTCTACCTCTGGCTGATGTCTGTCTGGAGAGACCATGTCATCTACTGTTCCTTGTTGTGACTGCTCAACTGATGTTTATTTGCTTGTTGTAGAATGTGTGGCTGACTGCTCCAAGTGTTCTGTGGCAAACATGTGTGACAATGACTCTTGCAAGTCACCCTTAGTTTATGACAGTACTTCAAAGACATGTAAAGGTATGTATTGCATTCTACAGTGTTTGATATTAATACACGTTCAACTTCAACATTGGTTATTTGTACGTTGTGCTGGTGGTGCAACACCACTAGACAAAATGGTTTGTTGAGTTTGCAGTGATGTCCTTCCCTACACTAAATTATCGTGGGGAGTCCAATACAAACAACTGCATTATTAGTGGAATAGCACAAAGCACTCAAAAAAAATTCAAATGCTGTGCTGCAAAAGCATATTCAAATCTATATCACACATTTAATATATTCTACATTGGAGAACAAAGACTAGCTGTACAGCGGAAACATGTAAATGTTATCCGGTTGCCTTGCATTCTTGCTGTATGTCGCTGTGGATCCGAATGCTGCTGAGACGTCGCAGTGTTTCTGTGAACCACATACAATTCTGGGTGTAATGCCAAGTTCTTCTGCTTCCAGCTTGTGCTGACATCTGTGATTCCTGCACCACTGCTGATCAATGTACGACATGCTCGTACGGTTATATGTTTGATGGCACTACATGTTCAAGTAAGTGGATTACATTGTTGTGTGCAATACGCCGTCTGTATTATTCACGTCAAAGACAAGTGTAAATAATCCAGTCTGTGTGAGAGCAATAAACAGACAACAATGTTTACACTGTGAATCAGGCAGATGTGTCTAAAGATGATATTCTACTCCCATGGTTAAATCGTACCAGAATAATTTATTTTTATTTTTGGATACTCGTCTGACACCTTAAACATACCTGACCCTAGAAGTTCTTACAACATGACAAAGAAAATATATAATTTATACCTGCCAACTTTTTTGTTGAAATCCGGGAGATTCCTCAGGGGTTCAGCATGTTTCCCATATATCTCGGATCTTGACATAGGAAGATTGGGGTGGTTGCTATTGGACTCGACGCGTCAAATCAGTTTATTGTCTTTAGTGACATTTTATATGACTCGTTTTAGTTTTGATGTTTGCGTCGATCTCAAACTTGTAATTAACTTTTACAGCCACCGAAATAAACAAAGTTTTGAAGACAAATTATAACTCAAAGGTTTGTTTACAATTTACAGATGTTGAGACAAGTTACGGAAAGTTGACATCGTCTGTAGGTGGTCATGTGACAGAGATGCTGAGGGCACGGAGGGGGTTAACCCTCATGTAAGTAAGCCCTTTTATATATGTGTGTTGACATTGACACGACACATGTGTCAGTTCATGTGTCACTAAACTAAACACACCTACGTGACAAACTTTGACAGGTGCACAGCTAATTTGTCGTCTTTTAGAAGATCAACAAAAGTGGATCTGTTTCTTGGTCAAGTTACAATTACAAAGCCCACATTTCTTTACGAATCCACGTGTAATTGGTGGTAAATAATTACACCGGAAGTTGTGGTCGTAAAGTTAGTGTTGTTGTAATTTTGCCTTGTAATGAGTGTAATCAACAACAGTCATTAATTATGTTCCAGTCTCTACAGCTGTTCTCTGTCACGTGACACCTGCCGTCATCTGGAGGACGAGTTTGGTTACAGAGTATGGCTGGTAAGTAGATCAATTAACTCAGTCCTGGTCATTCACCCTCCTTGTCCCGGTTTACCCTGCTGTGTCAAAGAGAACCCGACCCTTGTTGCTCCTGGTTATAACCTGCGATACACAGATGTCATACCAGGGCAGTGACTTTATGGGTCTGAAGGCCCTAGAAAGGGTTCGATTCCCGAAAACGCCGTTAAATTGTGTTGCTGGATGTGACAAATGTCCCCGTATTGTGTATCTGTGTTTATTTATACAGTCGTTAGTTAAGTTGTGGCGTTATAAACTGGGTAACGATGATGTTTACCCCTCATGTTGTATACAAGGGATTGACCCAAGGTCAGGCCTTAAATGTATCACATTGTAGCATCAGTCCAAGTCAGCACAGCTCAAACAAAGAAACATTGTATCTAAATCGTCCACTCTTTGTCAACAACAACTGTCAAAACAGACCAGAAAGTGTGTTTTATATATCTCAAACAACATGGACTGTTCTTGTCAAATATTAATATTAGTTTACGTGGTAGAGTCATATTAATCTATGATATATTTAATCTAAATTATAGAAACATGTTTTTGTTATCAATATTTTTATATGAAGGAGTCAACTTGGATTGTCTTCATATTCGCATGTGTGCACGAGTGATGCGTGCGTGCACACGTTTATACATATAGCAGTCAATGATGGCAGAACTACAACCGGGTTAACTACATAAATCAGTAAAGTGTTATCTTCTGTTGTTAGTCTGGTCAACACAACTGACCGTGACACTGCGGCGCCTGCTCGAGACTTACCTCCATTACGTCACTTATTTACGTCTAATCACACTTGCAATTGACCTTTCTGCTTATGCTTTTTTGTCATAAATATATATATATATATATATATATCTTATGGAAGGTAATTTTGCCGAGTGTATTTTAGTTTATTTCTTACTGTTAGTATATTGTATTCCTTATTCTTAGCCTAGCAATTTGATTGTATACTTAGACAATACTGTTATTATTTGATACTGTTGCGTTTGATGTATATACAGTGTATTATGATTGACGTGTCTGAATGTACAAAGCCAAACACAGTCGTCATCGACATATATTTAATTCTACATAATTATCATGGCAGTAAATTAGCTGTCTCTTAATGAATGCTCATGGGAAAGAAAGGTCAGTTATGCTTTTGTAGTTATTTTGTTTAGATGTTTAAGTTATCATTAGCGCTAGATAAAAACGTGTTCTGTATATAAAAGTTTCATTCTGATATGACTTTATTTGACATTATATTGTAGGCACTTCAACAAAACCTGCCAGCTGGTTCCTGCATCGTGTGCAGAAAGCCAGTCTGTGCAGAGCTATTTTTTTCACAGGCACCTGTGTAGTGGTTTGTTTTAACTTGTGTTTTGGTGGTGTATTTCTGGTCACTTATCTCATTCACTGTTGGATCGTGTTAGGCTGAACATTATCCATGTTGTTTTCTTTTTTGAAATTTGATCCAATTTATGCTAAATGTCATCGATTTGATGACAGCTGTGTTTCACTTGCTGTTTTAACATTGAAGGATGCATTAGGGGGATGATTATGTTCTTAGGTTTAAGTTAGTCTGTGTTGAAAAAATCATTGCGTAGAACGAAAGAGATTTTTTGTTGAACTGCCTATTTATTGTGTCTCGTGCGTTATTGCTTTGCTGTGTTATGTCTTCATGTGTCATTCACGTTTACCATGTGAGGTTACTATCTATGGCAGATGTTGCTAATTTATGGTAAATATGCAGCTACTAAAATACGCATACTCCAACATTTGTATAACCGGTTAAATTTTAACATAAAACGTCATTGCTTTGGAATGTTTAGAACAGTTTTTTTTATGTATATTAAAAAATACTGTAATTGAGAAGCGATGTTAACAAGCTATTAATTTCTCTATTAGCAGAATATGTCACAATCAATATTTGCGATGTTACAAGGAAAATGAGATGTTTTAGTACCGGGTATATATGGTAATAATTGTTTGTATTATTTAGCATTATATGTTCTCTATGTGTATGATGTATATGGTATAATTTCATATCTGTAAACATCGTTATTTATTTGTATAATTACGTTGACCATACACCCATTGTCTCACTTGATTGCTCTACTGTGTGTACGTGATGGTACAACATGTGTACGAGTCACATTTGGTATTTGCTCAGCGGTGTACTGTGGTCCAGAATTCATTGAAGGTCAATGTCACCATTCCATTTAACAAGTGATCAATGTTATGGTAGTTTAATTAACTTAGACTATTTTTAAAGTATATGCAGTTAGTTGTACCATAATGAGGTAACTTGAAGTGTACATACTTCAGAATCGTTCATGTATATTTGTTTTACTTTAAGCCCAGCATGGTGTTTTGGTAAATACCACTCATTGGTCAGAATGTTTGTTGTGACATCACACCACATTGTTATGCGTGTCTTTGCCACTGCAGCGAGTTAGGCAAATCTACATCAAACAGCGTGTGGGCCGCAGCGTTGTCTTTCACGGCCACTAGTGGTAGATCGATGTCGTCATGTTAACAGCTAGCTCCTGTATGTTGTATGCACTACAGAAATTATGTTTGAATAAAAACTACTCGATAAGTCACGTTATAATGGACTTGAACTGTTTATTATTGCGTCAATATTATTATGTGTCTGTGACAATGAAATGTTTTATTTCAACAAATAAGTCATAGTCTGCAAAATATGTGACCACAATGCAAAAGGTAAGTTCTAATATAGCGCAGTATCCAGTCCTCAGGACTGCTCAAAGCGCTTTACACTTTACTCCCTGGCAGACCTGTTCAATCAAACACCATTTTGACTTCTCTGGGAAGCATTCAGCCACGCTGCAATTAATGCACGAAGACTATTCGTACACAAATATCCACTACTGTCCATAGCCAGGTACTCATTCATACAGCTGAATGAACTGAAGCAATGTAGAGTAAACGAACTTGCCCAAGGTTAAACACCGCCGCACTGGATTCGAACCCGCATTTTCTCAGTCGAGAGTCTGGAGGTCTTACCCCTGTGCTACTCCACAATGCAACATGCTGATTGTAAACCATGAATAGTATTTATACAGTCTTCAGGGCTGTGTTACCGCACCTATTTCAATTGCCCCCTACCCTGGTTGAAATCACACGCAGTGCCCGTTATTTATAATTTGTGTGGATCTACTGTATTTATTTATGTTCTATGTTCACAATGAAGATTCCCAATAGCACCATTTAATTAAGTGGAAGCAAACCACACCTTTTGGTGTTTCGCACTCGCATAAGAGTTTCGGTTGTAGAAAAAGTCAGTAGACTAACCAATAAAAGGCTGTTTTCCCATTTCCCTGTGATGAGACCAGAAGTGAAAGTGACCCATAAAATAACAGGAGAGGGGGATGAGGACGATCTTTTACTTTCTCACCTAACCATCAAAACGACGACATAGAGCCGCCAAACTTCGTCACATGCGTCCTACATGCGTATACGCTTCCTTATAAAGTATACACTTGCATCGATCAAAACCCGAACATTTGTCACTCGAAGAGGGTCACCAAAATTACGCATCGTGGCGCCACTTGATCGCCTCCCCACCATTTTCTTAACCTGGCCTGCGAGCTTCCGTGCCCACGTGACTGCTGTTGAACCTGAAGACGCGCAATGTCCATATCAGCATGCCGTCTTGTCAACACGCTCAAGCATATGAAGGATTTATTAAACAAGCACCGTCTGTGCGTTTGTCTTGAGAAAGACAACCCTCTGTTATAGCCATATCGATTGTTTTCACTCGTTAATTGCGTTGGGAAAGTGCACCGATATTGAACACCTAACTTCCGAGCAATCATTCTCCATTCCTGTACGTGATATCGAGGATTATCAAGGATCAGGCCACGAGTTACTACAAGCTCTGTGTGCAAGCAGGAAATAGGGTCAATGCATTTGTTATTTTTTTCCACAAAATGTAAAAAAGTGTTTTTCGTAATTGGTAACGGATGACATATATTGGACTACAGTGGTCCTGATATTGGACCAGGTGGTCCAATATTGGTGCTTCTGGTTCGATATACGTCAACTGTCTTGATGCTTTGAAAGAAACCAAGGTTCAGCACCCACTTCAGACTTATAAGAAGATAGTCGCTTAATGCATAAATCACGAAAACTACGGCGTTCCAATGAGCATACAAATGACATGTGACGACTAAACGCCAAATAGATTTGACACAATTTAATTATGAACTGAGAACAAACTATTATATGTTGTCACGAATAGAAGAATACGCCAACGAAGTGATTGCCATGATAGAGTCTGTCACGGATAAACGAACAAACCAACAGAATAATGGCCAGTAGAGTGTCTAATAATGACAAAAGGATACCAGTCGGTAATTGATGGTCCCTGATCACCAAATTAGGAATACGATCTTTTACTGACACATGTCACATCGATAGTTATAGGGCAGGCCACCAGCACAATTCATATGTATCCATATCCCACAGTGTACACATTTCACCATGGTTTCTTTTCGTTGTTCGTTACACAGTACACATTACCAAGATTCGTTGTCACATTGACCACTTTTTTCGTTTTGGCTGGCAGGAGAAAGCTGCCGTTTTTTTCTTAATTGGATCTGTTGTCTTTCTATTTGTTTTGCCAACTGTTGAGTTATGCCTACTTTTGTGCCTTTTGACTTTTGTTGTTAAAGTTTTTTATAGGGACTGGAGTTTATGATTTCCGACTTGGTGGTTCTTCTCTTGACCCTAGAAATCGCTGGTTTTGGGATGGGAGACATGATTGCAGGAGTGGTGACCTTTCTAACCAGCTCTGGTTGATCAGTAAGCTGCCCCGTGATTGGGACTAATGCTTCACAATGACCAGCATCTTCACTCAGATTTATGTATTTGAGCATAATTGCACCAGACTCCTGAAATTCCGTCCCAAATTCAAGTACACTCTCTCCAACGCAGACATGCACTGGTCGTTGTAGACAGCGTGCCGTTGCAACGATCTCTATATCCCCAATAATTTCACTGGGATTCGCCATTGATGCGATTCTGTCCTCGATAGATGCATAGCACAGTCTCTGAGGTAGATCTGCGTTCACCTTCCTCTCATCAATGTTTTCATAAAGGCCAACGTTGTCTAGCATATGTACAATCGTGTTGGATTGTAGCGCATCAGCGGAAGTCATTTCTCGCATTCTCATTCGCAGGTCCTTTAAATTGCCATCGTTGTCTCTTTCTGCATGCTGCATATCGAGATCTTGACAAATAACAACGACTCGGAAGAAACAACGTCCATCTGCATTGGTTGCGACACACCTGAAACCACTCTGTCTGCTGCTTGTGGATGGGCATGGATCATTGGACTGTTGCTCTCTCGTGGACAGCTTTTGGTTGTTGGATTGTTGCTCGCTTGTAGACGGGCTTGGGTCATTATACTGTTGTTGCTCATTCGCGGACAGGCTAGGTTTGTTAGACTGTTGATCTCTCACTGATGGGCATGGGTTGGTTGTGACATGCCTGAAATTATTCTGCCTGGTGCTTGTGGATGAGCTCAGCTCATTGAGCTGTTACTTGTTTGTGGGCGGACATGGATCACTGGACTGTCGGTCGCACGTGGACAGGCTTCGGTTGTTGGACTGTTGCTCGCTCGCGGACGAGGTTGTTGTATTTGACGAATTGTCATTCTGCACAGTGGCATCTCAGGCAGAATTCGATGGAACATCTATACCAGTTTCCGAGTAGGACAACTTGAACCTTCCAGCCGCGGCGAAATCTGCATCAGTCTATATGTTCCGATCACAAGGCCAAATGCCTGTGCACTTGAAACCATTGGCAGCAGTTACCATGGAAACAGAGCGTACGTATGCCCTTCCGAAGATACGACAGACTGAGGAGATGGTGACTGTAGTTTGTTTGTTCCTCAGCCAAGTGTCACATTCCACATTGTAATAGGTCATCACAGGTTTATAGAAAACCCGATCAAGGGGTTGGAGACGGTGCGTTGTGTGTGGAGGAATATATAATATGACGACTCCATGGTCCCGGGCGTAATGGATTGCTTCAGTATTTTTCGTGTGTGACGAATGACCATCAAAAATCAACATAACATGTTTGTCTTTGGTGCAGCCAACATGAGATACAAAGTTCTTCAGCCAGACGACGAAGAGTTCCTTGTTCATCCAGCCTGATTCAATATTCACTTTGACGCTTCCAGTGATTCTATAATGCGTTTACGCCTGAAAATTATCATTGGTGGAACATAGTTGCCCCCTGCAGTCATGCTGCACACCACTGTTGTAGTAAAGCCTCTCTCACCACTAGTAAGAGATCCGATTTGCCTTTTCCCTATTTTCTCAAAGACCCGGCCAGGCTTCTGCACAGTTGTTATACCCGATTCATCCACGTTAAAGATGTTTGTAGCATCGAATCAGTACGTGTCAACCAAAGTTTCTAGTTTATCGTAGAACTCATGCACACTCTCACGATTAAACCCTTTGGCTCTCGTAATAGAAGTTGCCTCGGCTTGACGGAGGGAGAGTTCAGGGTGTCTCCTCATAAAATCACGGTACCAATGTCTGCTAGCTGCTTGTTTTTAAGTGTTAAAGCAATGCCTTATCCCATTCGCTTCAGCCAACTGATATGCCATATCCATCAAATCTTTCCTGGTCATACCAATCAGCATATTCTCCAGTTTTAAAACATGCTCCACCAGCATGTTCTCCAACTCTGGCGGCAGAGTGCAAGGGCGACCAAAATACTTTCTTGGACCATTAGCGATTTTGTTTTTGTTGTTTAGGTGCCGCTTCATGGTAGACTTCGGAACCCCCTAGGTCTTGCTAGTTGCGTTGAGGCCGGCGTCTCCATTTCTGAATGACATGACCGCTCTATCCAGTTCCTCTTGGGTCCACTTTCCGTTTTGTCTCTGGAAAATATAATTTGTAGCCTAAGTCAATCAAACAGATGCGACATTCCCAAGTATGTCATTGATATAATATAATAATAATAGTATTTTGTATCTAAAACTAAATAAACCATGTTTTAGTTTTGGTCGTTCTGGCAGGAGGGGCTAGGTTTGAATACGGGATGTTTTTGCCCAAATGAGCGTGATCGACTTATGATGCTTGCTACGGGTTAAGTATACGTGCCACATATGCAATTATTGACCATTGATAACATAATAAGAGGCAGTTTCACATTATTGCTTGTCTGTGAAAATAATAGCCATGTCTATCAAACTTTAAGCAAGGTGTGGTGATTATCAATAAAATAATGAGGCGTTTTGAAGAAACAAATATTATTTGTTTTTTAGTTTCCCGCATATTCCAGCAAAACTGTCAAACAAAGTGAACATTTCAGAAAATAATATACCCCGTGATTAAAAATGTAGGCCTCCCCTGTTACTCAACAAGGTCCCGGGCCATAAGTAGGAGTCTAATATACACATGCAGAAACTTCAGTATGACACATTTTCATATATCATGTGTGTTGCATGGGATGGTACGTATAGTGGACCACGGGTGTTTTACATTGGACCAGTGGTCCAACATAGGACACCCCGACTGGTCCAATATCGGTCGAAGGCATAATTAACTTCTTCGATGTGATTCTCGGAAACTGTACAGTTGTCCGTCTTCATTCCTCTCATGCACGCTATATAGACCTCCTACGACACTCTATTGTAATCGTGTACAATCGACTCTGTAACAGGCTCTGCATCACGCCTTCAAAGTTGGTTAAAACTCGATGCACACCACTCTCAATGGTATGACTTCGTTTAATCAATGAGCGGTACTAAATTGTATTGCAATGAACAGTATTGGCACAGTCGTCTTCTAAAAATATTGCAAATAATAAAGTTGTTCGAGCAACATTTATTTACAAAGGACACATATGGTAATCATAATCGACATTATCAACTTAAAAATTGCAATTATAATTGTGATGTATTTGTTTTAATTTGTACTATGCCTAATTTACCAAGACAAATGTACGCCTATATTTTCGACTTGATTTGTTGGTAATTACCATAACAAATACATAGTTTCTAACGGCAATTTGCCCTTCGTTGCGTCACAGCTAACCGGTGTGCGGCGGTCAGTCGTAGGCCAGTCACTAGCTTATGTAGAGCGCAGTAGCGCAGCTTTAAAAGCTCAGGGCTCTCAACTGAGAGAACGTGGGTTCGAATCCAGTGCGGCGGTGTCGAACCTTGGGCAAGTTCGTTTATTCTACATTGCTTCAGTTCACCCAGCTGTATGCGATAGACAGTGGTGGATATTCGTCCCAGAGAAGTCGAGATGGTGTTCGATTGAAGAGGTCTGCCAGGGACTAAAGTGTAAAGTGCTTTGAGCAGTCCTGAGGACTGGATACTGCGCTGTATAAGAACTTAGCTTTACCTACCTTTACGATCATACGCGATTTGCCTACGACCGTCGAGATGCGTCGCAGCGTAGACAATCGGGCGGTGAGCGGCTAGCTACATTAAATTTGTTGCCGCGCCGATACTTGAAAGGTGAAAGATTTGCGAATTTTACCCGAGTACCGACGCTTAGCGCGGCTCCGGTAGCTCGCTCGCTACTCGTGCCGTTAGTTACGTTTCTAATATTTTTGTCGATGCATATGCAAGATATTTCGGTATATTGTGGTTCCTAATTGCAAATAAATATGATCTACACAACAAATAATATTGTATTGATAACGCGTAGCGAATAATTTGAGTATTTGTTTACTGTTAAAAGTGGATCTCCCATCGCGATAAAATAGACTGATCCACACAACCTTAGCAATGTGCGCTATAGTACAAGTCGATCTTTGGTGTGAGGGGCATGCTATACCCGTCGTTAACTGATATTTTGCTCAACATTCTTTGTGCTATTTTCACTGTTTGTTATCCCACTTTACATGATCGAATATGTTTTATGTATACTGTAACATGTATGTGTTACGTTAAAAACGATTAGGGAACTACGAAATATTTAGTCAATAACAGGAATGTCGGCAAAAGATGCTACTACGACCATGTCCGACCGGCGATAATAATTATGTTGGCATGTCGTTGCTATTTAGGCCGACTTTCAAATTGTGCATACGATCTACGGATACGCATGGAAAATCGTATTTATTAAATAATATATATTTTTTACTCTACTTTGGAAATAGTGTACATATGTCAAATTAAAGCAAATATAATATCATATAATAAAGTAATGTCGATGGTAGAATGGACGGCGGGCCAAGATCGACGACATTTAGTTATAACTTTCATAAGAACGTAGGCTGGTTGTTCCTTTTGTTATACGACCAAATCATTTTGAAATGTACATTAATATATTTTAAAACGAATATCCAAATTTACAAAATTGCAAAGAAACAGTGGTTGTGTTAAATATGCGACTACAGATAGTTTTAATTTAATATTATTTTTATAAAAAGCAGTTATACTTATACAAAGTAAGCTATATTTCTTACAGAACTTAACTTTTTAACTAAAGTACATTAGAAATATCCCATTATTTCTTCATGTAATTACTTTATTATGTTGTAATGGATGTTCTGGTTTCATGTCCAGAACAGTTGTATAGTTTTGACAGTTTTCCCTGACTCAAGGTGATCAGGGAAAGGAAACCCATTCACAAAAAGTCAGATAAAAACCAAACAACACAATACAGCTCAATGAAACTTGTTTTAATGCCTACATATAAAATGTATCTTCCAAGTGTTCATCTATTTATTTGCCTAAGTTGTATTTTTTTAATGTTTGTTGGTCTCCTGCCAGGTGCTAAACTGCTAAAACCTCATTTTGAAAACATGATATCTCGAAAACTACCATTCATATCCATCTTATTTTTGCGTACTAAATATATATGTTGTTGTCCTTGGACAGGTATAATATTATGAGATTCAAGATATTAATTAAAAACTTGTATTAGGTCAAAAATGGCATTTTATAACAAAAACTTGCCCGATCCCATATTAGAAGCAAAATAGGTGAGTTAGATGTTTGCCGGAATGCCTTCAATGTTACTGTTGATCGGACATATTTCATAAAATATTCCACATCCGTTGGTCTGCCACTGGACAATAGTTCTGCCCTATCGTTTTCTTTATCATCGTCACATTGACAAGTATGGAGTCACGTGCTGGTCGTAAAAGACACGTGCACACTCTAATATACAATTAAGATGCTGCTGCGAGCCAATGCGCTCGTTTCTATGGTGAGTCATATGCGTGGGAACAGGGTGCAAAGGGGTCTGGAATTTCGCTGAGGGCAGACATATGGTTCTGCCCCCCCCCCCCCCGAATAAATCTGAGCGTGCATATGGGCTTATTGGCGAGCCTCAATGGGCAAATCGAAGTATTCTGGAATCCATAAGGTGTTTTTTTTCGTGGCGATTGTCAATGGGGTGCAACTGGAGGTTTCTAATGAGCTTCAACAATTTTGAACGTCGCCGCGGCCCGCGAGAAATATTCCCACCGCCACCGCTCGTCTTCGATGTCATCAGCTGAGAGCCGAGGCAGCGGAGAAGGTTAAATTACCGCGGCGCGATGCAGAATAATAATTTTCAAGAACTACCCCCCCCCCCCATCTTCCGCTGTCGTGAACCGATAGCGGAACGGAATGGCGCTGAAGCTCCAGATTGTTTTTTACTTACATTAATGGTTTAGCATAATGCGTTCACAATACGCGTTCACCTCCAAACTGATATATATATATATATATATATATATATATAGAACACTACACCACCTGCAGATTCAAAGTAGTGCCATCTCTTACAACATTACCAAGTACAACCCAATAGTTGGTTTTACTGGATCCGGCCACAAAGAGAAGCAACATGAGAATGACGCGTGTGTCTATGTACACGACCACTGCTCTCTTGAACGTGCTTGTCACTGTCTCATGCATGTAATATGAGGCCATAAAGAGAAGCAGCACGAGGAAGAAACGTGTGTATATGTACACGACCGCTGTCCTCTTGAACGTGCTTGTCACTGCCTCATTCATGTCACAGTAGGCTATAAAGAGAAGCAACACGAGGAAGACGCGTGTGTCTATGTACACGACCACTGTCCTCTTGAACGTGCTTGCCACTGTCACATGCATGTAATATGAGGCGCGTGTCTGCTTCCTTATTTAAATGCACAACCAACATCTCTAACAGTTGATTTTGTGCATTTGTTGTCTTGAAATCCCCCACCCACGACGAGTTCGCATCCATCGGGCAGGTGCTTACCGTGCTCCATCATGTAATGGATGAGACAGTGAGCCAGGTCAGCCTTGCTTTCATCTACGGACGTGTTTGACAAAGATGATGCGCAAAGATGGAGAGCCCACATCTATAACAATTACTATATTATTTGCATGTCTGTTTGATTCGATGTTTATACGTAACATAAGTCTGTAAATGTATGATAAAATATTACGTGCAATGGTTTTTCATTGGGATGGTGTTGACATCTACCCATTAACTAACTAAACGACTAGTTGAGGCTGTTCTGAGTGATCTCGCAAGCACACTGTGTTGACACTCAAACAGCTACCGTCTCATCAACAACTATGATTGTTTGTAGGCGTCTGTGTCATGCTGGCATGAACTTTCTTAAGTACGTTTAATTCCGGTTCAGCAGATCTGAGACGGCTGTCCGTGGACTGCTAGTAGCAGTAATGTCATCTGTTGGAACTAAAGCATTTTCCTCTAGCCTTGATTAACCAAGCCCCGTGATGTGGCGCCACTATTTGTCGCACACAAAAAACTACATCCAGAGACGTCTTGCTGTTACAGTGAAGGAGGTGAGGTTGGTAGGTGTATAATTGGAAGTGTTTTGTGAGCCTCAGAGAGTTTCTGTGAACTTCACGGGGGTGTAATCAGACTTTTTTTGGAGTCTTAAGGCTTAACTTAAGGTGCAGGTGAGGGTTTCTCGATCTGAGCCAAACCAAATGCTGTAGTCGCAGAAAATGTGTTGCTTCTGCACCGCCGTAACTTCAGCTTCTCCACTGTCTCTGCTCGACTGGTGACATCGGATGACTGGGGGGTGAAGGGGAGTATGGGGCGGAGGGGGGGGGTGCTGTTGAAAATGTTTCGTCATTGCGCAGCCGTAATTTCACCGTCTTCTCGCTGTCTCTTGCGCTGTCTCCTAACTCGTCTCAACTGATGAAATGGGAAGACGGGCGGGGGAGGTCTGTTGATTTTGTTTGCCGCTACGCCATGTCGCTGTATCTTCACTTCAACTTTTCTTCAGTTTCTCCGCTTGCTTGCCTGGCTCAACTGTGACATCAGAAGATGGGGGTTGCTATTGAAATTGTTCACCGCCGCGTCAGCATAATTTCAGCTTATTTGACAAGATTGCCACGCAGATAATTAACTCTAGATGGCAGCCTTTTGGCTTATCGAGAGTTCAACCCTTGTTTATTTACAAGTATCCCGCCCTTCTGAGGTGTGTGTCGATTTTATTTTGTACATATTCACGGCATGACATGGAGCTGAGGTGTTGTGCTTGGCAGTAGCTTCCACGACAGCTGTCTTATTGTTACAAGTTTGACGTATTTCAATTCAAGGAACGTTTTTCATATTTCTCAGGTGCGTGTATAGAGGTACATATATTACTTCGGACGTTTACATTTTACTTGAAAATGATTACTGGTGCCGGACTGTTATTGTTTTTAATCGACATTCGTCTACGCTTGCCTTGAGAACCGGTTGCAAACTTGTCAAGCAGAACGCTGTGGTCTATTCTTGGATAACACCGGACCACGGACAACTTTTGTGCAATCGCCGATGATACTCAGTGACGCAAGACGCACTTCAGCATGCGTGTGTGTCAACATCAGTGGTGCGTTATTCTAGGACACATTTGTTGTCAACTGCCGCCCATGCAACCAGGTATATCAGATCTCCGGTGACCTGCTGTGTGAATCTTCTCTTTCACCAACTGTGCATCTTCAAGCGTTCGTCTACGAAACGTAAACACCTTGGCGGTCGTAAAGTCACAAAACAGATCAGGACAATAATTCACTACGCAAGAGTACCGACGTTGGCACAACCAAGCCGAAATGTACCAAATTTCATAACTTTACCATTGTGTAAACAGTTATAGCGCGATCAAGGCGTAAGAGTATGCTACGTTAACGCACAATCGTGTCAGAACAAAACACTCGCCATTGCGGATCATATACTTGAAAACCATATCGATATGATGGCGATATGCGAAACGTGGTTGAAGCCTTCGAGGGACGCCAATGTGATTACAGACATTGTACCATATGGATATTCCATCAAGCACACGCCGAAATCGTCTTACACAAACAGGATACCGATGCATTTCGATCCTTTGAACACCAATGTCATCCTTGAGAATCGTTGTTATTTATCGACCGCCGCCATCTGTGATAAATGGCTTGTCAACAACTGTGTTTTTTTTAAGAATGGGACCGTTTCATCGACCAGCATGCCACAAAACCTGGACCTCTGATTATCATGGAAGATTTGAACTTTCATATTGACAACGCTGCAAATGTTGATGCACGGCGATTGACCAATTATGTGAATGCCACAGGGATGGTGTTGCATGTTCGCGGGCCAACCCACTGGAAAGGACACACTTTGGATGTACTCATGACCAGGCCGCAGCAAGGACGAACACCTTGTTCGAAATGTTACCTTTACGGACATGGGCCTTTCTGACCACTTTGCGGTGAGTTTCATCATAGCCATTCTTCAACATCGCACTCTTTTGATGAAAATCAAATATTGCAAGTTATGCAACAATAATGTAGTGTCTTTTCGACAAGACATTCCACTGTTCCGTTCGGATGATCTTGACTTGCTGAACGTAGAAGAACTGGTTTATCAATACAATCATAATGCAGGTCAGCTTAGTTTATTCGCACGCGTCCGTTGTTCCGGATAAATACAAGACTGGCTGCATCTCGCCATCAAGAAGGCTGGACTAAATCCAGAATCAATGCAGAATTATCGACCTGTATCGAATCTGACATTTCTCTCTAAAGTAATCGAGCGCGTTGTAGCAAAACAGCTGAATGTCCACATGCAAGAGAACAACTTGCACGACCAGTTTCAATCGGCATAGCGACAAGATCACTCAACTGAAACGGCTCTGCTTAAAGTTCACAATGATATTATGTCTGCAGTAGACCGTGGCTGTGTTGTTGTGTTGGTTATGCTTGACTTGATCGCCGCTTTTGACACAATTGTCCACGGAATTCAATTGAGCAGAATCACTCACAGATTCCGTGTCACTGGCGCTGCACTTGAGTGGTTCAGATCTTACTTGTCCGGTCGGCATCAAGTCGTTCGTATTGGAAGTGTCAAATCCTCCCCAACTGCTGTGGCGTTTCTGTTGGTCCATGTTTAAAAGAATGTCAGACTGGACCTTTACAAGTGCAGTTTCAGTAGAATGTCCAGCTCTTTACGCCGACTGACAAGGTGGCAAGGAAATCCACATTCTGAATGAAAGCAAAGTTGGTCTACAACAGACCGTTCTGTTAATTTAGAGATATACTGGAGATTCGATATAGGGCGCAGACATGGGGGTCAAATGCAAATGCATTTGCATTTAAACGCATTTAAATGCAACTGATCCAGTGTTTGCATTTGAAAATTTGGAGCCAAAACTATTTGCATTTAAATACATTTTAAAAGTATTTGAACTTATAGCATTTAATTATGTCAATGAAAACTGTTATCACAGCTGTACTTAATTAAATTGTTGCTTGGTCTGGGCTGTTGATACAGGTCAATCGTGTTACTTATGTGATCACCGAGGCATGACATTCACTGAGAGAAAACTGGCCTTCCTATAGCTCTTTTATTAGCTGACCAACTGCAGCATTTGCATGCTTTGATGATCATTAACTACTCGGGTCATTATCAGATGGATGATCAGTGTATCAGTTGGCCTGTGACAGGATCAGGTTAGCAGGCATTTAATTAACAGTGGGTGGCTTATTCTAATTTTATTGGAAGACGCATCAATGGGCACAGGAAATGGAAAACAGGATTAACCTGTCACAGGAGAAAATAAAAAAAATTGTGACCAATTATAACATGGGTCTATGGACTCAATGAACTCCCTTAATTCTGGATAAACAAAGGTCAAGTATAGCTCATTTTTGTCATTATGTATTATGCACGAGCACGGGGACGTCAAGTATTTGAACAGTATTGAAATACTTTTGAAAAGTATTTGCATTTGACATTAACAAATTGCATTTGCATTTAAATACCTTTCAATGTACTTGATCCCATGTCTGACTGTCTGTCAGGGCGATAGTTTTTTGGAATAGGATCCAGTTCTGCATTTTTAAGCAGTGGCTCTACAAGTGCAGTCTTCCATTCGTGTGGGAATTCCCCAGCAGCAATGGAGCAATTGATGATGTGTGTAAGGAATGGCACAAATTCCTCAATATACTATTTGACCAATTTGGTTGGCATGGGGTTCAGAACATAGCTGGTTGTCTTAGATTTCATAACCAACTTGTGCACATCATCATCAGAGACCGCAGCAAATATATCTAAATTATCACACACACACCTCTGTTTTCTGATGATTTGACGGGAGGTTTTGCTAGGCAACATATCACGTGCAGGATAGGTTAATATTTAAGCGTGTTCGGCCAGTATTGCCAGAGGGTTGACATTGGTTGTTATGTAGGGAATATAACATAGTATAATGTTCTTCCCTTGTTCTGCTCATTATGTTATTATATAGGATTTGTCTTAACTTGATTTGTATTGTAATGAGTTACAATAAATTTGATTTGATTTGATTTGGTTATGCTTCAGGTGGCGTGCCTATCCTGGATGACATGACATTTGGTCAGTACGAGAAGATGCTAGAGGGTTGTGTCAGCAACCTGTATATCCAGGGTAAGGGACCCCTGGACCTCACCAATGACGCTGTCGGGGTATGTCGTGGCGCCCTGACACCCCTCATTGCTACGGCCATCCAGTTGCTACAGTGTTCTTGTTTCTTTATGTTTTGGGGCTTTGTCAGCTTTATTAGTTTTATTAACATAAATGTAACCGATTAAAATGATATATCTCGGCTGGTTGATAGTTGATTTGAAACGTATTAACAGATTAAGAACTGGTTGATATTTCAAACAAAAGCACAGTTTTGTTGTCATCATGCTGAAAAATGTATGATAAAAAGATCTATTATGACTGATGAAATTATTAAGTATTGGAAGTCGTGACAAGTGGCAAACAAAATGTCATGAAGGTGGATGCCTATGCACCGCTGGAAGGGAGATGTTAGAGGATTGGTTGGTTGGTTCTGCTGGGCCTGATGCTGTAATAGGACATGCTGAAGAGTAGATATTGACTTAGGCATCGGAGCCAAGTCAACCCAAGAGAAACATTCAATGTATTTTCAATGTTGCGAACATAATCTAGACACTATAAACTTGTGTGTAGCTACAATGATACAAAATGTGTAGATCAGATCTATGCAAAACAGGAGGTTAACTAATGTCAGATTGAATTGTACCATTAGCCTGTAGATGTGAATTCTTTGGAATTTTGCTTAATGTGTACACATTTTCTAGCAGTGAAATGTTGTCCTTGAATGGTGAAGGGTAAATTCATAAAGAAATGTTAATATGATGGCGAGATAAGGTAATTATGTGCAATCTTATCACTAGATCATGCCAACAGAAGTGATGGTCTGATGCAAAGTATTTATTGAGTGCAAATGCCAAATATGCCAAATACTTATTGAATATTTTTTCACACAGAAACAGAATTGTAGGGAAAGAAATCTTGTGATGTATTTTATTAGAATGTACAACATTTCACATGTCCCATGCCTGCTTTTGTAGTTTTGTAGAGCTGAAGGAACCATGCCTGGTTTAACGATATATATGTTCAAAATACTGCATTGTTGCCTTATATTTTAAATGCCAGTACGTTCAAATGAAAATGTCAAAAGCACATGGTAAAGAAACGATAGGTTTTCGTAGTAAATTATTTAAAGATTTATCAACATGCTCGTCTAGCTGTGGATATCTGACCTGGTGAATACTAGATGCTCATTAGTTCCAAGATGAACACAGTTTATGGTGTGTAGATCTACATTTAGCTGGGTAATGTTGGGTTTTTGCCCATATTGGTGGTACTAGGCAACGTTCACTCAATTCAAGTATGTATGCTATCAATAGTAACTTGTGTACTATTTATTTTTATATTAAGAAATAATGTTTCCTCAAGAAGAGCATTATTTTGTTATTCCCTAACTTGAAATTGTTTGAAACATTTGACATTCAGTAACACTATCTCTTAAAACTTGTATTTAAAATAAATCTCAAGGTGGCAATAACAGCACAGATGTCACTGGCCACGTATTGTTGAATATAGTACACCTTTATGGTAAACACATCAAGAACTGGCATTATATTAATTAAGCAAAATGCAAGCCGATTTGTACTTAAATCTAGAGAAGTTAAAACAAAAAGACTAGTCACTAATTACCTCTGATCATGGGATGAAGTAAAAGAGAATTGCCTGTTTTAATACACATGTTTGTCTGAAAATATTGTTGTCATACCAATTGCCAATGCCTAATATTATTCAGCATGTGTGTACATGATTATAGATGTCAATAAATTTGTTACAAAAATGTTAACTTGTTATGACAAGTGTTCATATGATAGTGAAACCCTGATAATCTAGAAACCATAACATCAGACATCAGGATATAATATACCTTGCAATATACCTGGTTAATTTCTTTTAAAATCCATAATTTGCTGTGCTATTTCCAATAGTTGTTTAAGTGGAATTAACTTAATTTAGATGGAGTTCTTGTAAACGGCTGAAATTACTGAATGGAGTAAGTGTGTGTGTGCACAACCAGTAATGTATGAATGAACATTAGCAGGGATCGAACCTGCCACACACAACACTGAAACATTGTTATCACAAACAACAGTCCAACAGTTTTTAAACAAACAAATGACATAGTATGTCTGCATTTACAACACAATACTCTAATAGCATTCAGTCACAAATATATTGTTTACATTGTTGCAAAAGTCGTATGGTACATACATACACGTATCTGCAATTTCATAAACGAATGTTAATGTTTCACAAAAGAAATAATATTGTATGTTTGTATAATTTGACAGAAAAATAATACAATATATACTTGTTAGGAAACTTTCTGAACAAACATATATAAACCCACTTTTTAAGGGTTAGGTTCCCAACTGGATACATCCCAAGTAATCCCCTTGGGCAACACGATGAATCCACACGAATCATTGGGAGGAAATTTTGTGTGACGATAGACACGTCACCAAAAGTGTATTTGCAGTGTGACGAGTGTATATGCAGAACACTATCAATTGCTTTACTACATGTATCATTATATTTATTAAATATTCACAAACATTAACATGTGTTGTTATTTCATTAGTTTTAACAAAACTTGTATTTTATGTGTAAATAACGAATAGATACAGCTATGTTACGAATATAATAATGTTATAGATATATCCACTTTCAAGTGTAAATTTCATGTCCACGTGTTACTATTAATTGATAACCCGGCTGAATATCTTTTTAACAGTGTCACTAAAATGTTGAAAACGTGTTTTCAAGTTCCACACCAAGCACATTATACTCACTAGTGATGCACTAGTAGACAGTTAAGTCAACAAAACAGCACTCGCCCTTAGATTACTGAACATTCTTCAGGATAGTTCGTTTTCATTAGCACTCACCCTTGTTCTTCATCATCCCATTCTGGGTGACCCTGCGTGACTGGCCGCCAGCGCTATATTAATGCCTGTTAACTATGTCTTCTTCTTTGTGACGACATTTCCTGTATCAAACACGCTGAACTCGAGCCATTTAAAAAAGGCCAAAGGATAGCTGTCATAATCTCACTATTACTCAACCATACGTTCTGAAATAACACCGTGTGTGTGCGTGTGCGTGTGCGTGTGCGTGACATGTGTCCCTATACACTGTGTATAACAGTCAACTTTCTATATCCCCAGGAGAGGAATACTTAAGGCAATTTTATCAGGCCACCCTTTATGTTATCTGCTAAGGGGGCAGAACGGTGTCACATTGTGCAGGTGGCTTGTGAAAGACCATGCATTGTCATCTATTCTCTAGGGTGTGAAAAATGCCCTCCTGAGAAAGAGAGCCAAGTCACTTGTTGATGTCAACAGGAGAGTTAAGCACAATAAACATGCCTCTGCAATCAAGTATAGAAATAGGACCAGAGCAGGTCTGGAGACAACAAATAAGGAAGAAATAGGACCAGAGCAGGTCATATATGTTTGATAATATACTGCCGGTGCTCTTTACTACTTCGTTTAAGACACAAGGATGGCGGCCACCAAGTCCTGATGGTTTAAATGTCTTTAGTTTTGATATGCTAGTTTTTATAGTTTTTATATGCCACTATCGATGGGTTGATTTTGGAAGATTCCATTGTGTTATAAAAATCTCATAGGTTCCTCCGTGATATCTCCTTCTGGTTCTCTCATAATTACCGAGGAGAAGTAATTGGCTAACACCTATGTTTTTCCAAGTCCGCCGAGTTTGTCATGTCATCTTTGTTTTTGTTTTCTGGAAAGTTGGGTATTTCCGTTTATGTCTTAATTTTTGCCCTTGCATACTGCCAGGTTTCTTAGATTATGTTTTATTTGATTAATTATATCCTTTTCATACAGTTTCTGTGCTTTCTTGTCAGTCTCCTGACCTAATAGCGCAATCGACAAAATTTCTCTTAAGTTTCGATATCTTTGGTAACAAGATATTCTTCCATAATCTGTTTTTCCTAATGATTTTAGCTTGGGTTTGAATGATTGGTCGCTTCTTCCTAATGCTGATTGAGTCTCGACTCTTTAGATCTCGATGTATTCACTAGTGATTATAAGGTCAAGGAGCGATGGTTTAGTTGTACCGTTACCTCTAGTGGGCTCTATAAAACGTTGCACCAAGTAACAGTCTCGATTTATTTTATTAATTTAAATTATTTATCTTCAGTACTTGCTGCTGTAGTTGATATTAGTTACTAATCAATCTACGGGTAGTTGGAATCTCCAAGAATAGCAGAACATGTGAAAAACATTTCTCAGTTATTGTATCCAGTAATTTCTTAAGGTTGTCATTGTTCTCAGTGGTACTGTTAAGGCTTCTATAAAAAGAGCCTAACAAAAGGGTATCCTTCCGTTTCAGTACCAAAATGCAAAACAGTGCTTCATTCAACTCAACATCAAACTGGTGTATTTGAAATGCAAAAAAAAGTGAATAAACAAGAACATCCCTCTGCCTTTGCCTTAACTCATGTTCACAGTTTCCATATAATACAATTCCAAGTTGTATTCCTGCGTGGTAAGTTGTCTATTAAAACGTGTAGGATTTACTTCTGATATTGCTATAACATGTGGTGGAGTTGAGTGGTTTTTATATTTTACGTTTTAGTCCAGTTAGTTCTTCTTTTCAGTACATCAGCATTTGTAAACCATACAATTATTTATTCTGTACAGGCACTTGAGAGTAAGAGTAAATATCACATTTTCTCCACATAAATGTATCCATATGAGAATTGGATCATTATTCACAAGGAATATCTGTTTTTCCTAATGATTTTAGCTTGGCTTTGAATGATTGGTCGCTTCTTCCTAATGCTGATGGAGTCTCGACTCTTGAGATCTCGGTGTATTCACTAGTGATTATAAGGTCAAGGAGCGATGGTTTAGTTGTACCGTTACCTCTAGTGGGCTCTATAAAACGTTGCACCAAGTAACAGTCTCGATTTATTTTATTAATTTAAATTATTTATCTTCAGTACTTGCTGCTGTAGTTTAAATTATTTACTAATCAATCTACGGGTAGTTGAAATCTCCAAGAATAGCAGAACATGTGAAAAACATTTCTCAGTTATTGTATCCAGTAATTTCTTAAGGTTGTCATTGTTCTCAATGGTACTGTTAAGGCTTCTATAAAAAGAGCCTAACAAAAGGGTATCCTTCCGTTTCAGTACCAAAATGCAAAACAGTGCTTCATTCAACTCAACATCAAACTGGTGTACTTGAAATGCAAAAAAATTGTGAATAAACAAGAACATCCCTCTGCCTTTGCCTTCACTAATGTTCACAGTTTCCTTATAATACAATTCCAAGTGTTATTCCTGCGTGGTAAGTTGTCTATTAAAACGTGTAGGATTTACTTCTGATATTGCTATAACATGTGGTGGAGTTGAGTGGTTTTTTAATTTTACGTTTTAGTCCAGTTAGTTCTTCTTTTCAGTACATCAGCATTTGTAAACCATACAATTATTTCTTCTGTACAGGCACTTGCGAGTAAGAGTAAATATCACATTTTATCCACATAAATGTATCCATATGAGAATTGGATCATTATTCACAAGGAATAAAGCCTATTCATTGGGAAACAACCAGACAACACTTACAAGTACGGACAATGTGAAAGTTATTCGAGTCACTTTCGATCCATCGCTTGATTTTGAAGCATATATGTCAGAAAGAAAAAAAAGCCAATTCGATGATGGGGATAATCCGACATACTTTCGATCACATCGATGAAAAGTGTTTTTCTACAACTTTTAAGTCCATTCTTAATTAAATATATTACAGCTCTTGAAAATGGTCGGCGCACAGCAACCAAATTAATTCCTGGTTTCAAAGACCTTGAATAGATAGAACGTTTACAGAGACTGAAATTACCAACTCTATTATACAGTCGCCACACGGGAGATATGATTGAAATGTATAAGATACTAACAGGGAAATATGATCCAGCAGTCTTGTCCAATGTTGTTACTTTGGGAGCCAACGAAGCACATACGAAAGGGCACCACCTAAAAATATTTAAAGAAAGATGCCGATTAAATATTAGAAATAACTCATTTATATACCGACGCAGAGACGTATGAAACAGTCTCCCACAGTCTGTGGTTGACGTTTCACCGATCCAGTCGTTTGACACAAAAATATATGTTATACCAAAACCACCCCATGGAAGCTAAATACACTGCCCCACTCCTATCTTAGATTGTTCCACACTCAGACGCATGGAAATAGTCCGAGCATATGTCAAAAGCGAGAGTTGGCACATCAGAGGCAGATACTGTAATCCCTAGTCAAGCCAGAAGAGGACGTGTAAGAACCTGTAAGATGTTATGCACTTTACTTTTCAGGTCTTGAAAATGGCCCAGCAACATTGAAGTTAATTTTTGAAAAACAAAAAGAGAGAATCCGGAAGTGGGAGACACTGGAGCCGTTACTGCCTATGATACAGAGCTAACTGTACCAATGATCGGCTCGGGACATCTCATCGGGAGCTCCTTACAACCCTACTCTGGAGAGTAGTGTCACAATCCGGATCTCTCACAGTTGACCCACTCCCTGTGGTAGCACTCTGCAAGGGAGGGTATATATCGGCCCCTAAGCCATCCCGGCGTTCCCATAACCGGTGTGGTCATCCATGCCACGTGATATAACCCTATATATTGAGCGCGTCAAGCTGCAATTAACATAGACATTTTACCTGCCTTATATAACCAGCCAAACACAGGCAGCCGGAATTGTGGTGTGTGAACTTCAACATTAATTAAACTTGCATATCTACACTTGTTAAAGTTATTTATTCGTTAGAATGGTATTAAAACTTCGGCCATATGTTATGTTATATGATATGATGCAGTAAACGTGTGTATATGCGGCATAAATAATATTACTAATCTATTATAAGTATTCTGATGTATGCAATTTCATCGATAGTATTCGTTGACGACGATAGGGGGTGAATCCAATATGGCCGCACACAGTACAGTGGGGAAAATTCCAGAAATCAAATCATATTTATTGTCTATGTATTATACCAACAACTGTTGTTCAAGTATAATACACAGTGCGGTATTAATGGTGAATTAATAACGAAGAGAGATGGTGTTCGAACTTGTGTTTACTCCTCCGTGGTGCATAGCATTAAACAATGTTTACCTCGTGCATTAATTTTGTTTGCCTTAAATAACGATACAATTGTTTCTAGTTCTTTGATCACTGCCAAATAATATAACTATAACCAGCCAAGCACAAGCGTGTGTGTATTTGCATTACGATTGGCAAGATGTTCTATGAACACATTACGCCAGTGCGTATGTACGTGTATGTCAACATATGTGTCTACATTATGGTACGATACAAAGGTTAAGCTTAAACACAATAAACATGTTCATTTCTTGCGCGCTCGTGCTTGCCGCCGTGAATAGACTGTCAACAATAACCAATTTTCTTGTTGTACCTAAAGGCAATATGTTGAACAGACTACAACTTCTTGACGTTCTAAACAAATGAAATCCCTACCTTCCTTCCCGCTTGAAGCCATCTTGCAATGGCTATCCCTTCACGCTGTCTTTTCCGGCATTTGTTTTCATATCCTATAGTGTATTCCACTGTTGAAATCACCTGTTAAACGAAGCACCATATCGAGCGTCAAACGAATATTGTTTGTTACATACATATAATGTGCGCTGGAACCACGCAAGTCAACCATCCACCAGTCAAGTCGGTGTTGTACTGAAACCCGTCGTGTGATTTATATTTCAACCACTGTTTTCCTATTGGTCGTTTTACGCTTACCAGATACACGTTTACAACAACTGTCAGGTGAAACTCGACAGAGGTAGTCATACTAAATTCAAACT